>CM044400.1:43405000-43800000 GCA_024322285.1 Musa beccarii | reverse complement strand
TAAAATTAATGGGGTATATTCTGACACAAGTCACAACCTATAAGAAGAAATCTATGTGGAGGATGAAGACCAAGTCATACCTCTTGCTTGGCTGCAAGACAATGACCAGTTGACCATTGTGGGCAATGGTCCACGGGGAATATTATGGGTCGATCCTGGTGATCGCTAGGGGCAATGGTCTTGGGTGGTCGAATAGATCTATGTTGCTTTTCTGTCGATCTATACGAATGATAGATCATAGAAAGTCACTCAAGTCGACCTTATCAATTGCCAGAGGTAGCGATCCTCGGATGGTCGAATAGACTTATACCCTCCCTTTTGTCGACCTATGTGGATAATAGACCATAAAGAGCCCTACAAACCAAATACTTGTATGGATAAACGATAAAAGGAAGACATACTAGCAATCATGAAATTGGAACCAGCATCGAATACCCAAAGATCACCTCAAATCCACCTCGACCACCTCGTTCCTATACCAATTACTCCATCTAGTTGGATCAAGACCAAGCCGTGCCGACATCTAGTTGATGGCATCCGACAGCAACAGAAACATTCCAAGTTCCTATGGTATTCGAAAAAGAACAGTAAATGGCAAGTCACTGTCTGCAATCTACAAAGATTTGAGACAAATATATCAAGGAACATTACATGTTCATCACGTTGAAGTAGCCGTCACTGTGTCTCTAAATCATGCAGCGAGTAGTGCATTTAGACTTGTTCTGTATATCTTATGAACTGAAAGAAATCACCTAAGGTAGTCTAAGAAATGCAGACATATTTCCAGCCTTATCCATATGGAAATTGAAGACAAGCTACAATTAAATTTAGCATTGTGTTTACCAACTTGCCGTTAGTCATCAAGCTTGTTAAGTAAAATTCAACTCGAAAAGAAGCGGCTCAATTGTATTATAGTGGCACCATTAAAAGGAAACTTCGACTGCTGCTATGCCTGGAAACAAAATAATCAAGCTTAAGAAGATCACAAAGTCTCAGCATCATCAAGTATATATATGCATGTATTATCATTAGCATCATTGCATGAGAACTCTTTCAGAAAGATAAGATGCTCGATTTGCTGCATGATTCATTATGTCTATACTGAAACTACCTCCTTCCGATGGAAATTTCCAACAGCAAGAGCAGCCGATGCACTCGTCTTTCGGAAGACCTCAGAGAAGTGCCGAACAATTACCGGAATTGTGATAGCATGTGATATCACCTTGATCAAGACTACATCAAATCCTTGCCCTGACTTGTAACGACATCAATTTCAAATGAATGTCTTCCTTGAAAAGCATATTGACACTTTCGCAAGTTAAAGTCGTAAACAAATCATCTCAAATGGGTATGTGTCGCACTAAAAGATACATCTCACAGTTTAATTCAACATACTATTAAACATGTTTGAGGAAATTATAATTATTTTTTCTTAATTTAATGGAAGTAAATAATCTCTGTATGATGACTAGCGCAAGTTAGAATAAATGCAAGAAAGTTGAAGGTTACAAAATATTGGCATTGGGAAAAAAGTATAGCTCAAGTTAAATCATTAACCTTCAGAAATGAAATTAATTTACCATCACAGTCAATGCAGTTCAGAAGTATTCATCCAGCTCCAATATCTTCGACAGCTTTTGCAAGCTCATAAGCCCCAGTAAACCCTCGCGTCCAACACAGATCTGCACTAAAAAGAAACAGATAGAAAATTAACGTGCCGTACCTTCTCTCACTCAAACATGAAACTTTCCGAATTAAAAACAGGAGCACAGCATTGACAATGGCTCATCTTATTCTATTTGGACTTATAGCATGTAATATAACAGAAGGCAAAAGCTGTCAAAGAGAAGCGGTTCTATCATCTGACGAATATGCATATGGATGTAAACCCATTTACAGTCTTATTAATCCGTATATGTGAAGATTCATAGTGTTATAACCGGTAATAATAGTTTTATATCTGGCTTTTAGATTATATGATTTTATTTAATTTAGTAAAATATATTATAAATCTAATTGAATTCTAATTATGATTATCGATAATAATTTTTTAAAAATTTATGATAGGATTTTTAAAAGATACTTGATAAGAGACACTCTCATAATTACTTATCCTAGGTTCTAGAGAGACTCTTAATTATTTGTGTCAGACCCTTTACTCTTGCATATAAAGAGACAAAACCTCTTAGGGTATAACATTTTCTCTCATCTCTCCTTGTTTATGTTCCATTGTTTATAATGGTCCTGTGAAAAATAGAAAGAGAGAATAATCTTGATATAGATCAGATAAAAATTTTCTGAATGACATCAAAAGTTTGATTTTGATTATGGCATTAAAGACTTTTTGTTTAACAAAAATATGCTTACAATTTTATGTTTACAATTAGTATTAGATCTATGTTTAAAATCAAAATATTTTAGATCATAAAAATATTAAATCTATTATTATTATTGCCTTTCACTTGTAAAAGGATTATTGTTACTTTTCACTTGCAAAAGGGTGTTTCTATTCTGAACATGTGATGCTTGCCTCACACGATTCTAGTATATATCTTTGTTCTTTTGCTTACCTACTATGATCATTAAACTTGTCAAGGATTATTGGTATTGTATAATAGCTGTTTGTAGTGATAAACCAAAAGTGAACAACGATATTGAGAGTGGTGGTCATGGGCCCTACGGTGAGCAATACTGCATGCAGGGGTGCGATAACCGATAATGGTCGTTGGAGGTGCCTCAACAATAGCCCAATTAAGAGTTACAAGTTGTAGGTGATAATGCACACCATAGGCAACATTGTCGACAGTCGCTCAGGCTGAGGTGACGTTGGGTAATCACTAGTCATAGAGAGGATGCCATCGTGAGAAGGTTGCACATCGACCATGCAATCTTTTAAATTTAGCTTTAAGTGATGAAGTCGAATTGTTCTCACCTTCTCAACTCTTTGAAAGAATTTTGAATAATCTTCTAAGCACCATCAAAGATGATGGTGGTTGTAACCTTCTTAAATTTGCATTCGTCTAACCCTTGGTAGATGAGAATGAGAGTTTTTTTTAATTTTTCTTTCTCATGTCCTTCAAAGAATTTCTTTTGTATACCATAAGGATGACATCATCTTAAGGTGCCTCATAGCCTTTCCATACCATCTCTCGTATATGTCTTATGATCCAAACAAGACCTTCATCTAAATGCTCCAATTTTTATACTTATTTTTTGTAAGGCGAGTTATTTGAAGTTATATACTAGTAGCCATTTTGATTTAGCTCTGATACTATTTTGAAGGGGGGAAAAAAAAGGAGATTGAGAGAGTTAGAGAGGAAGAATTGAGGGATGAAATAAAAGACAAGTTAAAATTTTTATTTAATGTAGATAAGTCTCTACACTTCTTTTTCTCACTCCTTTTCCCATAATAAAAGTCATCTATTCATAGAGCCATAGATAAGAGTTACAAAAATCAATTAGTAAGGCTATATTCATATATTTTTATTGTATGTAACCTATCTAATTAACTAGTGGTTCATTATTTTTATAACCTCCTTCTTCACGGTGATCTTTATCATGGTGTAATCCCTCCATTCTCACTAAATTCTAAAAGTTATAATTGTTTTCACTCAAGTGATCACGAGAGAGATTTCAATCCACTCTTTTAATTAAGTTTAATTCTCTTAACATTTATTGAAAGCTATGGACGAGAAGGTGTAGGCGGAGAAAGGCTTCTTCAAGATCTATGAATAGAGTAGGCAGGGGAGAAGGCTAGAGGAGTCCACAAGGAGACCCATGGGGACGCTTAGCTAAAGCAAAGGTAGACATATTAGGGTTTGAGAGTGGATCGTCTTCAATTGAACTTTGAATTACAATAATCTAATGCCATTATAAAACATCAAATCATATATGAGTGGTTAGATCAGGGCTAGATTCAAACATATGATAAGTAACTTGATGTCTTGATCATCCAATTGACATCTGACCACAATTTGATAGTCCCAACCCATTATTTATATGTGTATATATATATATATATATATATATATATATATATAATAACCCATGAGGAGCATAACATAATCTTACTATAACAACCCATCGTCATTATCAATTCATCAATATCGTTTGTGAATCTCTTCTTATCATAGAATCATATCTTTATGAGGACCGTAAAGGCACTAAGGGAGGGGGTGAATTAGTGCTTTCGAGAAATTATGATTTAAAAATTCGTTCGATGAAACTGATATCGAAAATGTGCTTGACTTAGAATATGAGTAAGTGTAATAAGCAATTAAATTAGAAAGCAACAACAATGAAGAGCACAAAAGGAAATGCACATTGAATTTATAGTGGTTCAATTGTTGCGACCTACGTCTACTCTCGATTCCTTCTTCGTTGAGACTATTGGCTTTCACTAATAATCTTTTAATGGGTGAAGATCAACCATTCTTTTTACAACTCTTTTCTTCTTTTCATAGGTTTAGGAGAGAATCTTTACATCTCTTTTTATAAGTAGTCCTCACAACTCTCTTAGTATGATTTAAAGGATTTAAGGAGGAAGGACTCAACTCTTTTAATAAAAATTGCACACTTAAAATCACAAGTGTTTTTAGTCTTTTCTTTCTCAATTCTTACTTACTCAAGCAAGAAAGAGTGTAGTATTTATAGACCCTAAATAACTTTTAAAATAAGGTCAAAAATTTAAATCCTATAGTTTCAAGGTATTGGCGGTACCACAGCCTGCACTGGGTGGTACCATCACTTGTTAGCCTATGCACTAGTGGTACCATCGCCAATCTGCACTGAGTACTGGTGGTACCATCACCTGATACAATTTTAGAGATTATGTTCTAGCGGTACCATTACTTAATAATCTCGGAGACTGTGTTCTGGAAGTGGCACCACCAAACCTAATTTCAGGTCACTAAATTGGCTTTCCAATGGGCCTAATTCAATCATGATTCAGGCCCAATAGACCCCTAATTAAGTTGGCATGGTTACATCCAAAACTAACTCAATTACAACATAAACTACTTCGATCAAGATACAAACAATTATAAGCATTGATTCGTATGTTGTCCGGCATGCTATCGGTTTATCTAGCACTTCGTCCGAATTTTCGGTGTATCGTTCTCTCCTTGGGCGTATTGCCCGATCCGTCGGCATATTGACCTCCTGCAATATATGATCTTTTTAGCACAATGTCTGATCCTTTTGGCCCAATGCCCAAACTCACGGTATGAAATCTATTTTCCAGTGCGTCAACTAATCTTCTAGTTTGATGTCCAATCTCTGACATGATCCATTCTGGCCCAACGTTTGATTCTTCCTGCTTCAATCGATTTGCCTTTCTACTATAAAAGTTAGTCTTACATCACTCTAAATGCTCATTAAATCATAACTTCATTAATTGATTTCATCATCAAAATTCGAGATTCAATAATCTTTCTCTTTTTAATGATGATAACCAATTGATGATTGAGTTTTAACTAAACTCCCCTTATCTATATGACATATTGAAATAAAGCAAACTCGAATTCAAAAAGAATGATGATCTTTGAATTCAAGTTGAAACAATGACTTACATCATAGTTAAAATATCATTGCATGCATCATAATATCAAATCATAACTTAAGATATCATTGCATGCATAATTTTAAATCATCAACGTACATCATAATATATATGGTTCCAAAACATTAAAATTTCAAATCTTTATAACTTTAGGCATAACTTCAAATGATCATTACTTCTCCCCCTTTGTCATCAACAAAAAGGAGAAAAGTGCAACTAACAAGTATTTGGAACATGCAAGCTAACAAGTTCTTGCTTTTCTATAAGATATGCAAGTTAGCAAGTTTTTGCTTTTCTTAAGATGTACAAGCTAATAAGGCTTTTTTTTTTACTCCTTTTGAGATGTACAAGTTAGTAATTTTTTCTCCCCCTTTGTCATTATCAAAAAGAAGGAAAGGATACAATGATACAATTTTTTAATCTTTACATCAATGCTCAAATCATAAAAGATATTAATATCAAAGATAAATTTAAATCATGAGAGATCAATTTGATTTGATGATGAGGTATACATGTTATAAACACAAAGGAGTCATATGAAATAAATAAATTTCAAGTTGTGAATACTGAGAAATCAAGAGAAAAATTATGATTCATTTAGATAAATCTCCTCTATAGTAAATAACAAAAAAAAATTAGGAGATCAAATGGTAAACGATCTTAATTTATATAAGAGAAATCTCAAGTCATGAATTATGAGAAATAAAAAAAAATTATGATTCATTTGGATAATTATTCTCTTTAATAAAATGAAAGAATCATACGAGAATAAATAGTAAAAGTTCTCAATTCATACATTTGAATAAATATTTTTCAATAAAGGATGAGTTTGAATACGTTTTGATGTATATCAAATGATTCCATTCTTCCATTCCTTAGGATGTACATCTATATGCTTTCATTCTTTGGATAAGAATTCTTTGGAAGTAGATGTGATGGAAATCATCAATTTAGCAACCATACACCCCGATAGCTAAAGAGCTATGATACATATGGAATGCAAATTGACACCCTCCAACGAATTGAAACAAGGCGGATCGTTCAAGAATGAAGTAAGGGAAACTATTCTAATTACTTATCAATAGAAAATTGATGAAATAACTAGAATAGCACTTTGAATTCCCTTAAGACGCCACAAACTAAAAGTCTGATAAGTCAAAGGAAAAGCAAAGATTTGGTTTGAACGCCACAAGCAGAAAAGCCTGATAAGTTCTAAAGTTCATGCAAGAACTTAAAAACAAAACACTCACCGGTGTTGAAGAATTGTTATACTTCCCAAATTGTCTTTTCTTACACTGAGAGTCAACCTCATTTATATAGTATGAGGTTAGTACAAAGAGAATGAATGCATTAAATAACATTTATATTCCTAATTCATGAATTTTGGTAAACATAGCTGAATGGACTTTTATTCTTCAAGTTGAGGTCTTCAAATTTGTCCTTCTCTCTTTATGATCACATTGGCCATTTTAGAATCTTCTTACAATCATGGAATGTTGATTGAGTCTTGATTAGCTTGATCTGGTTCATATCATTCCCCCTTTCCTGAAAAGGATTCGTCCTCGAATCATAGCCTCCATCACCTTGTTTGTACTTGATGATGTATGGAAAAGATTCAATAAACTCCACCCATTTTGCATGCCTACGACTTTGCTTTAAGATTTCCATGGTCTCTTCGGGGTTACATCTATATGCTGGCCTATTTGGTATGCTTGCACTTGGAATGAAATCAATTTGATGCTCAATTCCTCTAATTGGTGGCAAACCATTGGGAACTTCTTCGGGAAAGATGTCCTCATTTTCCTGCAAAAGATCAACAATAACACTAGGCAAACTTTTGTCAATTTTGTTAGAAGAAATTAAAATGACCTTGTACATAAGTACAAGTAAGGGTTGCCTCATGGTTAAGGTCTCTTTTACATCACTCATTTTAGCATAAACACTCATTTTTCTTTCACTCAAGCCTTCCTTGTTTTCTCTCCCCTTGTGTTTTCCAATACTCTTATTTTTATCACTCATCTCATCTTTTTCTTTTTTCTCTCTTTCTTGCTCCCTCCCAAAAGTTTTGGTTAATGAAGACTCAAGCTCCTCATATTGTTGTCTTATGCATCATCTCGGTCTTCAAGAATTGTCTTCGAGGCAACGGTCCAAGCGATATTTACGTCCATCCATGATCAAGGAATAACGGTTCTTGAACCCATCATGTGTTACCCTACGATCATATTGCCATGGTCTCCCCAACAACATGTGACCAGCATACATAGGTACCACATCACACCAAACTTCATCCTTATATCTACCAATTGAAAAATGAACTAACACTTGCGATTTACCTTTACTACACCACTATCATTCAACCATTGCAACTTGTAAGGTTTCGATGTTTGATAGTAGGCAATTTCAGTTTCTCCACAAGCAAGGTACTTGCCACATTGGTACAACTTCCGCTATCAACAATCACATTGCACAACTTGTTAGCAATCAAACAATGAGTATGAAACAGATTTTCACGTTGTTCACCATGTTTATCATTTTTACTTTGCAAACTAAGTGTGCGTTGAATAACCAAAATTTCACCTTTAGCATACTCTACGTCACTAGTATCCTCTGGAATGTCATCATCATCCTCTCTTTCACTTTCAGATTCTATATTCCCATCTTTTATAATCATAACTCTCTTATTTGGACATTCACGTGCTATATGTCCATGTCCAAGGCACTTAAAACACTTAATACCTCTACTTTGATTAGGTTGATTCTCACCTTTACCCTTGTTATCTAATTCATTTTTGCCTTTAATTCCATCAATTTTAGGCTTAACAATGGGTATATCATCCTTTTTACTCAAATTCGGTTTCTAAGTAGAAGAAAAACCCGAATAAGGTTTTGAATCATACCTTGTGCCTTTTCTTTTGAGTTGTCTCTCAATCTTCATGGCCATATTCACCATATCCTCAATCTCCACATAATGCTGCAATTCCACAAGATCAAAGAATGTTCTTGTTTAATCCACTCAGAATCGAGCCATTGTAGCCTCACGGTCTTCCTCCACATTAGCCCTTATCATTGCTATCTCCATCTCCTTGTGATATTCATCAACACTCATGGAACCTTGTGTCAAAGTTTGCAGTCGTTGATGCAAATCCCGATAGTAATGACTTGGGACGAATCTTCTCCTCATGATTTGTTTCATCTCCAACCAAGTCTCTACGGGCCTTTCACCATTTCTACTTTGTCTTTACATAATTGATCCCACCAAATTATAGCATAATCACAAAATTCAACAAAGAGCTAATTTTACCTTTTTCTCTTGAGTAGTTGTGACATTCAAAGATCACTCCACTTTTCGTTCCCACTCCAAATAAGTATCTCGGATTATTCTTTCCTTGAAAAGAAGGAATTTTCATTTTGATGTTGCCTATGTTTCGTCCACACCATCAAAACGTCCTCTCCTAGTTTGTCTCGTAGGATTAATATCTTGACCAATTAGAGTGACTTGGTCATCGTCGAGGTCATCTCCGCCATTATATTCATCGTGGGCGAATGTTGGTTGTCTCCTACGCCGTGGTTCACCTTCCAATCTATTAATTGCATCATCATGCCTTTTAGATGATCTCTTACATCTCCTATCACTTTGAACATACGTTCAAATTGTTGTTACATTGCTTGAAGCAAAGATCATTAGATGAAGAACTCGCTTCTTTTCTTTAGACATGTTTGCAACTGAAAAACAAAGTTAGAATAGCCTCACCAACACTCTCTCACGTGTTTCACTCAAGATTTGATTCACTCCACTCGTGTTTTCACACAATGTTTGGCTTTTCTCGATATTGATCTCACCACTCTTGCCTTTTACCTTTTGTTTTGTTCTTTGAGTTCTTAGATTAACTAAAAAAACTTAAACAAACAATTCAGATTGTGGCAATTCAAGGGTATTGAAATTGGACATAAAAGCAAAAAAAATGTAAGCCAAATTTATAGGAGTGTATGATGCACTTCAATCATAAGCAAAGATTTGAATTCAAGTATTTTTGGAATGAAAAAAATTCCAAACTGAAACAAGAATTCAAAATAATGAAGAAAGAATTCTGCAATTTGCACGAAGTCCCTGAATTCACAATTTTTTTAAAATTTCGATCTCTTTCTTTCTTTCCTTTTTTTTTCCTTTGATCTTCTCCTCTCTTTTTTTTTGATCTTGCTTTCCTCTCTTTTTTTTACTTTTGATTTTCTCTCTCTCGTTTTTTTTAACTTTCTGTTTCTCTTTCTTTTTTTGACGATAAAGTGAGGGAAAAATGAAAAACAAACATGATAGCACAAGAAACACAATGAATAAGAAGAAAGGAAGAATAGCAATTATGGATATCGTGATAAGAGAACAGGAAAAGTTAAAAGATAACAAATAAATGGATAAGCAAACCTCAAACTTGAGTCGTGCTCGATACCAAATGATGGAAATCATCAATTTAGCAACCATACACCCCGATAGCTAAAGAGCTATGATACATATGGAATGCAAATTGACACCCTCCAACAATTGAAACAAGGCGGATCGTTCAAGAATGAAGTAAGGAAACTATTCTAATTACTTATCAATAGAAAATTGATGAAATAACTAGAATAGCACTTTGAATTCCCTTAAGACGCCACAAACTAAAAGTCTGATAAGTCAAAGGAAAAGCAAAGATTTGGTTTGAACGCCACAAGCAGAAAAGCCTGATAAGTTCTAAAGTTCATGCAAGAACTTAAAAACAAAACACTCACCAGTGTTGAAGAATTGTTATACTTCCCAAATTGTCTTTTCTTACACTGAGAGTCAACCTCATTTATATAGTATGAGGTTAGTACAAAGAGAATGAATGCATTAAATAACATTTATATTCCTAATTCATGAATTTTGGTAAACATAGCTGAATGGACTTTTATTCTTCAAGTTGAGGTCTTCAAATTTGTCCTTCTCTCTTTATGATCACGTTGGCCATTTTAGAATCTTCTTGCAATCATGGAATGTTGATTGAGTCTTGATTAGCTTGATCTGGTTCATATCAAGATGTATCCAAGTTGGTTTAGAGATAAAAAAATCAAATTATAAAAATCAAAATTATTATCAGAATCATTTTCTTAGTTTAAGAGATTCAAAACTAGATTAATCAATGACTAAGGGTCTCTTATTGGAAAACTCGATAGACTTTAGGGATAGAGACATTTTTAAGAAAAATGCATTCCTCCTTTAGTTTCAATTTATGTGATTGATTTCGTACAAGTATGTCCTAGTCTTTTATGTCAAATCTATGTATCATCGTTTAAAATCGAAAAATAAGTTTCATCACAAAAATCATCAAGATCAATAGTATAACTATAAACCATCTTCAATCAAATGATTTATTACTAATAAGTTTAATTCAAATGATCTTTCCTTTGTTATTGTTATTTCGGCTAGTGAGCTTTGTGAACTGTGTTGGATTTCCAATCATATACCTTGAATATCCATTTTCAAGATATTATCTTTTGTTCCTAGTTTTCGATTGTAGACGTATCTATAAGAAAGATAGGTCTGTTCTAGGTACCCATTTAACTTTGGGTCCCTCATAGTTAGATCTACCTATCTCGACTTTTGGTATTAAGTCATTTATAGTTCCTTTAGGAAGCCAAACTAATTTATGCGAGCTATATTTTTTAAATAAATATTTATAGGCATAATGATCACATCTTTCATAAAAATTATATTTATCTTTAAAGGGAATATATAATGTGGATCCGTTAACAAATGTGGTTAGCATTTGTTGAGTGTAACTTATAAAGCCAACTCATTCTTTTCCACATGATTGATCTTTATTAGCAACAATCATGTTTAATGATTTACTATCAATTGAAAACATGCAATTGATATATTCATTTTTTAATTTATCAAATTTACTAGAGAGAGAAATATGTTCCTTTTTAGTAATTTATATTTCTTATCAACTAACTTAAATTCATTATACAAACGTGTTCCCATTTTAGCAATCATTGAATGCATTATAATTCATTGTAAAGTAAAAACATTTCAGGTGAGTCATATACCTCGTCGTCGAGAGCCGTCATAGTATAGTTCACCACTTTGTCTTCATTTATTTGTTCTTCATCTTCTAATGCACTTGATTCGTTCCAAGTCACTTTAAGTGCTTTCTTTTTCTTTTATGCAAGCATCTTCTTCTTCAGTTGTGGACACTCACTTTTGAAGTACTCTGATCTTTTGCATTCATAGCAAATTACTTTTTAAGTTCATCTTTATTCTTAGATTTTTATTTTATGAATTTTTTAAATTTTTTTGTCAAAAGTTTTAAGTCATCATCATCACTTGAGCTTTCACTTGAATGATATTCTTTTGTTCTAAGTGCAATATCCTTCTTGTTCTTGGAAGGTTATTTTCATATTCATTATGTGTCTTGCAAGTCATTTCATAAGCCATTAATGATCCTATAAGTTCTTCAAGAGAAAAATTATTCAAGTCCTTTGCTTGTTAAATAGTAGTTACCTTTGGATCCTAATTTTTTTGGAAGAGATCGTAAAATTTTATTAACAAGTTCAATATTAGTAAAATATTTACTAAGAGTTTTCAATCCATTAATAACATCCGTAAAACGAGTGTATATGTCACCAATAGTTTCGCTTGACTTCATTCGAAACAATTTAAAACTATATACAAAAAGATTAATCTTAGATTATTTTACTCGTGCCTTCATGAATAACTTCAAGTGTGTGCTAAATATCATATGCAGTTTCACAAGTAGAAATATAATTAAACTTATTTTTGTCTAAAGCACAAAATAAAGCATTCATAGCTTTAATATTTAATGAAAATATTTTCTTGTCAAAATCATTCTATTCATTCATTGGTTTAGAGAGTTTTCAAAAACCAAATTCAACGATATTCCATAAATTAAAATTCATAGAAAGTAAGAAAATTTTTATTTATGTTTTTTAATACGTGTAGTCCGTCATATTGAACATAGAAGAATTAATGATAGAGTTACCCTCTTGAATGCTAGTAAAATCCATTTAATCTCTCTTATGTGTTAAACCAATTGAGAGAAACGGGCCTCGATACTAACTGTTAGGATCGTAAAGGCACTAAGAGGGGAGGTGGTGTTGAGTTAGTGCTTTTAAGAAATTATAATTTGAAAATTCATTCGATGAAATCGATATAAAAAATATGCTTGACTTAGAATATGAGTAAGTATAATAAGTAATTAAATCAGAAAGCAATAGCAATGAAGAGCATAAAAGGAAATGCACACTGAATTTATAGTGGTTTGATCGTTATGACCTACGTCCACTCCCGATTCCTCCTCCGTTAAGGCCACCAGCTTTCACTAATGATCTTCTTTCAATGGGCAAAGATCAACCACCCTTATTATAATTCTTTTCTCCTTTTCATAGGTTTAGGAGAGAATATTTACAACTCTTTTTACAAGTAGTCCTCACAACTCCCTTAGTATGACTTAGAAGATTTGAGGAAGGACTCAACTCTTTCAATAGAAATTGTACACTTAAAATCACAAGTTTTTCAAGCTCTTTTCTTTCTCAATTCTTGGTTACTTAAGCAAGAAAGAGGGGTATTTATAGACTCCAAATGGCTTAAAAAATAAAGCTAAAAATTTAAATCCTTTAATTTTCGAGGTAATGGTGGTACCACCGCTTGTCAACTTGTGCACTGGTAGTACCATCGCTAGTCTACACTGAGCACTAGCGATACTACTACCAGTCTAAGTGATACCATCACATGACAGTCTTGGAGAATGTGTTTTGGCGATGCCACCACTTGACCCAACTTTAGGTCATTGAATTGACATTACAATGGGCTCAATTTAGTCCCTGATTCAGATCTAATAAGCTCTTAATCAAGTTAATATGGTTATACCTGAAACTAATTCAATTACAATCTAAACTACTTCGATTAAGACAAATGATTACAAGCATGAATCCTATATTATCCGGCATATCATTGGTTCATTTAACACTTCATTCAAACCTTCGATGCATCGTTCTCTCCTTCGGTGTATTGCCTGATCCATTGGCTTGTTAATCTCTTACAACATTCGATCTTCTTAGCGTAATGCTCAATCCTTTTGGCTCGATGTCTGAACTCATAGTATGATGTCTATCTTTCGGCACGTCGACCAATCTTTCGGTCTGACATTCAATCTCTAACATGATCCATTCGAGCCCAACGTTTGATTTTTTCTACTTTAATCGATTTGTCTTTCCATGATCGAAGTTAGTCCTGTGTCACTTAAACACTTATTAGATCATAACTTCATTAATTGATTTCATTATCAAAATCCAAGTTTTAACATTTTTTTCTTATCATCACTATCGTTATATGTATATGGTCTATAGAAGCATAGTTTCTATTATATGTATCCCAACAGTTGAGTTAGGAAGAATGATGACCACCATCATCTGCTCACTAATGTAGTGTTGGAGGAAGGATCATAATAAATTTATCTTGAAAGAAATTTGATGACTTTTATCTTTGTGGCAAATCAAGATATTACATTTGCCTTTCATCAATACTTTTAAGAAGTCTCTAAAATAGAGTTGTCCGTTCTGTTTCATCCAACTCCATGAATAGATTTTTATAACTACACATATAATTGCTAGCTTGGTGTCTGAGTACCACTTACATTGCATGATGAAATTTTTTTCTTTATGTGTTAGCAATAGAGAATCTTCTTTCTTCTTTTCAATATTGTTAGTATTTTCTTGTATTTAACTGTTTTTATTGTAATAGCATTCGAAAGCATAATGACTATATTTTTTGCAATAATAGAATTAAACTTTCGAATGATTTTACTTTTGGACTCTTATTTTTTTTTTCTTGTTTTTGTTTTGGACTTTGATCTTTTTTATTATTTCTTCCTCTTCCTCCTTAGTTATGTCTTCTACCACAACCATGGCCTCTTCCATATTCTAAGCCTCTTCCATGACTATGATCACTTGATCTTTTTGGAGAACTTATTTTACTATATCTGGTTTCTTCTTATTGACTAAATGTTTATATGCTTGCAAACAATCCATTAGGTTATCAATAGTCTTTTGGTCTAAATCCTTTGATTCTTGAATAGTGACCATGATAAAATTTAACTTTCATTGTATTGATTAAAGTACATTTTCGATCACATAAACATCTTCTAGATTCTCACTATTTATTATTAGTTGATTAACAATGGTAAAAACTCTTATAAAATAATCTAAGATAGTCTCATACTCATTCAATTGCAATGTTTCACATTCAACTCTTAATGATTGAAGTCAAATTTTTTTCAGCTTCTCAACTCCTTTGTAATAGTTTTGAAGAATCTCCTAAGTAACTTTGGAGGTGTTGGTAGTTATAAATTTCTTAATTTTACATTCGTCTAACCCTTGTTAGTTGAGAAAGAGTATCTTCTTATTTTTCTTCCTTGTGTCGTTCAAGAAATTTCTTTGGCTCACAGTAAGGATGACATCATCGTGAGCCTCCTCATAGCCTCTCTCTAGCACCCTCATATGTCTTATGATCTAAACATGACCTTCACTTGAAGTTACATATTATTAGTCATTTTGACTTGGCTCCACTTTAAAGGGAAAAAATAAATAAATTGAGAGAGTTAGAAATGAAAAATTAAGAGATGAAAAAAGAAGTAAATTAAAATTTTTATTTCTTGTTGATAAGTCCCTACACTTTTTCTTTCTCACTCTTTTTCCCATGACAAAGCTCATCTATTTATAGGGTCATAGATCAAAATAAGGCTAAATTGTTAAGACTATACTCATATGCTTTTACTGTATATAACCTATCTAATTTACTAGTAATTTATTATTTTCATAACCTCCTTCTTCGTGATGATCTATATCATGATGTAACATCTTCTTTCTTACTAAATTCGAGAGGTTATAATCGTTTTCTCTTATGTGATCATGAGAGGTTTCAATCATCTCTTTTAAATAAGTTTAATTCTTTTAATACTTACTAGAAGCTAAGGACAAGAAGGCGCAAGTGAAGAAATGCTTCTTCGAGATCCATAAATAAAATAAGGAGAAGGCTAGATAAGGGGAGAGCCCATGAGGAGACCCATAGGGGCAGTCGACATTGAAGGCAAATATATTATGGTTTGAGAGCATATCCTCTTCAATTGAACTTTGAATTACAATCATCCAATATCATTATAAAAATGTTAGATCATAGGTGAGCGATTAGATCAGGGTTAGATTTAAAAATATGATAAATAACTTCATCTCTTGATCATCCAAATGATATCAGACCAAGATTTGATTATCCCAACTGATATATATATATATTATTTATTTATTTTTATATTTATATATGGGGGCGTAACATAATTTTACTGTAAGAATCCATCGTATCATCAATATCATTTACGAATCTTTTCTTATTATGGAATCATATCTTTTCTCATCATCATTACCATTATATATATATGGGAACGATGACGATCAACATCATCTGCTAAAAATCTATTAACTTTTATTACCATTCTATGCCAACCAGTGGGAATGCGCAGAGGAAAGGGGCTCAGAATAGGTACTAGAAGTAATTAATGATTTCTCAAGCTCATCGATCGGCCTAGAACCCCCATGGACCCAAGCCCTAATGAGCCTTTAGGGGTCGTCTCTATCACAGTGCTGAGGCCTAGTTGAGTCGAGCCGAACAAGGGCGAGGGAGGTTGATGGCGAGCTATACGGGATTCAGAAGGAAGGGTTAAAGTCGGACCAGATCCTCTCTCGTTGGCACGCTTCAGCACTCGGACCCATATGGTCATGGTGGAGGGAGGATCATCTACTGGGGCGGGCATAATCCCTGATGGGCTCCTCTTGTGCCTAAACATCAACATCCAGACACCATATAACACGCTCGTTGTTGTCACTATCACCCCGCCCTTCTTGATTTTTTAGGTTTTCCTTCCTTCTCGCCCGAGTTGTTCTCTATTGTATTCACTCATCTCTTGATGATTTAAACTGAGGTCTAAGACTTCTTCTAGTTTCTATGAAATCTTGGCGAGCGTCTGTGGAAGATGTCGAAGTTCGACTCTTTTGGAGGTAATAGGGATGTGATCTTTTGGACGAAAAGTGAGTGTGGGCATCGAAATGAGATAAGGAGTTAGAGACAGAGAGTTAAGAGACTGAAAAAAAAAGAGAGAGAATAGGCCTGAAAAGGGAGGGATAGCGAGGAGATAAGGAGGGTGGCATCGGATGTGTTGGTGTTAGAGTCATTGTCGTATCAAGAGACCATGTGAAGCAACGCCATCACGTCTACGTGCTCACCATCCCTCCTACCTAATCTGTATCTTGCGGGGCACAGATAGGATGTTACGCCGGATTGAATATATTATTTTATTATATATGTATTCTCCAACTCGTATATCTTACCAATGTAAAGGAGGACTATGCTCAAGCAAGGAGTGGGAAAAGATGCCCTCCTTCTCTTGGTAATTCTATAAAATGTTTCATTGTCTTGGTGTCAATTTTATGTATGTATGTATCATGTGTTTGAAAAGGTTTGTTGCTGTTATCCGTTAACTACTTTAAATTAATAGATTAAAACTTAATTTACAATTAATCTTTAAGAAATTAATTATAATGGTAGAAATATTAGGAGGTATTTTACATTTTTATATTTTTAAAACAAATAAAACAGTGTTAATCATGGTTTGAAGTGGTTAATATAAGTGGCATAAGTGAGTGATTTTAGTATTTAGAAGGATACATGTGCTTTATTAAAATTTATAAATGACAAATATATTACTTATAAACTTCAACCAGAAACCTAAATTGTTGCATGCATAATTTTTTACAGAGACCAACATCTAACATACAAATTTATTAATATGCCATTGTCGGTGAATATTTTATATACGCCATAAACTTATTCAATATTCTGGGTTTTACTAAAGAAATATTTTTTTTAGAATTTATAATGTGATTCATGTTTAAGAGCGAGTGTCTATCAGGGCTCCGAATATACCGTTTCTAGTAATGTGGCTTCAAAAAAAAAAAAAAACGTGCTGAATATGCCAATGAAGTATTAAGAAATTGTAAGTATCTGTGTCTTTTCCAGCGACGTCGAAATTTCTTTTCTTTTTTTGTGACTCTGTTTCGTATCCGTCCTTTTCTCTGTAATGGCAACTTGTGCAGTATCCTTGTCTGCACAATGTCCACAAGACTAACATTAGCCGTCCATTTGGGTTTCTACGAATCAGAACCACCCATCTCCCAGGTAGAAAAGGTATACGCATCGTGATCGGCGTCGTCGACCCTCTCCACGCTCTCCGTGTTCTCTGCCTGGGTCCACCATTGCCTCATTAGATATTTTCGATCGCCTTGTCCATTTGCGCGTCAAAGTCCGTGCAACACAAGACTCGCTAGCAATAAACACGAACACGGCTGTCTCCTAAGTCCCTCAGCACCATCGAATTCTCTAGCTCCTCATGGCGTCCGCGGTGAAGGCGGGCGTTGTGCGGGGTACTAAAGGAGAAGACCAAATGGAGCTACTCTGGGTCACGTGAGGGGCTCGTGTTTTGATCAGATAAATGCACCTCCCTTCCAGTAATCAGTTCCGGATATTTTTCTTTCTATATGAATTTTCTATGTCCTCGATATTTTCCTTTTTTTTATTCCCATACGGATATAGAGGGAAAACCTTGTGTGGTGTGTATATATGAGCAGGTGTCTCAGAGGATATGCTTTGGGAGGAAAGAAGAGGAGAGCCGCACTTGAGTGAGGCGAGGTGGTGCAGGTCTTCCTGTTCCTGTTCTGGTGTTCTGCAGCGTTAGAAGGGTCGAGTGAGGGACGTATTACCTTTTAGGCACCCCTTCACGGGCTCTTCGAGAGGAGATGGGGATTTGGCCGTGAGGCTCTGCCTGTTATTTTATCAAATACTCGTCAAGCTTTTCGCAGCCCTCTGTTTGACCAATTGGGTTTGGGGAGGAGGAGGAGGTGGTGGTGGTAGTTGGGCTTGGGTGAGGATGGGAGTTCAGGTCGGCGGGACGTGCTTGCAGTGGCCGCAGCTATCGCCCACCAACTCCACGGCTCTCTCGCAGGCCGCCTTCGCTGCCTTGGTTTCTACTCTCGGGTGCAGCCAGAGGACCCGTGGCTGCGACCGCGTCCTCGCCTCGCCCTTCCTCGGGGCCCGCACTGCCAAGCTGTTGAAGTCCAGATCGCTGAAGGTTCGCAGAGGGAGAGGAAGGCGAAGCGTTGACCAAGCCTTGCGCCGAACCTTCAGCGCCAGCCTTGACCGCTTTGCGACTGGTAATGATGAGGAGGAGGAGGAGGATGAGGAGTTCGTGCTGAGGCTTGAGGAATTGGCCCTCGAGCTACAGCAGCAACAGGGAGACGGCAGCGAGGAGGTGACCGTTTCAGAGTCGTGGAGGAGTGGAGGAGGTGAGGCCTTGTCTTCCTCTGCGTCGTTTTGCTCTGATTCGAGCCCGGCGCCTTCTCCTTTGCCCTTGACGAGCAAGCACGAGCCGTCGACCGAGGCACCGTGGCTCCCGGTCCGGCCAGAACCGCCGGACTGGCCCGACCAGATCGTGCCGGCGAGCGTGGAGAAGAACGCGAACAGTGTGGAGCTACCGCTCTCGCTCCGGATCATAAAGCGGAAGAAGCGGTGGGAGGACGGTTGGCTCCGGGAGGCGGGCGAGTCAGCCTGCTGCTCCGTCAAGCGGGCCTTCTCATCCATGGTGTTCATGATCCGGGAGATCCAGAGTTACACTCTCCAGATGCGGGAGGTGATCTTCCGCGAGGATCTCCAGGGGATCCTGTCGCGGGTACAGCGGGAGATGAACTCCTCCTTCGTCTGGCTCTTTCAGCAGGTCTTCTCGTGCACCCCGACCCTCATGGTCTCTGTCATGCTCCTCTTAGCCAACTTCACTGTCTACTCCATGGGCCACCTCGAGGCCGCAACCATGGCCGCGCCCAACCCGCCGACCCAGTCGATGGTTGAGACCATCGTAGTGGAAGACCATCGCCAGACCCATCACAACTTCTTCATTAAGAACTTGTCCTCTACTGGGAGGACCGCTTCCATCGGAGGTGGCGGTGGGGGAAAGGCGAGGCCGGTGGCCGGCGCCACCGGCGACGGGCGGTCGGATGACAGGTCCTTCTCGTACAGGACGATTCTCCCCGACGGCGTTTCGACAGCGCCAGGGGCGATGAACACCGAGGAGGGACAAGGAGGAATTGGTGAGGGCGAGTCGGTAGCGGTTGCGGGGGCGGAAGAGCAGCAGGAAGAGGAGGCTCGGCTCTGGAAGGCGATGCTGGAAGAGGCGTCGAAGACGCAAGCGAGGGACGAGGCGTTGATTGACCCGGAGACGCTACGCCGCTTCGTCTCGCCCGTGACGGTCGTGCTGGAGCCCGACGACCTCGCGGACTACCTGCGGACGGAGATAATGTACCATCAAGCCCTGTCGCAGGACCCAGAGAGCACACTTCTCCTCGCTAACTTCGCTCAGTTCCTCTATCTCGTCCTCCACGATGACGACAGGTAACTTATCTCATTCTTACGTACTAATTACTCCGTTTGTGATCCCCGCAAACTGTTTGACTTATTACACCCACAGAAGGCAGTTTTTTAATCCTTTTACAACCAACCCCTTTTTATTTAATGATTATATGAGCCAACTGTTTGTCTTAATGACTAAGAGAAGATGATACAAAGGAGATTACATTGGACTAATATTGTGTTGGGCGACGGCCATGTGACAGGGCGGAGCACTACTTCAAGAGGGCGGCGGGGGCGGAGCCGAAGGACGCGGAGGCATTGAGTCGCTACGCGAGCTTCCTGTGGCTGGCGAGGAAGGATCTGGTGGCAGCGGAGGAGACCTACCTGGAAGCCATCGCCGCGGATCCCGGCAACGCCGTCCACGCGGCCAACTACGCCCATTTCTTGTGGAGCACCGGCGGCGAGGACACTTGCTATCCCCTGGAGGGCGACGATGCATGGCGGTAGCAAACAAAGCTAAAAGCAAATATGAAATCAAACCAAAGTACATATTTGAGGGAAAAGACAAAGGCAGGCTACAGTGGCGATACAACACTACATATTTATATATATTATCACTAGGGAGGTATTTGGTGTCAGATGGACGGATGAAGGAATTGGCCTTTTGGTGGGCCACAAGGGCAGGTCTTTTGAGGGTAGTGTCTGTTAAAATGAGGTTGGGCCACCCATTGTGTTGTATCTGCTCCCTTGATGTGTGGTATAGTTTTGGCAAACTGCATTATGTTATTGGTTTATGGACTAAATCTGAGGCTTAGCTAAGTCCAAGAACTTCGAAATCAGAGTCGAAGGACCTGGCTGGAATATTTAGCTTCTCTCTCAGGGCATGGCTGCGTACACGACTCTAAGACTATGCAGTGCACGTGTGTGAGTGACAAAAGCTGCATCTTTTTACATCCCTAAAAATGGATGTCGTATCGTAAAGAAATTAACAGTCTGGTTGAAGGTTTTGGGAGGCAGAAGAAGAGGGCGAGCTTATGCAGCCGATGGACTAAACAGAGCCCTCTTCATCCGACCGACCCTTACAGTAACTTTGGGTTGAGGACAGCTGATGGAAGTACTGTATCAACACCCCTGGTGAAGGTTGACACCTCTCACCGCGCACGCATCACGAAGCCGACTGTTTGCAATGAGTGCTTGTTGGCCAACTGTTTTATCGAGAAAACAAACACATCCATATTTGTCACGAAAGAAATAATTTGATTGATTGGATAATATATATTTATATAAATTATAAAAAATAAAATTTTAATCATATATTCAAATTATATATTTACTGGGATGATGCTTAAATCATACATCAATTAAAGATTAGAATAGATAAAAATATAATATTATTATTTTATATTTATATATATCAAGTTTTCAACAAAGATATTAATTTTAGATCGATATAACTGAAATATCACGTGGACGAAAGACTTTGCGAAGGAGTCTACTAATTATTCAAAAATATAGATATACGAAACATATAGTTGATGTCTGATAACTTAATCTCTAACAAAGTGGAAGTCGATGATAATATATTTCATGTATTAGTCAAATATCGGGTTAATGCATAAGTGGGTGATATCGATATTATCATAGTATATTGTAGGAGTGGATCAAGAGATGATATCAAATTCGTGTAGTAGATTAGTGACTAGTTGAGTTCTACAACAGTAGTAGGAATAGCTTGATATTCAACTCAACGGTTGAGCTTGCGATTGTATTTTATTACTTAGAACTCCAACTGATCAGATTTACTTCAAAGAAGATAATATAAATTGACGTAGATGTTCTATCATTAGTATTGTCTACCCAAGCAACATTGACGAATGGAGATGAAGTGATGAGTGTTTATGAAGGAGAAGTTTATAATTGAGAACCTGTTTAATATATCATAGAATATAATTTTAGTATAGACCATTGGGTAGTAGAAGATCAATACATAAATTATGATAATTTATTAACTACAAATGAAATGTCTAAATGTGTGAGAGATAAATACTACAATGAATCAAGTACATGTCGGTACTATGTGAAATCCATAACAAAGCTATTATCATATAATTTGAGTGACTCAATGGTGAAAAATAGGGTGACAACTTTTTTAGCTTTTTGTATATTCATCTTTCACAATAGATATCAAATGTACTACTTTTGAGATAGAAAAAGTTCGAAAAATGTGAATGTTACTTCCATTATCAAAAAATAGCTTAAGGTTCTGAAGGCTTTGATGAAGAATCAATTTGCTCATTACTTAAGAAATTATTTGATCTCTATGGAATTATTGCTTATGATGATAATGCCATCTATATAGACCAATAGATATATAGTATATCTCTTTTATCGTCATATGAATAAAGATGTGTGAAACTTGGAGTTGATGAATTCAGTTGATAAAAAAAATGAGCCAAGTTCGGTATACTAAGTTATTGGAACTTGGCGAAATCCATGAATAGCTTTTCATAGTTTACAAATATGGTTTAGTTATTGAGAATAAATGAAGACAAGGGGTTGCTACATAAACACATATTTAGTTAAGATCCCCCATAAAAAAATATTATTAACATCTAATTACCATAGATATTAGTCATGAGTGATAGCCAAACTTAAGATGAATTAAGTTGGTATACCGGGCTCTTGGAACTTAGCGAAGTCCGTAAATAGTTTTTTGTAGTTTACAAACATAGGTTGGATATTGATGATAAATGAAACCAAGGGGTTACTATATAAAAACATATTTAGTTAAAGTCCCTTGTAAAAAATAATTATTAATATATAGTTGCCATAGAAATTAGTCTTGAGTTATAGCCAAACTCAAGCTGAGTCAAATTATCATTAGTTTAACAACTAGATTGAAGGATTCTATAAAATCAACACATGGTCATTTGTGAAACTCTTTGACTATTAAACGTGCTTCGTATCTTGCAATGGATCTATTTAGGTTCTGCTTAATTTGAAAGATTCATTTATACCCAATGATATTTTGTGTGAGGTGAGATGATACAAGGGTTTATGTGGTATTATGGAATATGATATCATATTCCTCACATATGACTTTATACCAATGTGAAGATTTTTTAGCTTGAGTGATGATTGTGGTTTTAGCAGGATCAGGTAGAGATCTTGTAGTAGCATTGAGATCAAAGATTTCACATGCCTTGAAAATATTATTTTTTGAGTATGTTGTCATATACTATAATTTAAAAGACTATTGACCAAAAGATTAGTGGTATGGAGGCTAAGTGTAGGAGAGTGGGACAGTCTCAATTATGTGTCGGTACTTTCATTTGATAGATCAAACTAATTGAGGTGTGTATGATGGTGACTTAAGATGTACACTAGATAATTAGATGTATGTTGTTAGAGCTTGGTATTCACCTCTTCCATTAAAGTAAACTATTTTAATTATAGATTAAAAAAAGTTTTTGATCATCTTTCTAAAATGAGTAAAGTCAATAGTAACTTTAGATTTATATTTGAGAGAATATAATTATGCATATTTAGTAAGTAATCAATGAAAATGATATAAAATCTAAAATTATCAAAGGAAGTGATTGGAGTAAGGCTCCAAATATCAGTGTAAATAATTTTAAGTGGTTTGGAGTAGGATATGAAATTTTTTTCAAAAGATAGTCTATGATTTTGTTTACTAAGATAAGTATCATAATGAGCTATAATTTTATTTGATTTAGAAGTTGAAATGGAGTAACGAAAAATTAGCTATTGTTGAATAAAGGATGACGAGTGACCAAGGCAATGATGTCACATATTGATTAGAGTCACAACTAAATCAAGAGCAATTAATTAGGTATTTTATGAAGCTGACAACCACTCATAGATATTATTGTTATTCTAGCCTGGAACCAAGGATTCCCCTATGCT
This sequence comes from Musa beccarii, assembly GCA_024322285.1. NCBI lineage: Eukaryota > Viridiplantae > Streptophyta > Magnoliopsida > Zingiberales > Musaceae > Musa > Musa beccarii. Next base: position 43,776,037 of record CM044400.1, on the reverse strand, counting down.
CAGATCCTTTATAAAAAAATAAACCAGGAAAGAATTCAATAGATGTGTTATTTTGTTTATAGAATTGAGAGAAATAAATAAGGTTTCTTTTGATGTAAAGTACATACAAAATATCATCGAGTATAAAAATATTTGTATATGAACTAAATGTTGTGAAATCAATATGAGTGATAGGGATTCTATTACCATTAACAATAATGATATTTTCATTGCTTCCATAATCTGTATAGATAAATAAATTATGTAAATCAGAAGTAATATGATGAGAAGCACCGAAATCAACAATTCAATTGCTTGGATAAACAATTGGGTAGTGATGATGTTTATTTGATACTAGTTTGGTATAGTAGGAGGCTTGGGTTGAGATCGGTGAATTGTAGTTCTATGTACTATCCATGTGTCTAGGAGACATCTTGTTCGGTCTTTTATTAAAGTTTTTGTTGCTTTGATTATCTTTTTCTTTATATTTTTTTATTGAATTGAGTTGTGATAGTTGGTCTCGTCTTTCTCTCTTCTCATTTCAAATATATTTTATGATTAATCAGCTTATCATATAATTCTTTAAATGAGTTAGTGAGCCATATGCCCGAATTATTGTCACCAATTCTTAATATTTGTCTCCTAAGTGATACTTCATCACTCGAGAGATACCTACTAAAGCTAATTTACCTATAATAACTTTTAAATTTTGTATATAATTAGTAATAGTGCTTTCCTCATATGTTATTTTTATTATAGTAGGTAAAAATCTTAGCATGTGAGTACATGAATGATTGGTAAGTGTGGTTTATAATTTGAACTATGCTTCTACTGTATGTTGTACGAAGAGATTAGTGGTGCTACAGAACTAATGATTGAGGCTTGAATGACTTATAGAATAAGATGATCTTGTCATAACAATAACTCATGATCATGATTTATCATTAGAATGAGTTCTAATATTTAGATCTTTTATAGTAGACAACTAAGAGAGTCATTGATATAGCCTAGATCTATCCAAAGAAGAGATCGGTGAATTATACTCACCAAGATACATGCCCGTCGTGTTAAGAGAGCTTGAAAGAGATTAGAGTTACTTCATTGATAGATATAAGTCTTATAGGTTGAGATGAACTATTATTTCCTGAGGAAACAATAATTGGAGCGTTAGACATAAAGGAGGAAGACATGTTAAGAATATACTATAATCCAATAAGGAAAATCTAAAACTAAATGATGATCTGATTTGGATGTATAGATAGTAGAGATTTGATCTATTGGAGGAGATCATATCTAAGAAGTGCATAGGGGAGGATCTGATCTAATAGGGGAGATCAGATCTGAGAAGTATACAAAGGAGGATCTAATTTGAGATATGTAGAAGTGGGTGATCTCTTCCTTCTTCTCTTGAGTCCACCTGACCACAAGTGCTAACGGCACATTAGAAAGGATGGTAGGAGGAAATAGACTATTACTGAGAGGTCGATCGTGGATCTGAGGTGCTAGTGAGTTCGATGATAAACGAGAAAGAGATGAGGACACTGGTGAAGATGCTGGATAGTAGATAGGAGTAAAGGGCATGATCACCAAGAAAACTTTACAGTGATGGAGGGAGGAGTCACACGTCTTCATCTTTGATAAAATGCCAAAATTTGAAAGTAAGAAGCAGAAAGCAAGAGTTGTAAAGTAGCAATAGGGAGGGTAAAAAAGAAAAATAGTAATTGTGAATAAATTAGTAGAGTAGCGAGAAAGAGGGAGTCTTGCTTGAAGTAAGAAGGTTTTATTGTGAAAGGAATGATTTTATTCATTGAGATAATACATATTTATCAGGTTGTGAGGGAGAGAATCTCTTCAATCATGTACTCAAATCATACATTCAAATCATGTACTCAAATCTATGATTGATCCCTAAATCATAGATTAATTAAGGATCAAAATATATAAAAAATATAAATTTATTATTTTATATTTATCTGCATCATAATCTTCTAGGAACAATCTAGCCTGATAGCGTTCAGAGTCTATTCACTTCCACACTGCTTTGAGCACAGCCAGTCGCGTCCTGCCACTGGGAACATCCAGATTCATGATGAAGCAAAGCAATTGGTGGAAACTCCACATGGATTTGGAGTCTAGCGCATATCCATACCTCGATCATCTGAGAATATAATTCCAAGTCTCAATCATCACAAGAGTCGTTCGCTAAAGGAGAAACACAATCAAGCAACCAGCATCTGCCCACAAGCAAAACTCCCAAGCTGATGTTATAGCTGAGTTCATGGGCCCTGATCGAGTACCTTCCTCAGTGTTCCTGAAGTGCCTTCCCCTCTTGCAGTCGGTAGAATTCTTGACCTCTCAACGGAGACAGCAGGGAGTGGATCCTGCGCATGCTTTCGATCGACTTTGGACCGAGCAAGCACATGGGCGAGTTTGTAACGTACGAGGCGTCCGATACGAGGCTTCGGGGGCCAAGCAGATCATGACACGCCGATTTCGACAAGGTTGGCAATCACTTGGACTCAAAAGCTCCATTGTTTCCTGCTTACATCTCTCGGGAAGAGGACAATAACGTACAGAAAAAAGGAGCATTCATTTCACTTAGACCTTGGCTGGGAACTACACCAAGCAACTTCGATATCACTGTCTGCTGTCTAGTCCGTGATTTGTACAGTACATTACAAGAACACAGTTTAAGTTTTCTGGCCTCCCATGGGGTAATAAACTGGAGTTGCTGGGAAGTGATCGATGCACCACATGGCTTCTTGATGACTGGTTGTTCTCGGTGTATGCCGGACTCCTCCTGTACTTGGAGGTGGAAGACAAGTTCGTTTTCTTCAAACAAGGTAAGGGTAAGAGTTATTCTGAAGCACTTGGGTTTCTTGTCTTCTTCGAACAAACGAGGACATGATCTTCCTATTAGTTGCACATTATCTTTGATCATATTAAACTGTTACTGAATTCATCAAGTTTGACAACCGTGCTCGGCTTATCCAGATTACTGTGATATAACAGGATGCATTCCCATCGGGAAAAGTTCCATACCATTTGGATATCTATGAGAAGATACAGAAGAAAATGATGTGCCGTGACGTACGCTTCAAACTTGTTTTCCCATCTTTCGAAGTAAGTATTGGTCTCACTGGTCACTCCCAAGGCTGCTAATTTTCATTATTTAGAATATATATATATATATATATATATATATATATATATATATATATTCTTTTGTGTTGATTTCCAATTGCACCAAAGGTTCTGGTTCAAGTAAATAAACAATTAACCTTCTCCAAAGAAATGGCTTCACCTCAATGATGGTGACAGTGATTTAACCAAAGCCTGAGTCAAATTAACTATAGAAATGTCTTTCCATTGTCTTATGAAGAATATTAATGATGTCTAGTTAGTTCGGTATGGTTCAGACCCATATGCGTAGGGTTGCTCAAGATATTTCTGAAGCATAAGCGTCAAGCTCCCAAGAAAATTGTTTAAGGTACCTCTGAGGTGATGATGCTGAATTACCAAGGAGGTTGTTCGACGTATCATTTGTATAAAAATCAAGGTCAAAAGATATTTCTTGAACTGATCCCTGCGATACCCAAGTTAGTAACCCAAGATAAATAATTACAATCATCAAGGATAAAAAAGTGATGTCTTGACTATGTTAAAAATGAGTTTTTATAAATAGTAGTGAGGAAACAATATATTTTATGAAATATTCTTTGGTAGAATAGTTTTTTTAGTCATTTTTAATAATCTCGATTTGGTCTCTTTTTTACATTGGCAACAAGAGCGGAGATAACCTATAACTACCTATCTTGGACTGATGTTCACGTGGGCAGATCGATAGGGAACAACTTTTATCTCCTTCTACCAATCTAAACAACATGCAAAGGATATATGCCAGATAATGGTTCATCAATAATATCCTCTCTATCATTTGTCTCCCTCAAAGGTATGTTTCGAGGGTTTTTTAACGAGAGTCTTAAAGCACAATATATGATCCATTTGACATATCGGTCTTATACTCCTTTGATCACTTCTTTAAGGGAGAGCAAAAGTTTCTGATTAATATATCTTGGGTGCACCCAAAAAGGAAATGGGAACTCATCCTCCATGCCTTGAGTGGCGAGGCGGTTGGCATGTGCCAACTAGCCCACCTTGGGTAGAGAGAGGATTAGCACTAGACCCCTCCACCTCGGTTGATAGAGGTCGATGCCTAACCCATTCGCCTTGAGCAGAAAAGGAGATTGACGTTTGACCCTTCCTCTATGGTCCATAAAGGAAGTTGATGCTTGACCCACTCGCCTTGTGCAGAAAGTGGGGTTACACCCGAACCCGCCACTTCAGGTTAGCCTTAAGGGAGTCATGTTTTCCCAACCTCCATGTTTCATGCAAGCCTCACTTTAAGTGGGTTGTGTTAGGATTAATTCGACACTAAGAAGGGGGGGAGCACGGGGGCGGGGGATAAATTAGTGCAGTAGTAAGATTACGACAAATTAGTGTGATTTCGAAAAAATCCCGAATGATAAAAATCACGTTTCGATGAAAACTAATTTCAATTGAAGCGTATCAGAAGGATGTTAAACTTGAAGCCTTTTGCAAGTGAGAGAAGTAGAGGAAGTAAGGAGGTTTGCAGAAATATAAATTGTAAAAAATAAACGTAAACTATTTTTATAGTAGTTCGGTCATCCGACCTACGTCTACTCCCGATTTCTCTTCACTTGAGGCCACGGCTTTCCATTAGTTGTCTTCCTTCTAATGAGCGAAGACTAACTCCATTTTACAACACTTTCTCCTTTTGATGGGCTCAGGAGATAACCCTCTTATAAGCACTTATTCCTCTCTTTAAATCGAATTCAAGTGAAGACTAGAGGAGGGATTTCTATAGTATTTTCTCACTTTTAAAGTTTGTATGCTTGTGTATTCAACTCAGGGATGAGAGAGGTATTTATAGGCTCCAATTTGATTCAAACTTAGAGCTAAAACCTTTCCATCTCGAGTTTTTCGGGTACTGACGGTACCACCGCTTATCACTGGCGGTACCACCACTAGTGCACACTGGTTCTATTAATGTACTGGGCGATACCACCGTCCAGTCTAGGTGGTACCACCACCTAGATATACTGACACTAGGCGGTACCATCGCCCAAACTTAGTTTAGAAGATTGAGCCTTCAGGCGGTTCCACCACCCACCTAGCGATGCCACCGCCTAACGTGGCACTAGGGCATTGTTTGGGCCTTTCATCTGGCCCAACACAGCCCTAATTCAGGCCTAGTTGGCCCCTAATTGAGTTGGCCCAATTCTAACACAATTAATCCTTAATCCTATATCGATCTAGATAATTATTACAACACGAATCGTAATTAGTTGCCCAACACATCATTGGTCCATCGGTGCTTCGTCCGACACTTCGATGCATCATCCTCTCTTGCGGCTTATTGCCCAATCAGCAACTGACCTCCACAGCCCCAATCTCCTTAGCGTAACTCGGCTCTTCTTGACCCGATGCCCGATTTCTTTGTCCGAAGCCTTCTGTTGATTGTCGATCGGACTTTCGGCTCGATATCCAATCTCTTAACATATTCTCCTCTTGTGCAACACTGATTTATCCTACATCAATTATTTAATCCTAATCGAGAGTAGACCTGTGTGACTTAAAACAGTTAGATCACCAAAATATAATTAATTAGTTTTATCATCAAAATCTAAGATTCAACAATCTCCCCCTTTTTGACGATGATAACTAATTGATAACAGAGTAAACTTTAACTCCTTGGAGTTTAAACAAACTCTCCCTATCAATATGCCATATTGATAGGATTCTTGGATTTCAAAAAATCCAAGTAACATGTTATGAAAAACATCATGCAATATTTTAAAAAATATTCAATCATCATTATAATGCATGAGAGATCATCAATCTACTTCTCCCCTTTTGTCATCAACAAAAAGGAGAAGTGGCATCCAGTAAGATTAATAGATGTATAAATTTTACAACATTCAAGCTAGATTTATAACATTTATCACTTTAAAGCATTCAATCATAGCAAGTTTCAAGTTCATACAAGTATAGCAATTTTTCATCACTTGCTTCTTGTGCAAGTGTGCACTTTGCTTCTCTTGAGATTGTAAGATAGCAATTTTTTTGATGTTCAAGATAGCAAGTTTCATTCTTTTGAGATTGTAAACTTCGCCTTTCTTTGCAAGTTCTAGCTAGCTACTTTTGTCACTTTCTCTTGTGATACACAAGCTAGTAAGTTTTTTTTTCTCCCCCTTTGTCATTGTTAAAAAGAAGGGAGGAAGGAATACAATGATACAAAAATAATTTTACATCAACTTTTCATATCAAAAGAATTTTGTATCAATCAATATTTCAATCACCACATAAGATATGCAACTAATACAAAAGAATCATGATAAAAAAATTTAATTAAAAAATCAAGTCATGATTCATTTTGATATATCTCCCTTTTTTGTAAATACCAACTTCATCATTCTATTTTCAGTTTAGAAATTTAGGAAGATACAAATGATATCAAATGATAATTCATCATTCTGAGGCACGATACCAAATTCAAGTAGGATAACTAAGCATGATACGATAATGAGCATAAAAAATCTCATTTTAAGCATATATGATTCATCTTAACCATTTGCGATGCATACTATGTATTTCAAGTATTTGCAATATATGTGATACATTTAAAGTGATTGCGAGACAGACGACACATTTGCAATACAAAGTATATACATTTCAGATTTTTATCAATTTGTCATCAATGTGCAACTTTTCTAGATATTCAAAATGACATAGATTTCTTCCTCTTTACAACTACTTTTCGCATCAAATAATTTTGCATTAATAAAAATTTACATCAATCTTTCATGATGCATACAAGGCAAAGAAATCATATCATTTCTAAGTTATGGAAGATATGATAAAAAAATCTTAGGAAAATAAAGAAGATATCTAGATTCATGCATAATAATTCTCATCAAGATCACATTTCAAAAAGAATTCCAAGTATCAAGATATCAAGATCAAAAGAAAATTTTGAGTGTCAAATAAAAATCATCAATTCATGCATTTAAACCATCATTACTTAATAAGTCATGATTCCAACAAAATAAAGTTGTGATTCCAAAAGTTTAAAAATAGAAGTCATGAATCATTTTGAAAAATCTCATTCTAGTTCAATTCATCAACTCCAAACTCATCATCAAAATTACATTCAAGAAATTTATGAGATTCACAAAATAACATGAATTCATTAATCTCGAATAGATGAAAAATGCACTTTTCTTTCAAGTATTTCAATTTAAGTGATTTAGTTCTTATAAGTATGCCTTATCAAATAGAAACATGTATCAATGTTCAAGACCGAAAGATAAATTTCATCAAAAAGATCTTCAAGTCGAAAAATATAACATATTAAGCATACGGCATCTTCCAACAAAAAATTTGATTCAAGAGATTCATAACGTGCATAGATGTGTATCACATTTAAAATTAAAACACAAGTTTCGTCATCAAAACCATCAAGATCAAATGCATCAAACATAAAACATCATGATAGTGTATTTTCTCATTTTTATGTATTTCAATTTAAGTGATTTGATTTTTCATAGGAATGTTCAAAATTTTCATACGAAAGCCAAGTAAAATCCAAAATAAAGTTTTGTCAAAACTATCAAGACCAAAAACACATCATTCCAAAACATAGGATTTCAAAATGTAAAATCAAGCATGATACAAACATTTTCATTAAATCATCAAACTTATCAAGCATGACTTCATAAAGCATCATCAAAATCATTTCAATTCTAATATTCTTTCTTTCATTATTATTAGTTATAATAAGATTTTTTTCTTCTTACATGATTCTAGCTTAGTGTTAAAAATCAAGGATCATGCTCAAATTTTTTGCCAAAATCATGCATCATTTTATAAATCCAGAAAGCAAGTTTCGTCATCACAATATAACACCTTATAAGATCATTATTCAAAAAACTCATGCATGATATAAAATCATGTTTAGAACCAAAAAGCAATATAAAACATCAAGATACACATGCATAGATTAATCCTATTAGGTGAACAAGTATTATCATAAATCATGCAAGTATCATTTTAATTTTCAAAAACACAAGAAAAGTATGGTATAAAAAAAGAATTGCTACTAACTAAATCAAGCAACTCATTAAAGGCATCAAGTGATTTCATAATAAATCAAAGGAGTTTTGTTTAAGTTACTTACCTTGTAGTCGAAGTTCGTCAAAGCGCAATTCACGACTTCATCTTCGGATGCACTTGATTTTTCTTGGTATTCTTTCTTCTTCTTTGACCTCTTCTCTTTAAGTTCATTTTTCATTTTAGTTTCTTGTTTTATGAATTTTTTAAATTTTAATGTCAAAAGTTCAAGGTCCTCAACAATGTCCTCATCACTTGAGTTATCACTCAAGTGACATTCTCTTGTTCGAAGTGCTAAATCCTTTATGTTCTTTGGAAGGTAATTCATGTGTTTATCAAATTCCAAAAAGCTCATTTCATATGTCATCAATGAGCCAATGAGTTCTTCAATACGAAGGTCATTTAGATCTTTAGCTTCTTATATAGCGGTTACTTTTAGATCCACCTTTTTGAAAGGGATCTTAAGATCTTGTTTACAAGTTCAACATTAGAAAAAGATTTACTAAGACTTTTCGAACTATTGATGACATCCGTGAAACGAGTGTACATGTCATCGATAGTCCGCTTGGTTCCATTCAAAAAAGCTCAAAATCATGTATTAAGAGGTTTACTTTCGAGTCTTTGACTTTACTAGTGCCCTTGTATGTGACTTCACAAGTATGCCAAATATCAAAAGACATTTCGTAGGCTAAAATCTAATTAAATTTGATTTTATCTAATGTATAAAATAAGACATCATAGCCTTGACATTTAAAGAAAAAGATTTTTTCTCGAAATCCATCCATTCGTTCATGGGTTTCGAAGGAGTTTGAAAATGATTTTCAATAATATTCCATAAATCCAAATTCAAAGAAAGTAAAAAAACTCTCATTCAAGTTTTTCAATAGGTGTAGATAAGGAAGGGAGGATGAATGATAAAAAAACCCTCTTGAAATCCGAGAAGAGCCATTTCTCTTGGGTGTAAATCCAAATGAGAAAAATCGAGCTCTGATACCAACTGTTAGGATCAGTTCGGCACTGAGAAGGGGAGTGAATTAGTGCAGCGGTAAGATTACAATAAATTAGTGTGATTTAGGAAAACCCCATACGATAAAAATCATGTTTCGATAAAAACCAATTTCAATTGAAGCGTATCGGAAGGATGTTGAACTTGAAGCCTTTTGCAAGTGAGAGAAGTAGAGGAAGTAAGGAGGTTTGTAGAAATGTAAACTATTTCTATAGTGGTTCGGTCATCCGACCTACGTCCACTCCCCATTTCTTTTCACTTGAGGCCACTGCTTTCTACTAGTTGTCTTCCTTCTGACGGATGAAGACTAACTCCCTTTTACAGCGCTTTCTCCTTTTGACGGGCTCAGGAGATAACCCTCTTACAAGCACTCACTCCTTTCTTTAAATCAAATTCAAGTGAAGACTAGAGGAGGGATTTCTAAAGTGATTTTTACAGCATTTTCTCACTTTTAAAGTCTGTGTGCTTGTGTATTCAACCCAGGGATAAGAGGGGTATTTAGAAGCTCCAATTTGATTCAAACTTGGAAATAAAAACCTTCCCATCTTAGATTTTTCAGGTACTAGCGGTACCACCGTCAGTGCATACTAGTTCTGTCAGTATACTGGGCGGTACCATTGCCCAATCTAGGTAGTACCATCGCCCAAGTACACTAACACTAGGCGGTACCACCGCCAGACTCAGTCTAGAAGACTGAGCCTTTAGGCAGTTCCACCGCTCACCTTGTCACGCACTTAGCTAGAATTGGCTAAGTGGTGAGACACCCTTACGGCAAGTCCCAGACTTAGTTGGAGTTGCCTAAGTCGTGAGGCACCCTTACACCCACTTCGATCAGACTTAACTGGGATTGCCTAAGTCTTGAGGCACCCTTGCGACATATGTATCCGCAAAGGGTTAGCCAAGTTTCAACCTCATATAGGTCCTATAGGACCTGTAAAACAAAATTTTGATTAGAGTTGAAACGAGCGACGAACAAGTTTGATATCTCATGAAGAGAGAAGCTTTACAAGCAATTCAGCGAGCACTTGAAGTGCAAGAAAGAACAGAAAGAGAGAGAGAGGAGAAAAATATGGACTTTAGAAGGGTGAATGAGCAACTACAAGTCCGCAAACAACTACTCCCTGGGTGTCGGGCGTGAAGGTAAGTTTCCATCAAGTTGATATGCAAACTTGTGAAGATGTTCAATTCCCGACACTACCCCAAAGCACCATCCAGCCTGGTGCTACATGGGGGGTTCCAAGGTGTTAGGATGGCTGACATTTTGTAAGTGGCTACAATCTGTAGAAAACAGGTCGCAGCACATAGAAATAGAGCCTTTTTAGGGTAGTTTTGCCTAGTATGGCGAGCGATTGTACTGCAGTGCTGCAAACTGCCATTTCTTATATTTTTACAAGAAAAATATACCAAAACTATGGCAAAATAGTGTTGCAAACTATCGTTGCTGTGGGTGTGCAATGACTATTCATGACATTCTCCCCCACTTAAACTGTCGACGACCTCGTCGATGCTTGTTGGTAGGCTTTGATGGCTATTTCTTCATGTCGGAAGGCATCTTCTAGCTCCCAACTGGCTTCAGTTCTAGGAAGCTTTCGCCACTTCACCAAGTACTCAATCTACTCAGCTCTGTTGGATAGCTTTGTCTTGCGATCCGTTAAAATGGTTTCAACTCACTTCTCATAGGAGGCTCTGGTGGGGGGTGGCCAAGTTGAAACACTTCTGGAAGTATCTTGCGGATCTGAGTGGTAGGTTTTCAAGTTGCTGGCCTAAAAATATTATGAATTTTGAGCCATGCTAGTAGCTGCAACTTATAGGAGACGTTACCCACTCTATTGATAATTAGGAAGGGCCCTTTATACTTGTGCACCAATCCTTTATGCACATTGTTCCTAAAGAATTGGAGTGATACTGGTTGGAGTTTCACCAACACTAAATCATCAACTTTAAATTCCTGTGGTTACCTTCCCAAGTCTACCCACTTCTTCATCATTTTGGCTGCCTTCTCCAAGTAAGCCCACGTAATATTTGCATTCCGATGTCATTCTTTTGCAAAATGATATGCGGACAAAGTACTCCCAGTATAACTAATAGCCAAAGTGTGAGGAGTCGACGGTTGTTATCCTGTGATGATCTCAAAGGGGCTCTTGTTGGACACAAAGCTTTACTATAAGTTGTAGAGAATTGGGCTATGTCCAATAGCTTCACCCAATCTCGTTGGTTGGCACTCACGTAGTGCCGAAGATATTGCTCCAGGAGCAAGTTTATTCTTTTAGTCTAGCTATCCGTCTAGGGGTGGAGGCTTGTGGAGAAGTATAGCTTAGACCCCAACAATTTGAATAGCTCGATCCAAAATCATCCCAGAAACTGAGCATCTCGATCACTTATGATATTATTGTGGGACTCCCCAATACTTCACCACATTCTTCATCATCAGCTTGGCCACTTCTTCTGCTGAATAGTGTAGGGGTGCAACAATGAAGGTTGCATACTTCAAAAATCGATCGACCATCACGAGTATCGATCCGAGTCCCCCTACTACTGGTAAACTTGATATGAAGTCCAGAGAAATGCTTTCCCATGGCCTTTCTGGTATGGGCAATGGCTCTAAAAGTCCCATCGGCTTTCGTTGCTCCACCTTATTTTGTTGACAATTTAGGTACGTTCGAACATATTCCTCCACATCCGTCCCCATCTTCGTGCTAGTCATATGTGCCCTGCAAGCCAATCATATGAGTGATGACACTTGTGACTTGATATGCACTCTTTCTTTTTGCTTATTATTAGGTATTTTATCACTTTATCTTGCGTGTTGCATATATTATGATGTCCTTGGATCTGTGCAATGGGAATTAGATCGTGATGAGATCATGATAATGAGACCGATTCACCTTTAAACATAGATCCTAAATAATCCTAGTCATAGGTTACTCGAAAGGGACATCAAGATAACTGGATAGACTAGTGTGCCATATAACCTGTCTATATGATGGAGGTGGCTGGTCTCATAGCTACTCATGTGGAGATACTATGGATACAGTACAAGTGCTCATTGGAGAATGAGTTCACTGATTAATCTACTTACGGAATGTTGGATGGTTATTGATACCTCACGTCAAACAGTGATTCAATAGTCCCAATAGTGTATCTGGTCCTTAGACTTGAGACACCAAGGATGTCCTGTATGAGTACTCCACTCTTTGATACCGGACTTATAGGTTTGAAAGTTCTATATCTAGCATAACCGGTTATTGGGAGTGGTAGCCAACCTTACGAGGGCTATTGAGTGTTAATAGAGGATTATCCGCTCTCGGTATCATGAGAGGAATATCCCATGTATTCTTGCTCGAACAAATTCTTAGCCAAGGTTATTCAAATTGAGAGAGAAAGAGTTCTCCAAGAGAATCTGATAAGAGTGAGACTCATGGAGAGACCGTATGGGCTTGACAACATCATGCCCGGTATAGGGTCTTTGGAATATTAGATGGATGAGGGACTATAGATATATGGTAATTGAGCACAAATAGGTCCAAATGATTGGATACCCTTGTATCATCTCGGGACTACGGCATAGTGGCTTAGTACGTCCGTAGTCGATGAGTTGGGTGAATTATTATAAAGATAATAATTCACTAAATCAGAAGGAGTTCTAACAAGTATGACTCATGGCTAGCTAAATATTGGGCCTAGAGGCTTACACACATATGGTAGGTGTTACGATGAGTAAAGGTTTGGATATGAGATATCCATCGGAACCCTTCTCTTATTGGATATCCAATAAGCCCGTGAATTATTGGATCCTAAAATGAGATCCAATAAGAACTAATAAGAGATTATTAGGTAAAGACCAATTAATCTAAGAAGCTTGGGTAATTGGATAGAGATCCAATACCCAATAGGGCAGGATCCATTAGGGTTAGGGGCCTCTATAAATAGGCAAGAATTGAAGGCCCATAAGCTGGGGTTCTCTCAATAGCCACCTTCTATTCTCCTCTGCCCAAGAGAGGAGCATCATCATAGTCCCTACTGTGTGGATACTATTAGAGAGGAGGACGCTTGACCTTATTCATCCTCTTCTATAGATCTGTAGGGATTCAGGGATATACGATCTCCCTAGGTACTTTCTTTTACACATGCAGTTTTCGCGGATTTATTTTTGAAGTGCACCGATCTATGCACGATGACAGAACCTTTCATGGAAATCCAAGGTTTTTGTTTTCTATTCTTCCGCTACACATAAGATGTAGCCCCCTCGGATTTCCCAATAGTGGTATCAGAGCCAGGTTGTTCGTGCGATGATCGGATCTTAAACTGCGTGTATTGTGATTTAGAATAGCTTTTGTTGTAAAAATTATTAGCGCAAAAGGTGAGGAAGGGCAGCAACTGTTGTTGCCCTTATTGTGCTCATAGAATGGCCAAAGGCTGCTTGTAGCCTTGGCCACCGCCAACGGTTTGCATGCAGCCGGCCGGCGGGCCGTAAATAGGCAGCGCCTACAGGCTGCCTACACCGGTGGCCTGCAACATGCCTGTAAAGGAGAGGCGATGCCCGCTTGCAGGTGGCTTGCCCGCAAAGGTTGGAGTCGCCTACGGGCGCTGCGCCCGCGGGCGGTCGCCCTGCACGAGCGACGCTTGCAAGTGTTACAAGCACTATGGAGGGGCAGTGCCTGCTCTAGCAACACCGCCCACAAGTTTTTTCCTCTCTGGTCGAATGACCAAAATACCCCTGGGAATTCTAAAATTTTTTATATATCCTTGATTTTAAAAAAATATTAATTAATTAAAATATTTAATTAACTATTATTATTTATCTAGTAGTCCTATATAATAACAAATACATGTGATGTATGATGTGGACAGATAATCATGGATTGTGTGATGTGATGTGTGTACATGTAATTATTATTATTGGGGCTTGTGAGCCTTTATTTTTCTTATTTATTGTCGGGCCTACATGCTTGTAATTTATTGTAATTATATGAGGAGACGTAGCAGGAGCGTGGAAGTGATAGCGGGACCCACGAGGTTGAGACGAACGATTCGACGTATGGAGATGCGTTGAGATGTCGACGAAACCGACAAAGCGAGATGGACGATCATAGAGTATGGAGATGCATCAATGCATACATAGATCTTGATGTGAGTGATTGGGCCCACTGGCTCGAGTTTGATCACATTAGGATATGGTACATAATTATCTGGTGTGATTGCTCATGTGATGTGTGATTGATTATACACCTACTAGATATGTATATATATTTACAAGCGATATAAATATATATATTAAATATGTATGTGTGTGACACATTATGTTAGGAGACCAAATCAAAAATCTTCTCTATTAATAATATTAAGTTGGTAAACATGAAGCAATTAGGTTAACCCACATGGCCTTCCATCGTTATAGGTAGGAATCGATTCCCGGTGTAGGTTGAGTTGGTCGAGTCCCTCGAGACTCACCTATATTACGTTTCATTATCTTATTTACGACATAGAGATATCACCGGTGACTTGAGGACATGGTATACTTAGTCGAGTCCCTTAAGAGTATATCATCGAATCAGACTCATCTTGTAACAATAGTGATGACTTAACTGAACATCATGGTTGGTCGAGTCCTCGAGGCCATGGTGGTTCGGAGGCCGAATAGGACGGGAATCATAAGGAGTTATGATTGATAAGAGTTACCTACCTTTACGGGCTTAACGTGATTAGTCGAGTCCCTCGAGGTTATGTTAAGACGCTGATTAGATCCCGATCTATTGGGAAATCCTTCTAGGGAGTGACATCTCATGCACAACAAAAGAACAAAAACAAAACACCCTAGATTTCTCATAGAAAGGTTCCATCATCGTGCGAAGATAGATGCATCAAAACAAATCCGTGAAAACTGCATGTGTAAAAGAAAATACCTAAGGAGATCGTATATCTCTGAATCCCTGTAGAACTATAGGAAGGATGAAGGAGATCAAGCGTCCTCTCTAGTGGTATCCATACGGCAGGGACTACGATGATGCACCTCTCTAGGGAGAGGAGAACAGAAGGTGGCTACCAAAAGAAACCCTCAGCCTATAGAGCTTTGGTTCTCTCCTATTTATCGAGGCCCCTTGTAAACCCTAATGGATCTTACCTTATTGGGTATTGGATCTCCATTCAATTACCCAAGCCTCTTGGATTAGTGGGTCTCTACCTAATAATCTCTTATTAGCAATTATTAGATCTCATTTGAGGATCCAATAATTTCGAGGCTTAATAAATATCCAGTAAGTTAGGGGCTCCAACGGATATCTTATATTCGAACCTCTACTCGTCGCAACACCTACCATATGTGTGTGACCCTCTAGACTCAATATCGAGTTGGCCGTGAGTCATTCTTGTCAGAACTCCTTCTGACTTAGTGAATTATTATCTCTATAATAATTCACCAAACTCATTGACTACGGACATACTAGGTCACTACGCCGCAGCCCCCAGACGATATAGGGGAATCCAATCCTTTGGACCTATATATCGTTAGTTATCATATATCTATAGTCCCTCATCCATCTAATAACCCAGAGACCCTATACTGGGCATGGTGCTGTCAGGCCCATACGGTCTCTCATCGAGTCTTGCTCTTGTCGGATTCTCCCAGAGAACTCTTTCTCTCTCAATCCTAATAACCTTGGCCAAGGGTTTGTTCGAGCAAGAATACATGAGATATTCCTCTCATGATACCGAGAGCGAATGATCCTCTATTGATATTCAATAGCCCTCGTAAGGTTGACTACTACTCCTAATAATCGGTTGTACTAGATCTGGAACTTCCAAACCTATAAGTCTGGTATCAAAAGTGGAGTACTAATACAGGACAACCTTGGTGTCTAAAGTCTAAGGACCAGATATACTACTGGGACTACAGAATCGCTGTCTGACGTGAGGAATCAATAACCATCCAGCATTCCGTAGGTGGATCAATCAGTGAACTCATTCCCCAATGAGTACCTGCACTATACCCTTAATATCCCCACACGAGTAGCTATGAGACCAGCCACCTCTATCATATGGACGGGTATATAGCACACCAGTCTATCCAGTTATCTCGATGTCCCTCTCGAGTAACCTATGACCAGAATAATTTAAGGTCTATGCTTAAAGGTAAATCAGTCTCATTATCGTGATTTCATCATGATCCGATTCCCATTGCATAGATCCAAGGACATCAAAATATATGCAACACGCAAGATAAAGTGATAAAATGCCTAATAATACGCAAAAAGAAAAAGTGCATATCAAGTCACAAGTGCCATCACTAATATGATTGGCTTGCAGGGCACATATGACTAGCCATCTCTCACTTGATCTAAAACTAATCACCAATATGTCTGATCCCCATCTGACCTCTGTGATGCTCAAATACAATAT
The DNA here is from genome assembly GCA_024322285.1 of Musa beccarii. NCBI lineage: Eukaryota > Viridiplantae > Streptophyta > Magnoliopsida > Zingiberales > Musaceae > Musa > Musa beccarii. The sequence continues at coordinate 43,759,464 of CM044400.1, read as the reverse complement.
GAGTCAATAGCTTTATCAATGGATCTGCAATGTTATCTTCGGATGAAACTCTTTCCATTACTACATCTCTTCGGGCCACGATCTCTCTAATAAGCTAGAACCTTCTCAGAACACTTTTGATGAGACCCGGGTTCCCTTATATGAGTAATCACCCCGTATTTGTCACAATTTAAGGGAATCGACTTCTCGCTGCTCGGGATGATTCCTTGGTCTGTGATGAACTTCTTCATCCTGACTTCCTCCTTTGCTGCCTCTGTCGCAGCAATGTATTCCACCTCTATGGTCGAGTCAGTAGTAGTGTCTTACTTGAAACTCTTCCAGCATATTGCTCCTCCATTTAGGGTGAACATGTACCTTGAATTAGACTTGCTATCATCGACATCAGATTGGAAGCTCGAGCCCATGTAGCCCTTAACCCTGAGGCTACTATCTCCATCAGCCAATAAAAGATCCTTAGTTCTTCTCAAGTACTTAAGGATATATTTTACTGCTTTCCAGTGCTCCAAGCCTAGATCTGCTTGATATCTGCTCGTGACACTCAGAGCATGCGCTATATCAGGCTTGGTGCAAAGCATAGCATATATGATAGATCCTATCGCTGAGGCATATGGTATCATATCTATGTGTGCCCTTTCTTCAGGAGTCTTTAGGGACATACTCTTAGAAAATGATATTCCATGTCTTATTGGCATGAGACCTCTTTTGGAATTTTTCATGCCAAACCTTTTGACAATAGTATCTATGTACTTGGATTGGGACAAGCCAAGTATCCTCTTGGATCTATCTCTATAGATTCGTATCCCCAATATGCAGGATGCTTCCCCTAAGTCCTTATAGAGAAGTGCCTAGATAATCAAGTCTTTATTGTGGAGAGCATTCCTACATCATTCCCAATAATTAGGATGTCATCCACATATAATACCAAAAAGGTGATAGTGCTCCCAATTACTTTCCTGTATACATAAGGCTCATCTTCGTTCTTAACGAAGTCATAAGATCTGATCGCCTGATCAAATCTTATATTCCAATTTCGGGAAGCTTGCTTCAGTTCATAAATGGACCTAAGCAACCTGCACACTTTATTTGGGTTATCCTTGGACACGAATCCCTCAGGCTATATCATATACACCTCCTCCTCGAGGTTGCCATTGAGGAATGCGGTTTTGACGTCTATCCGCCAGATCTCATAATCATAGTGTATTGCAATAGCCAAAAGAATTCGAATAGATTTTAGCATAGCTACAGGTGAGAAAGTTTCGTCATAGTCAACACCTTACCTCTGATGATACCTCTTAGCCACTAGCCTTGTTTTATAGGTCTCTACCTTTTCATCTACTCTAATCTTCTTTTTGAAGATCCATTTGCAGCCAATGGGTACAATACCCTCGGGTGCATCAACTAGGTTCCAAACCTTGTTGGAGTACATGGAATCCATTTCTGAATTCATGGCTTCTTGCCATTTCCCGGAGTCTATACTCATAATAGCCTCCTCGTAGGTCTGAGGATCAATATCCTCAACATCCTCTCCTTTGATATGTCCTACATATCTCTCAGGTGGATAAGATACTCTACTGGACCTACGTAAAGTTGAAACTTGTGTGCTAGGTACTTGAACATGTTGAATCTCAGATTTTGATGATGAAACTAATTGAGTGTGTTTTGTTGTTTAACTACGTGTTGAGTTACGCAGGTCTACTATCGATCAGGATTAGACAGTTGACACTGAAGGAATTGACGTTGCACCGGAGGTGATCACGTCAAGATATTGGATGTCGAGCCGGAGGTTCGGTCGACTATCGGCAGGAGGCTTCGTACGTCGGGCATCGGGCCAAGAAGAGCGTGTTGCGCCAAGGATATTGGGATTGCAGAGGTCAATCACCGATTGGGCAACGGACCGCAAGAGAGGATGATGTGCCGAAGGATCGGACGAAGCACCGACCAATGACGTGCCGGGCAACTGAATATCAATTCGTGTCGTAATAACTGTCTAGATCGAAGTAGAGTGTTTGTTGTTTGTGTGCAGGAGTAACTACGATAAGGATGAAGACGTAAAGCGAAACAAAGGGTCGAAGTCAAGTGCGATGGATCATTGGGAGTTCGAGTGTTCGATGGAAGTCTGAAGATTCGTTGGGAGTCTTTGTCGGGCGGCCGAGAACGCAGTAGGAGCTTCTTTGAAGGGTTTTCGGAAGTTCGCCGGGAGGTTCGTCGGAAGTTCACGGAGCTTGCCAAGAAAGATCGGAGCTTGCCAAAGAAGCTTGGGGGAACTCGCCAAAATCATCGTGGAGTCCGAGAGCTTGCCGGGAGTCCGCAGGATGGTTTCCGAGGGATCGTCAGAAGACCGCCGGAAGTTCGCCGGAAGCTCGCCGGAAGAAGACTTGACTTGCGGACTTTGTAATAGCTTAGGAATGTCTTTAATTTCGTAGTTAGCACATGAATTTGGGTTAGGATTAGGGGTTAATCCTTTAACCCAAGTATGGGCCAATTGGGCCTTGTTCGGAACCAGTTTGGGTCGAGTTTTCGGCCTAAACCAAACGTTGATTTGTGCTGGGCGGTGGCACCGCCTAGCAGCACCAGCAGCATGCATGCATGCTACATGCATAGTCTTGTAGCCTGGCATGCATGGCCGTTCTTGTAGTGGCGGTAGCACCGCCTGATTCTGTGTGGCGGCGGTGCTACCGTGCTACCGCCCGGCCTGAAAACTGTGCGATAGCACCGCTGGTGGGCGGTGGCACCGCTGGGTGTGTCGATCTGCAGGGGTCGATAGAGCGAAAACTCAAATTTTGGCTCCACGTTTTGGCTCCAAATTTGAGTCCTCTTGAGCTCTATAAATTCTCCTCTTTTGCAGGTTCAAAGTGCAGCAAGAAAAGTGAAAATCTTGAGGGAAAACTCTGCTCAAATAGTGTCAAAACTTCCCTCTTACTCTTAAGTGTTTTCTTGTTCAAGAGAGGGTGAGAGCTTTGTAAGAGTTATCTTCTAAGCCCATCAAAAGAAGAGGTATTGCAAGGGAGTTCTTCCTCGCCCATTAGAAGGAGGAAAGCTAGTGGAAAGCCGGTGTCCTCAAGCGAAGAGGAATCGGAAGTGGATGTAGGTCGGATGACCGAACCACTATAAAAATCTGGTTTGTATTTACGTTCTTGCTATTTACTTTGCTGCAATCCATTTTTACTTGCTGCCTTATTTACTCAACTTCCTTATCATCTTATTACGTATGCTTTAAAGTTAAAACGTAATCTTTCCGGGTTCAAACGAAACGTTGCATTCATTCGTACGAAGTTTCCAAAGCTTGTTTTAAATCGTTGAAAATCTATCGTTTTATCCGTTGCACTAATTCACCCCCCCTCTTAGTGCCGCTCGATCCCTAACAATTGGTATCAGAGCCACGTTCTTTCTCTTTCGGATTTACACCCGTGAGAAATGGCTCTAAATGGTTTTCAAGAGGGCTTTTCGATTTTTCGTCCATCGTTCTTTAACGGTTCGGACTACACATATTGAAAAACTCGAATGAGAGTTTTTATGCTTTCAATGAATTTGGATTTGTGGAACATCATCGAAAATGGCTTTCAACCTTCCTCTAAACCGATGAACGAATGGTCGGATTTGGAGAAAAGGTCTTTTTCTTTAAACGCAAAGGCTATGAATGCCTTATTTTGCGCTTTAGACAAGAACGAGTTCAATCGAATTTCAATGTGCGAAACGGCTTTCGATATTTGGTGAACACTTAAAATCACGCACGAGGGAACTAGTAGAGTTAAAGACTCGAAAGTAAACCTCTTATTGCATGATTTTGAGCTATTCCGAATGACACCAAGTGAAACAATCGGCGATTTGTACACCCGCTTCACGGATGTCGTCAATAGCTTGAAAAGTCTTGGTAAATGTTTTTCGAATTTTGAACTCACTAACAAGATTTTAAGATCTCTCCCAAAGAGTTGGGATCCAAAAGTAATCGCAATACAAGAGACTAAAAATTTAAATGATTTTTCATTGGAAGAACTAATCGGTTCACTAATGACATATGAAATGAGCTTCTTCGAACATTTGGAATATGATGAACATATGAACCACCTTCTAAAGAACAAGAAGGATTTGGAACATCAGACAAATGAATGCCACTTGAGTGATGACTCAAGTGATGAGGACAATGAGGACATTGAACACATAACAATGAACGTTAACAAGTTCATTAAACAAAAATTAAAAAGCACAAATGAATTTGAATGGAGAAAGAGGCCAAAGAAGAAGAAGAAGGGTTGCAAAGAAGAATCAAGTAAAGAAGATGTGAAATGGGCTTTGATGATTTTCAACAATGAGGTAAGAACTTAACTTCCTTGAATTATTTTGAAATTACTTGATGATTTCCATGAATGCTTAACTTAGTTAGTAGGAATTTTTTTATGCGTTTCTTATGTTTTTAGAAATTAAAAAAAATCGAAATTATACTATGCTTTTCTTTATAGTATTTTTGAAAAGTAAAAATATGAATGACGATTGTAAGATTTGTGATAATGCTTAGGATTAAACCATGCATGAGTATCTTGATGGTTTACATTATCTCTAAACATGATGCTTGATGATTTTATATCATGCATGAGTTGTTGAAGTGATATTGATCTAAAAACTTCTATCTTGGATTAATGGGTCTTAACTTTTTTTTATGATGAAATTTTTATTGATACATGTCTTCATGAAATCAATTATAAAGACCCAACCCACAAATTTTCAAAATGAAAGAAATATGACTTTAATGTTGCTGTGTATTACATTTGGACTTGATGATTTTCATGACAAAAATTATTTTTCAGATTTATAAAATGATGCATGATTTTACCAAAAATTTGAGCATCGATCATCTTGTTATAACTAATGTAAGAAAGAATTGAAAGTGATTTTGATGATTTGTTTATAAGTTCGGAGTTGATGATTTAAACTAGAATGAGTCTTATCTATATCATGAACTTAATAACTTGAGTTCTTCAAGATCTCTCACTCTATACTCTTTTATGATTCTCCCATGTCATTGAAGAGAAATCCAAATGAATCATAAGTTATATGATATCATGAGTATTTAAAGACATTATATCTTGATGACAAACTTATGTTTCGGTTTTAAAATTTGATACTCATCTTTTCAAACATGAGTACACTGAAACAAATAACTTAAAATGAAACACATTATCATGATATATTGAATCTCATGTCTTGAAATAATGTGTTACATTTTTGTCTTGATAATGCCTTATGAGATTTTGCCTTTACATCTTGAACTTTCATGCTTATCTTGGCATATAAAAGCAAAAGATATACTTATATGAAACATAAAGAAATTATATTTACTGTCTTATCGAGATTAATGATTTCATGATATCTTAAGAATCTCATAAATTATAGAAGTGATTTCGATGAATTGATTATGATTTGATAATTTGAACTTTTCTCTCATGTTTCAATACTACTTTGTATGCTTCATAACTTGTTGATTGAAATAATGATGTAGACTTTTGATGTATCACTTGTCATGATTAATGCAAATGGCTAGCATTTTGAATCTAAAAAATAAATGCTTCTTTTTATCATTTACTAAAGAGAAAAATAATTCAAGTTTATATCATTTGTGAATCTCACAAACTATGGTAATGAATTTGATGATTCGAACTTGAATGAGCTTTGTCATAATCCAAGTCTTGATATTTTGATATTTGATACTTGGAATTCTTATACATGAATCAAGTTACTCTTTATGCTATATCTTTTCAAATGGATTATGAGCCTTGATGTCATATATTTCATGATCCTAGAAGTGATATGATCTCTTTGCCTTGTACAATGATTGAAAATTAATTTTCTTTATAATAAATTATGAATCATGACTTGATCTATGAGATTGATATGCTTTTATATATTATGATTCTTGGTTGTATGATATTTATCTTGAATTAAAAAATTGATAAATATGAATTTTGATCTTGCTAAAAAGAAAATTATAAATCATGAATGATATCTTTTGGTTGTGATCCTTATTGAATTTATATATTGATATCCGTCATGACTTGATTTCTTTACGTTGTTGTCTTATTTGCATCATGTAATGATTGAACAATTGATATATATTTTTATTGATGCAAACTTTTAATTGATATGAAAAATGGCTTGTATAATGATTGAAATTTTTAGCCATTTAGTCCTCCCTTCTTTTTGACAAAGACAAAGGGGGAGAAAAATTGCTACCTTGGAATTTCACAAGAAGAAGAAGGATTGCTATTTCAAAGGATGCAAATATTGCTATCTTGACTATATCAAAAGAAGCAAAATGCAAAACTTCAAAAATTTGAAATGTTGCATGCCTTTATGTTTGTATGTTTAAATGAAAAGTTAGCATATATGTTTAAAGTGATCATACATAATTGCTAGCTCATTGCAAACAAAAGTTGATAGCTTGCAAAGGTGAAACTTAGTTACAAAGAGAAGAATTGAAAGGAAGCTAACTTGCGTGTCGCAAAGTATGTTAGCTTGCTTATCATTATTGATTGCTTGCTTATCATCTTTTTATCTCATATCTTGATTTTTGACTCCCTTGAATTCATGACTTAATATGCTAAAAATTCATATTGTAAATTTGTTATCTTGTCATGATCAAAGCATTGGCTATTTGTACTCCACTTTTGACAAAACAAAGGGGGAGAAGAGTTATTGCTAGCTTATGTATTGCAAAGAAAAATTTTGCTAGAACATGCAAAGGAAGCAAAGAAAATGCAACTTGCACATCTCAACAAGCAAGTGAAAATTACCATCATTGCCCATCTTTGAAACTTGCTATGATTGAATGGTATTATTTGATGTTATATTGTATGATGTGATAGCTAGTATGTTGTAATATTTGCATATCCTTGAAAACTAGCTATAATGTTACTTCTCCTTTTTGTTGATGACATAGGGGGAGAAGTAGATTGATGACTTCATGCATTGATTGAATATTTTATATATTTGCATGATGGTTTGATTTATTCTCACTACATAAATGATACATGTTACTGGGATTTGGGATAATCCAAGGATTCTATCAATGGCATATTGATAAGGGGAGTTTGTGTTAAACTCTGGGGAGTTATGGATAACTCACATCGGTCATCAATTAGTTGTCATCATCAAAAAGGGAGAGATTGTTGAATCTCGAATTTTGATGATGAAACTAATTGAGTGTGTTTTGTTGTTTAACTGCGTGTTGAGTTACACAGGTCTACTATTGATCAGGATTAGACAGTTGACACTGGAGAAATTGACGTTGCACCAGAGGTGATCACGTCAGGATATTAGATGTCGAGCCGGAGGTTCGGTCGACTATCGGCAGGAGGCTTAGTACGTCAGGCATCGGGCCAAGAAGAGCGTGTTGCGCCAAGGATATCGAGATTGCGGAGGTCAATCACCGATTGGGCAACGGACCGCAAGAGAGGACGATGTGCTGAAGGATCGGACGAAGCGTCGACCAATGATGTGCCGGGCAACTGAATGTCAATTCGTGTCGTAATAACTGTCTAGATCGAAGTAGAGTGTTTGTTGTTTGTGTGCAGGAGTAACTACGATAAGGATGAAGACATAAAGCGAAACAAAGGGTCGAAGTCAAGTGCGATGGATCATTGGGAGTTCGAGTGTTCGAAGGAAGTCTAAAGATTCGTTGGGAGTCGTAGGGAGTGCTGCCGGAACTGGCCGAGAACGAGTAGGGAGCTTGCCGAAGGGTTTTCGGAAGTTCGCCGGGAGGTTCGTCGGAAGTTCGCGGAGCTTGCCAAGAAAGATTGGAGCTTGCCAAAGAAGCTCGGGGGAACTCGCCAAAATCATCGTGGAGTCCGAGAGCTTGCCGGGAGTCTGCAGGATGGTTTTCGAGGGATCGTTGGAAGACCGCCGGAAGTTCGTCGGAAGCTCGTCGGAAGAAGACTTGACTTGCGGACTTTGAAATAGCTTAGGAATGTCTTTAATTTCATAGTTAGCACATCAATTTGTGTTAGGATTAGGGGTTAATCCTTTAACCCAAGTATGGGCCCATTGGGCCTTGTTCGGAACCAGTTTGGGTCGAGTTTTTGGCTCAAACCAAACGTTGATTTGTGCTGGGTGGTGGCACCGCCAGAAAGCCAAAGAAGATGCATGCATGCTACGTGCATGGTCTTCAGTAGTCTTGCATCTTGTAGTCTTGCATCGTAGTCCCGATCTGAGCAGGTTACTATAGCAGCGGTAGCACTTTGCTTGCTTGGGCGTAGCACCGCCTTAGGTTATTATAGCGGTAGCGGTAGCACTGTGCTACCGCCAACTTGAAAACCAGTGCGTAGCACCGCTGGTGAAGGCGGTGGCACCGCTGGGTGTGTCGATCTGCAGATGATAGCACCGAGAAATCAAATTTTGGCTCCAAGTTTTGGCTCCAAATTTGAGTCCTCTTGAGCTCTATAAATTCTCCTCTTTTACAGGTTCAAAGTGCAGCAAGAAGAGTGAAAATCTTGAGGGAAAACTCTGCTCAAATAGTGTCAAAAACTTCCCTCTTACTCTTAAGTGTTTTCTTGTTCAAGAGAGGGGTGAGAGCCTTATAAGGGTTATCTTCTAAGCCCGTCAAAAGAAGAGGTGTTGCAAGGGAGTTCTTCCTCACCCATTGGAAGGAGGAAAGCTAGTGGAAAGCCAGTGTCCTCAAGCGAAGAGGAATCAGAAGTGGATGTAGGTCGGATGACCGAACCACTATAAAAATCTGGTTTGCATTTACGTTCTTGCTATTTACTTTGTTGCAAACCATTTTTACTTACTGCCTTATTTACTCAACTTCCTTATCATCTTATTACGTATGCTTTAAAGTTAAAACGCAATCTTTCTGGGTTCAAACGAAACGTTACATTCATTCGTACGAAGTTTCCAAAGCTTGTTTTAAATCGCTGAAAATCTATCGTTTTATCCGCTGCACTAATTCACCCCCCCTCTTAGTGCCGCTCGATCCCTAACAGAACAGACTCTGGCTGTGGAATGGTGATAGAACCCCCGAGGAATTCTATGGAGATTGATCTTTGAGGGGGATCAACCCTTGGAACGCTATAGGGGTTCCACCCTCCAAGTAGCCTGGTGGCTACAATTGTAGATTGATCTTTCTTATTCCAAAGAGGTGGAGGCTACAAGCTTATATAGAGCTCCAAACCCTAACCCTAGGGGCTGCTTCCTAAGTGAACTACCCAATTTGCCCTCAACCTTAGCGGGCCGGCCCAGTAACAAGGGGGGCGGCGGCTAAGAAGCCCAAAGACCCAAATATAAACCCTAGCCTCTCTTCTTTATTGGATAGAGGCGGCTAGGTGGGGTTTATTACATTCTCATAGGGTTTTTATTAGCTGCTACATGGTTGAGTAGGACCTAACCCTGCTAGGGTCCTATCAAGCCCGCCATCTTCAAATCAGCCTTGTCCTCAAGGCTGGGGTTCCATGAACTTAGGGAATCGGGACTTCAGCTCCTCATATGATTCCCATGTGGCATCTTCGAGTGGTAAATTAGTCCAATGCACTAGTACTTCAGTAGAGGGACGTCGACGATGCATCACGACTCTGCGGTTGAGGATGGCTTGTGGTTGGGCTTGAATATTTCCATCATCAGTGGTGTTGGGCAGTTGGATCTGGGGTGTCTCGTGTTATCCCAACTTGGGCTTCAAGCATGACACGTGGAAGACAGGGTGAATTTTGGCATCTTTAGGTAATTTAAGTTTGTACGCCACAGCTCCAATACGCTCTATGATCTGATAGGGCCCATAAAAATGTGGAGATAGCTTCATGGAGGCTCGTGTGTTGATGGATAGTTGCTTGTATGGTTGTAGGCGAAGATAAACCCAGTCTCCTACTAAAAATTCTCTTTCACTTCTTCGTGTGTCGACTTTGTCGCTTCATTCTAGCTTGAGCGGTAGAGAGATTATCCTTTAGCAATTGTAGGAGTTTGTCCTGTCAATTAAATCTTGGTCGACTGATCTACCTTAGTCGAGCCAATTACATACTTTGGAATCATAGGAGCCGTGACCATATAATGCTTCATATGGGGTACATTTTATAGATGAATGATATGTAGTATTATACCACCATTCGGCCCAGGGGAGCCATTTCGTCCACTCCTTTGGTCGATCACTAGCGAAACACCGAAGGTATGTCTCTAAACATCTGTTCACCACTTCTGTTTGGCCGTCAGTTTGTGGATGATATGCAGTGCTCATCTTGAGTTTGGTGCCCTGTAACTGAAATAACTCGGTCCAAAATTTACTAGTGAAGACCCTGTCACGATCACTTACGATGGACCTTGGCATCCCATGTAGTTTAACAATATTTTCTATGAAAATCTGAGCAATACTAACAGCAGTGTAGGGATTTCGCACAGCACAAAAATGAGCATATTTCGTAAGTCGATCAACCACCACAAGGATTGTGCTTTTACCTTTGGAAGGTGGCAACCCTTCGATGAAGTCCATGGAGATGTCAGTCCACATCGAGTCTGGTATAGGTAGTGGTTGTAGTTTCCCTGGACTCGCCACTGTTTCACCTTTTTGCTGTTGACATACATCACATTGTGCTACGTATTCAGAAATAATTTTTTTCATCCCTTTCCAATAAAAGTTTTGCTTCACTCTTTTGTAGGTTCTTAGAAATCCAGAGTGCCCTGCTGAAGGTGTGGAGTGCATTTCGTGCAGAATGACTTTGATGCAAGGGGAGTTTGGTATAAGCACAATACGACCTTTATAGCGTAGATCCCTCGAATCCCAAGTATAGTGAGCTATTGCGCTTGGATCCTCCTCCAATTTTTTAATGATGTTGCTGGTTTCTGGATCCTTCTTCCATTCCTCCTTAATGCTCTCGAGGAAGCCAATGGTAGGAAGAGAGATAGCTGAAAATTCAGCTTCTTTGAGGAGCCGTGAGAGTGCATCTGCAACAACGTTTTCTTTCCCCTTTTGTAAATAATTTCATAATCAAATCCTAGAAGTTTGGTTACCCATTTTTGCCTGCTCCGGGATGATATCTTCTGCTCCAAAAAGTACTTAAGGCTTCTATGGTCGGTTTTAATCTGAAATCGTCGGCCAATCGTAGGGTCTCCACTTTGTTATCAAGTGTACAATGGCGAGCATCTCCTTATCATAGATAGACATTTTTGATGGGAGGAGACAATGCCTTGCTAGTGTATGCGAGTGGTCGACCATCTTGCATGAGAACAGCTCCAATTCCAACTCCGGATGCATCGGCCTCAATGATGAAGGGTCGGCTGAAATCTGTAGTGCTAGCACCCGGTGTTGTCGCCATGGTGTCTTAAGTCTATCGAAGGCAGCGGAGGCTTTGTTCGACCATAGGAAGGCATCTTTTTCAGTAGAGAAGTGAGGGGCACTAATCTTCCCATAGTCCTTCACAAATTTTTGGTAGTAGCCCGTTAGTCCAAGGAACCCACGCAAAGCAATTTCACATTTGTAGGTTTCGCCACCTTGCATTGCTTCGATTTTTGTTGGGTCTCGGCCACTCCTTCTGATATTATATGCCCAAGGTACTCTACTTTTTGCTGGAGAAAGCTGCACTTTGATAGCTTAACAAAAGAGTATTCTCTGAAGGATCGTCGAATAATTCGCAAGTCTTTGAAAGTGAGTCTCAAAAGAAGGATTGTAAATGAGAATATCATCGAAAAATACCAGCACAAATTTGCGAAGAAAGCTCTGAAAATATCATTCATGAGACTTTGGAAGGTTGAAGGAGCATTAGTGAGTCCAAAAGGCATTACCAAGAATCCATAATGGCCGTTATGTGTGCGAAAGCAGTTTTGGGATGTCGCCTTCACATACCCGAATTTGGTGGTAACCGGATCGAAGGTCCAACTTCGTAAAGACTCGAGCTCCTTTTAATTCATCAAGAAGTTCATCCACCACTAGTATGGGGTACTTATCCTTGACGGTGATGGCATTTAGAGCTCGTAGTCGATGCACATCCGCCAAGTTCCATCTTTCTTACGCACAAGTAGCACCGGTGAGGAGTAGGAGGCTGCAGCTTGGTCGAATCACCCTGTTTGAGCATTTCCTTCACAAATTTCTCAATTTCATCTTTCTGGAGGTGAGGATAGCGATAAGGCCGAGTGTTTGCTGGTGGTTTGCCCGAAGGATTGGAATTCGGTGGTCATGTTGCCGAGTAGGAGGAAGACCGCGCGGTTCAAAGAAAAACATCTTCAAATTCAACAAGCGGTTGGGTGATATTTTGATTTTTAATTTCTGTTTTCTCCTCTCTGGTTGCTGCTGGAGATGCATAAGAAAGCCACCATTTATCTTGTGTAAAACTTTCTCCATTCGTTGGGTTGAAACAGTGGTTACGTTGCTTCCGCGCTTCCCGCGTAGGGTGACCTGTTTACCTTTGCAATAGAATTTCATAAACAATTTGGAAAAGTTCCAAGAGACATCACCTAGTATCGTCAGCCATTCTATGCCCAACACAGCCTCATAATCATCAATTGGTAGGAGGAAGAAGTCGGCAACAATTTCTTGGTCCTGTAGTAATAGTTTCACTGCGGGCATCTTTGGTCGCATTTTAGGATTCGCCGTCGGCGACCTTTACGTCGAACTTGCTGCAACCTTCGATATGGAGCGCCATCCGAGCAGCAACCTTACTGTTTAGAAAGTTATTAGTGCTGCCTATATCGATGAGAATGGTGATCGGTTGTTGTTTGAGCAGGCCTCCAACTTTCATCGTTTGCGGATTTGAGTAGCCGGCTAGCGCATGTACCATAAAGTCGACCAATTGTGGCTCTTCTTCCACATCTTCATCCTCATGTTCAAGACTCTCTTCTAGCTGTTCACTGATCTCTTCTTCCACTGGTTCAATCACAAGAAGTCTCCCCTTTTTACAGCGATGCTCGCGGCTCCACGGCTCGTCACAATGCCAACATAACCCCTTAGCAGATCGGTCTCGAAGCTCTTCTCTTGTCAACCTTTTTGGTGCAGGAGCTTGGTTGATAGTAGGCGAGGCTGAGAGCTTCAATATTTCTGGTCGGGGAGCGACCCTAGTCCTCCGGGCTTCATGGTTCAATCGCTCCTCCTGAAGTCGTGCGAAAGAGATGGCTGCCATAAGCGTGTACGGTTGTCGCGCTTTAACTTCTCCCCGGATCTCCGGCTTTAAGCCCTCAATAAATGTCCCCAATAATTGTTTTTCAGACCAATCACGAGTTTGATTAGATAACCTTTCAAACCTGGTTTGATACTCTTGGATGGTGGAGGTTTGTCGGATCTTTGCTAGTTGTCCGTCGATGTTCTCGTAATCGGTTGGTCCGAAACGGATCAGCAGTCCTTCTTTGAATTGTCTCCATGAGAGGACTCCATGAGTATGTTCAAACCAATCAAACCATTGTATGACATCTCCTTCAAGATGTATAGCTGCAATTTCTACCATAGATGCATCTGCGGTTATGTAGTACCGAAAATATCGCTCTGCGCGCGAGATCCAACCAATCGGGTCTCCTTCTTCCCATCTAGGGAAGTCCACCCTCATGCGTGGATAGAAAGGATCGATCATAGAGCCTCCCCTCTCTTGAAGGTCATCTTTTCGATTAGAGCTCTCTCCTTGATGTGATTTCTTTGGGCTCGGTGGTCGACCCAAACTAAGTTCGGCAAAGAGAGTCCAAATCTTCTCCTCCATTCGTGTCTCGAAGGCTTCGAATTTAGCATCAATTGCCTCCTCGGATGCCATAGCATATGTCTCCAAATCTGTAATATTAAGATCTCTCTTTTGTTGCCAGGTTAAAGGCATGAATTATTTGAGGGAAGTGGTGGCCGAAAGGGTTTGTGGATTGGTGGATGTAGGCTGCGGTTTAGGCTTATTTTGTGGCTATTTTGGGTGCTGCTTGGGGCTGCGATTTGATGGAGTTTTGGGCTGAGATGGTAGTGGATGAAGGTTAGGGAAGAGGGTTTTAGATTTGTGGTAGCTTGCAGCAAAGATTTGACAAAAAATCAGTAGAAATTGCTGCCTATATGCGCTGTCTCGTAAGAGCAGAATTGTCGTCGAAGAAATAGCGGTTTCTCGATAAAATTTCCAGCGAAAACTCAGGGGTTTGAGGAGGGGGTTTGATGGTAGAATCTTAGTTTAGGTAGCAACAAGGATAACAAATTGGATCAAGAAATTTACGCAGCAAAGTAGTAAAGAAATTGGTGCAAGTTGCGATAGCGAAATTCGTCAAAAAATTTCAGCACTTTGTGACGAGAGATTGCAGCAACACACGAATTTGTTTTTGTGATGAATTCCATAATAGATCAATCACGGATGGGAGCCAAGATGATCTATGAGGTGCACAAAAAATTTCGTTCAAAAAGGATAACAATTAGATCGGTTAAAGGCAGCAACACACCGCTGAAATTTTCTGCAGCAATCCTATGTTCGCAAAGATGGTAACTTTTACGACGCAAGGAATTCGCAGCAACGGATCGATAGAAAAACTTCTTTTTGATATTTTAGATGAAAAATTGCAGCAGCAAAAGGTATTGGTGATAGAAAATACCAGATCTCGATGCAATTAGAGGTGGCGATCAGTAGATTGATTTGATCTACGTCCAAGAGATGATGGTGGAGACGACGACGTCAAGAGCAATTGTGGGAATTGCTTGGCTAATGGTGGGCAGCAGGGATGGCAGCAAAAGCAGCAAGATCGCTGCTCTGATACCAGATGATAGAACCCCCGAGGAATTCTATGGAGATTGATCTTTGAGGGGGATCAACCCTTGGAACGCTATAGGGTTCCACCCTCCAAGTAGCTGGTGGCTGCAATTGTAGATTGATCTTTCTTATTCCAAAGAGGTGGAGGCTACAAGCTTATATAGAGCTCCAAACCCTAACCCTAGGGGCTGCTTCCTAAGTGAACTACCCAATTTGCCCTCAACCTTAGCGGGCCGGCCCAGTAACAAGGGGGGCGGCGGCTAAGAAGCCCAAAGACCCAAATATAAACCCTAGCCTGTCTTCTTTATTGGATAGAGGCGGCTAGGTGGGGTTTATTATATTCTCACAGGGTTTTTATTAGCTGCTACATGGTTGAGTAGGACCTAACCCTGCTAGGGTCCTATCAAATGGTGCTTGAGCTAGGTTCTCCAACCTTGCTCAACTCTATCATGCTCCCATTGTCTCCACCAAGAATATGTTCCTTCTCAAGGAACACTACTCTCTTGGCTATAAAGACCTTTTGGTCCTCAAGGTGATAGAAATAATACCTACAAGTTTCCTTGGGGTATCCCACGAACTTGCATCGTTCTATCTTGGATTCCAACTTATCAGGGTTGTGTCTCTTGATGCGAGCAGGGTAGCCCCAAATCTTAACAACCTTAAGATCTGGATTCCATATCTCATATGGAGTAGACATCATCGACTTAGTTGGAACTCTATTCAGAAGGTAAGTTGTGGTCTCTAGGACATATCCCTAGAATGAAATGGGTAGGTCGACGAAACACATCATGGAATGCATCATATCTAACAGTATGCAATTCCTCTTTTCTGATACACCATTAAGCTATGGTGTATAAGGAGGTGTCTATTAGGATAAAATCCCATGGTCTTTGAGGAACTAGGTGAACTCTATACTCAAGTACTCACCTCCTTGATCTGATCGAAGGGTTTTAATACTCTTTTCTGTCTGGTTTTTCACTTCATTTTTATATTTCCTGAATTTCTCAAAAGCCTCAGACTTATACTTCATCAAGTGCACATGTCCATATCTTGAGAAATTATTAGTGAAAGTAATGAAGTAGGAGTAACCACTTATTGCATGAGTCGACATGGGACAGCATACATCACTATGTATGAGTTTCAGTAACTCAATGGCTCTCTCTCCAATTCCACTAAATAGAGAGTTGGCTATCTTTCCCCGAAGGCAAGATTCACATGTCGCATATGACTCATAGTCGAATGGTTCTAGATATCCATTCTTCAGCAACTTTTGAATCCTTCCTTCGTGGATGTGACCTAGCCTACAATGCTAAAGATATGCATTGTTCACCTCTTCTCGTTTTCTCTTAGACTCACTTACACTCATGATATGTGAAGTTGTATCTAGCATAAATAAACCATTATGCATTATTCCTCTCGTGATGATCTCATCATCTAATATTATTGAACAATCATTGTTCTCAAAAACTAATTTATATCCACTAACTGTCAAACATGAAATAGAAATAATATTTTTGATAATAAAAGGAACATAATAGCATGCATCTAATGCAATAATAGCTCCACCAGGCAGATGTAAGGTGACCTTTCCAACAGCCACTGCAGCAACCTTTGCTCCATTGCCCATCTTAAGGTCCATCTTGCCTCTGTTCAATCTCCTAGGTCCTGCCAGAACCTACAACAAATTACAGATATGATAAGCACTCCCGGTATCTAATACCCATGTGTTATCATAAGATTCTGACAAATGGAGACTGATCATGAATGTACCTGAAGTTTCTCCAAGCTTCTGTTTCGCCCGCTCTGCAAGGTATTCTTTGCAGTTCCTCTTCCAGTGCCCATCTTTGTCGTAGTGGAAGCACTGGCCTTTGTCCTTTGTTAGGTTTTTCTTGGCAATATTTGCCTTACCCATTTTGCTCTTGCCCTTGCCCTTCTTAAGGGTCTTCTCAGCCATCTTTTTCTTTATAGTCTCACCAGCATAGAGAACTAGCTTCTCTTTCTTGATGGTGCTCTCTGCTTCTCTCAACATATTGAGGAGCTCTGGGAGGGTCACCTCAAGTTTGTTTATATTAAAATTTATTATGAACTGAGAAAAGGAATCTAGTAGGGACTGAAGCACAAGATTCACACACAGGTTATCCTCTAGGACCATTCATAGACCTGTGAGTTTCTCGATCCACTCAATCATCTTAAGGACATGGTTCTAAACCGGTGTCCCCTCATCATCCTGGCATGAAAAGACTCTTTGATATCTCATATCATGAGTTCTTCCTTATTCCTCAAACAGTTTATGGAAATATAGGAGTATAGAATTAACATCCATATTTTCATGTCGTCTCTCAGAATCTCGATGAGTCATAGAGGCCAACGTATAACACTGAGCAAGAGCAGAATCATCTATGTACTTCACATAACGAGCGATCTCATCCTCGCTTGCCCCTTCATCGGGTGTAGGGATCACTATATCAAGGACATACACGATTTTCTCCGCCATGAGAATGATTCTCAGATTGCGAAGCCAATCCGTATAATTTGGACCAGTGAGGCGGTTGGCATCAAGTATGCTACATAAAGGATTTGAAAGTGATATTTTTCTGAAATTAAAGATGTAGCAAAAATAAATAACATGTAGATTTTACAAAAATTAAACAGTTAAGATAAGGACTTCTATCTTAATATATTCCTACTAATTTTTCATGAGACACACAATACCCTCCGGTATGTGAATCGGAGACCCCCGATAGATCTCTAGTGGGGATCGGGATCCAATCGTTGTCTTAACGTAATCTCAAGAGACTCGACCAACCACGTTAAGCCCGTAAAGGTAGGTAACTCTTACCAATCACAACTCCTTGTGATTCCCGTCCTGTTCGGCTTCCGAATCACTATGGCCTCGAGGGACTCGACTAACCATGATGTTCGGTTAAGTCATCACCATCATTACAAGATGAGTTTGATTCGGTGATATACTCTCGAGGGATTCGACCAAGCATACCATGTCCTTAGGTCACCGGTGACATCTCTATGTATTAGATAAGATAGCAAAATATGATATAGGCGAGTCTCGAGGGACTCGACCAGCTCAACCTACACCAAGAATCGGTTCCTAACTATAACGATGGAAGGCCACGTGGGTCAATCTAATTGGCTCATGCTTACTGACTTAATATTATTAATAGAGAGGATTTTGATTCGGTCTCCTAACATATGTGTCACACATACATATTTAATATACATATCTATATCGCTGATAAGACCCCTGATAGGACCCTAGCAGGGTTAGGTCCTACTCAACCATGTAACAGCTAATAAAAACCCTGTGAGAATGTAATAAACCCCACCTAGCCGCCTCTATCCTATAAAGAAGAGAGGCTAGGGTTTATATTTGGGTCTTTGGGCTTCTTAGCCGCCGCCCCCCTTGTTACTGGGCCGGCCCGCTAAGGTTGAGGGCAAATTGGGTAGTTCACTTAGGAAGCAACCCCTAGGGTTAGGGTTTGGAGCTCTATATAATCTTGTAGCCTCCACCTCTTTGGAATAAGAAAGATCAATCTACAATTGCAGCCACCAGGCTACTTGGAGGTGGAACCCCTATAGCGTTCAAGGTTGATCCCCTCAAAGATCAATCTCCATAGAATTCCTCCGGGGTTCTATCATCTGGTATCGAGCAGCGATCTTGCTGCTTTTGCTGCCATCCCTGCCGCCCACCATTAGCCAAGCAATTCCCACAATTGCTCTTGGCGTCATGTCTCCACCGTCATCTCTTGGCGTAGATCAAATCAATCTACTGATGCCACCTCCAATTGCATCGAGAGATCTGGTATTTTTCTACCACCAATACCTTTTGCTACTGCAATTTTTCATCTAAAATATCAAAAAGAAGTTTTTCTATCGATCCCTTGCTGCGAATTCCTTACGTCGCAAAAGTTACCATCTTTGCGAACGAAGGATTGCTGCAGAGAAAATTTCAGCCGCGTGTTGCTGCCTTTAACCGATCTAATTGTTATCCTTTTTGAACGAAAATTTTTGTGCACCTCATAGATCATCTTGGCTCCCATCCGTGATTGATCTATTGTGGAATTCATCACAAAAACAAATTCGTGTGTTGCTGCAATCTCTCGTCACAAACGCTGAAATTTTTGACGAGAATTCTGCTATCGCGAACTTGCACCGATTTCTTACTGCTTTGCTGCCGAAATTTCTTGATCCAATTTGTTATCCTTGTTGCTATCTAAACTAAGATTCTACCATCAAAACCCCTCCTCAAATCCCTGAGTTTTCGCTGGAAATTTCGTCGAGAAATTGCTATTTCTTCGACGACAATTCTGCTCTTACGAGGCAGCGCACATAGGCAGCAATTGCTACTGATTTTGTCAAATCTTTGCTGCGATCTACCACAGATCTAAAACCCTCTTCCCTAACCTTTATCCACTACCATCTCAGCCCAAAACTCCATCAAATCGCAGCCCCAAACAGCACCCAAAACAGCCACAAAACAAGCCTAAACCGTAACCTACATCCACCGATCCACAAACCCTTTCAACCACCACTTCCCTCAAACAATTCATGCCTTTAACCCGGCAACAAAAGAGAGATCTTAATATTACAGATCTGGAGTCATATACTATGGCATCCGAGGAGGCCATAAATGCTAAATTCGAAGCCTTCGAGACGCGAATGGAGGATAAGATTCGGGCTCTCTTTGCCGAACTCAGTTTCAGTAGAACACCGAGCCCAAAGAAATCTCATATGATACCTCTTAGCCACTAGCCTTGTTTTATAGGTCTCTACCTTTTCATCTACTCTAATCTTCTTTTTGAAGATCCATTTGCAGCCAATGGGTACAATACCCTCGGGTGCATCAACTAGGTTCCAAACCTTGTTGGAGTACATGGAATCCATTTAATTCATGGCTTCTTGCCATTTCCGAGTCTATACTCATAATAGCCTCCTCGTGAGTCCGAGGATCAATATCCTCAACATCCTCTCCTTTGATATGTCCTACATATCTCTCGAGGTGAGATAAGATACTCTCTGGACCTACGTAAAGTTGAAACTTGTGTGCTAGGTACTTGAACATGTTGAATCTCGATTTTGATGATGAAACTAATTGAGTGTGTTTGTTGTTTAACTACGTGTTGAGTTACGCAGTCTACTATCGATCGATTAGACGGTTGACACCGAAGGAATTGACGTTGCACGGTGATCACGTCAAGATATTGGATGTCGAGCCGGAGGTTCACTATCGGCGAGGAGGCTTCGTCGCGTCGGGCATCGGGCCAAGAAGAGCGTGTTGCGCCAAGGATATTGGGATTGCAGAGGTCAATCACCGATTGGGCAACGGACGCAAGAGAGGATGATGTGCCGAAGGATCGGACGGCACCGACCAATGACGTCGAACGGCAATCGAATATCAATTCGTGCCGTAATAACTGTCTAGATCGTAGAGTGTTTGTTGTTTGTGTGCAGGAGTAACTACGATAAGGATGAAGGCGTAAGCGAAACAAAGGGTCGAAGTCAAGTGCGATGGATCATTGGGAGTTCGAGTGTTCGATGGAAGTCTCGAAGATTCGTTGGGAGTGCTTTTCGAATCGCCGAGAAACAGTAGGGAGCTTGCTTTGAAGGGTTTTCGGAAGTTCGCCAGGAGGTTCGTCGGAAGTTCACGGAGCTTGCCAAGAAAGATCGGAGCTTGCCAAAGAAGCTTGGGGAACTTCGCCAAAATCATCGTGGAGTCAGAGAGCTTGGAGTCCGCAGGATGGTTTCCAGGGATCGTCGAAAGACCGCCGGAAGTTAAGCTTCATGGGAAGAAGACTTGACTTGCGGACTTTGTAATAGCTTAGGAATGTCTTTAATTTCAGAGTTAGCACATGAATTTAGGTTAGGATTAGGGGTTAATCCTTTAACCCAAGTATGGAGCCAATTGGGCCTTGTTCGGAACCAGATTTGGGTCGAGTTTTGGCCTAAACCAAGCGTTGATTTGTGTTTGGCGGGGCACCGCTTAGCGCACCAAAGAAGATGCATGCATGCTACATGCATAGTCTTTGTAGCCCGAGTCTGCATCAGATTCTTGCCATTGTGGCGTAGCACCGCCTGCCATTCTTGTAAGTCAGGCGGTAGCTGTGCTACCGCCAGGCGCTGAAAACAGGCGATAGCACATGGCGGGCGGTGGCACCGCTGGGTGTGTCGATCTGCCGGGGCGATAGCAGAAAACTCAAATTTTGGCTCCACGTTTTGGCTCCAAATTTGAGTCCTCTTGAGCTCTATAAATTCTCCTCTTTTGCAGGTTCAAAGTGCAGCAAGAAAAGTGAAAATCTTGAGGGAAAACTCTGCTCAAATAGTGTCAAAAACTTCCCTCTTACTCTTAAGTGTTTTCTTGTTCAAGAGAGGGGTGAGAGCTTTGTAAGAGTTATCTTCTAAGCCCATCAAAAGAAGAGGTATTGCAAGGGAGTTCTTCCTCGCCCATTAGAAGGAGGAAAGCTAGTGGAAAGCCGGTGTCCTCAAGCGAAGAGGAATCGGAAGTGGATGTAGGTCGGATGACCGAACCACTATAAAAATCTGGTTTGTATTTACGTTCTTGCTATTTACTTTGCTGCAATCCATTTTTACTTGCTGCCTTATTTACTCAACTTCCTTATCATCTTATTACGTATGCTTTAAAGTTAAAACGTAATCTTTCCGGGTTCAAACGAAACGTTGCATTCATTCGTACGAAGTTTCCAAAGCTTGTTTTAAATCGTTGAAAATCTATCGTTTTATCCGTTGCACTAATTCACCCCCCCTCTTAGTGCCGCTCGATCCCTAACAATTGGTATCGAGCCCGTTCTTTCTCTTCGGATTTACACCCGTGAGAAATGGCTCTAAATGGTTTTCAAGAGGGCTTTTCGATTTTTAGTCCATCGTTCTTTAACGGTTCGGACTACACATATTGAAAAACTTCGAATGAGAGTTTTATGCTTTCAATGAATTTGGATTTGTGGAACATCATCGAAAATGGCTTTCAACCTTCCTCTAAACCGATGAGCGAATGGTCGGATTTGGAGAAAAGGTCTTTTTTTAAGCGCAAAGGCTATGAATGCCTTATTTTGCGCTTTAGACAAGAACGAGTTCAATCGAATTTCAATGTGCGAAAGCGGCTTTCGATATTTGGTGAACACTTAAAATCACGCACGAGGGAACTAGTAGAGTTAAAGACTCGAAAGTAAACCTCTTATTGCATGATTTTGAGCTATTCCGAATGACACCAAGTGAAACAATCGGCGATTTGTACACCCGCTTCACGGATGTCGTCAATAGCTTGAAAAGTCTTGGTAAATGTTTTTCGAATTTTGAACTCACTAACAAGATTTTAAGATCTCTCCCAAAGAGTTGGGATCCAAAAGTAATCGCAATACAAGAGACTAAAAATTTAAATGATTTTTCATTGGAAGAACTAATCGGTTCACTAATGACATATGAAATGAGCTTCTTCGAACATTTGGAATATGATGAACATATGAACCACCTTCTAAAGAACAAGAAGGATTTGGAACATCAGACAAATGAATGCCACTTGAGTGATGACTCAAGTGATGAGGACAATGAGGACATTGAACACATAACAATGAACGTTAACAAGTTCATTAAACAAAAATTAAAAAGCACAAATGAACTTGAATGGAGAAAGAGGCCAAAGAAGAAGAAGAAGGGTTGCAAAGAAGAATCAAGTAAAGAAGATGTGAAATGGGCTTTGATGATTTTCAACAATGAGGTAAGAACTTAACTTCCTTGAATTATTTTGAAATTACTTGATGATTTCCATGAATGCTTAACTTAGTTAGTAGGAATTTTTTATCGTTTCTTATGTTTTAGAAATTAAAAAAATCGAAATTATACTATGCTTTTCTTTATAGTATTTTTGAAAAGTAAAAATATGAATGACGATTGTAAGATTTGTGATAATGCTTAGGATTAAACCATGCATGAGTATCTTGATGGTTTACATTATCTCTAAACATGATGCTTGATGATTTTATATCATGCATGAGTTGTTGAAGTGATATTGATCTAAAAACTTCTATCTTGGATTAATGGGTCTTAACTTTTTTTTATGATGAAATTTTTATTGATACATGTCTTCATGAAATCAATTATAAAGACCCAACCCATAAATTTTCAAAATGAAAGAAATATGACTTTAATGTTGCTGTGTATTACATTTGGACTTGATGATTTTCATGACAAAAATTATTTTTCAGATTTATAAAATGATGCATGATTTTACCAAAAATTTGAGCATCGATCATCTTGTTATAACTAATGTAAGAAAGAATTGAAAGTGATTTTGATGATTTGTTTATAAGTTCGGAGTTGATGATTTAAACTAGAATGAGTCTTATCTATATCATGAACTTAATAACTTGAGTTCTTCAAGATCTCTCACTCCATACTCTTTTATGATTCTCCCATGTCATTGAAGAAATCCAAATGAATCATAAGTTATATGATATCATGAGTATTTAAAGACATTATATCTTGATGACAAACTTATGTTTCGGTTTTAAAATTTGATACTCATCTTTTCAAACATGAGTACACTGAAACAAATAACTTAAAATGAAACACATTATCATGATATATTGAATCTCATGTCTTGAAATAATGTGTTACATTTTGTCTTGATAATGCCTTATGAGATTTTGCCTTTACATCTTGAACTTTCATGCTTATCTTGGCATATAAAAGCAAAAGATATACTTATATGAAACATAAAGAAATTATATTTACTGTCTTATCGAGATTAATGATTTCATGATATCTTAAGAATCTCATAAATTATAGAAGTGATTTCGATGAATTGATTATGATTTGATAATTTGAACTTTTCTCTCATGTTTCAATACTACTTTGTATGCTTCATAACTTGTTGATTGAAATAATGATGTAGACTTTTGATGTATCACTTGTCATGATTAATGCAAATGGCTAGCATTTTGAATCTAAAAATAAATGCTTCTTTTATCATTTACTAAAGAGAAAATAATTCAAGTTTATATCATTTGTGAATCTCACAAACTATGGTAATGAATTTGATGATTCGAACTTGAATGAGCTTTGTCATAATCCAAGTCTTGATATTTTGATATTTGATACTTGGAATTCTTATACATGAATCAAGTTACTCTTTATGCTATATCTTTTCAAATGGATTATGAGCCTTGATGTCATATATTTCATGATCCTAGAAGTGATATGATCTCTTTGCCTTGTAATGATTGAAAATTAATTTTCTTTATAATAAATTATGAATCATGACTTGATCTATGAGATTGATATGCTTTTATATATTATGATTCTTGGTTGTATGATATTTATCTTGAATTAAAAAATTGATAAATATGAATTTTGATCTTGCTAAAAAGAAAATTATAAATCATGAATGATATCTTTTGGTTGTGATCCTTGTTGAATTTATATATTGATATCCGTCATGACTTGATTTCTTTACGTTGTTGTCTTATTTGCATCATGTAATGATTGAACAATTGATATATATTTTTATTGATGCAAACTTTTAATTGATATGAAAAATGGCTTGTATAATGATTGAAATTTTTAGCCATTTAGTCCTCCCTTCTTTTTGACAAAGACAAAGGGGGAGAAAAATTGCTACCTTGGAATTTCACAAGAAGAAGAAGGATTGCTATTTCAAAGGATGCAAATATTGCTATCTTGACTATATCAAAAGAAGCAAAATGCAAAACTTCAAAAATTTGAAATGTTGCATGCCTTTATGTTTGTATGTTTAAATGAAAAGTTAGCATATATGTTTAAAGTGATCATACATAATTGCTAGCTCATTGCAAACAAAAGTTGATAGCTTGCAAAGGTGAAACTTAGTTACAAAAGAGAAGAATTGAAAGAAAGCTAACTTGCGTGTCGCAAAGTATGTTAGCTTGCTTATCATTATTGATTGCTTGCTTATCATCTTTTTATCTCATATCTTGATTTTTGACTCTCTTGAATTCATGACTTAATATGCTAAAAATTCATATTGTAAATTTGTTATCTTGTCATGATCAAAGCATTGGCTATTTGTACTCCACTTTTTGACAAAACAAAGGGGGAGAAGAGTTATTGCTAGCTTATGTATTGCAAAGAAAAATTTTGCTAGAACATGCAAAGGAAGCAAAGAAAATGCAACTTGCACATCTCAACAAGCAAGTGAAAATTACCATCATTGCCCATCTTTGAAACTTGCTATGATTGAATGGTATTATTTGATGTTGTATTGTATGATGTGATAGCTAGTATGTTGTAATATTTGCATATCCTTGAAAACTAGCTATAATGTTACTTCTCCTTTTTGTTGATGACATAGGGGGAGAAGTAGATTGATGACTTCATGCATTGATTGAATATTTTATATATTTGCATGATGGTTTGATTTATTCTCACTACATAAATGATACATGTTACTGGGATTTGGGATAATCCAAGGATTCTATCAATGGCATATTGATAAGGGGAGTTTGTGTTAAACTCTGGGGAGTTATGGATAACTCTGTCAGTCATCAATTAGTTGTCATCATCAAAAAGGGAGAGATTGTTGAATCTCGAATTTTGATGATGAAACTAATTGAGTGTGTTTTGTTGTTTAACTGCGTGTTGAGTTACACAGGTCTACTATTGATCAGGATTAGGCGGTTGACCTTTGGAGAAATTGACGTTGCACGGGGTGATCACGTCGGAGATATTAGATGTCGAGCCGGAGGTTCGGTCGACTATCGGCGGGAGGCTTAGTGCGTCGGCATCGGGCCAAGAAGAGCGTGTTGCGCCAAGGATATCAAGATTGCGGAGGTCAATCACCGATTGGGCAACGGACCGCAAGAGAGGGCGATGTCTTTGAAGGATCGGACGGCGTCGACCAATGATGTCCGAACAGCCCGAATGTCAATTCGTGTCGTAATAACTTGTCTAGATCAAGTAGAGTGTTTGTTGTTTGTGTGCGGGAGTAACTCGATAAGGATGAAGACATAAAGCGAAACAAAGGGTCGAAGTCAAGTGCGATGGATCATTGGGAGTTCGAGTGTTCGAAGGAAGTCTAAAGATTCGTTGGGAGTCGTAGGGAGTCTTTGCTTAGGGCGGCCGAGAACGCAGTAGGAGCTTGCCGAAGGGTTTTGGAAGTTCGCCGGGAGGTTAGTCGGAGTTCGCGGAGCTTGCCAAGAAAGATTGGAGCTTGCCAAAGAAGCTCGGGGAACTCGCCAAAATCATCGTGGAGTCCGAGAGCTTGCCGGAGTCTGCAGGATGGTTTTCGAGGATCGTTGGAAGACCGCCGAAGTTAAGTCGGAAGCTCGTCGGAAGAAGACTTGACTTGCGGACTTTGAAATAGCTTAGGAATGTCTTTAATTTCATAGTTAGCACATCAATTTGTGTTAGGATTAGGGGTTAATCCTTTAACTTAAAGTATGGGCCCATTGGGCCTTGTTGAACCATTTGGGTCGAGTTTTGGCTCAAACCAAACGTTGATTTGTCTTTGGGTGGTGGCACATGCTAATGGACATGCATGCATGCTCGTGCATGGTCTTTGGCAGAG
The DNA here is from genome assembly GCA_024322285.1 of Musa beccarii. Lineage (NCBI taxonomy): Eukaryota > Viridiplantae > Streptophyta > Magnoliopsida > Zingiberales > Musaceae > Musa > Musa beccarii. Next base: position 43,733,235 of record CM044400.1, on the reverse strand, counting down.
TCTCTGCATCAGATCTTGTGATCTTGTGCAGTTACTATAGCGTGCGTAGCACTTTTGCTTGCAGGCGTGATATGCCGCCTTAGGTTATTATAGCTAGCCAGTGCGGTAGCACTGGTGCTACCGCCAGCGCTTGGAAAACCAGCGTAGTAGCACCGCTTTGGTGAAGCGATGGCACCGCTGGGTGTGTCGATCTGCCGGGTGATAGCACCAGCTGAAATTTTGGCTCCAAGTTTTGGCTCCAAATTTGAGTCCTCTTGAGCTCTATAAATTCTCCTCTTTTGCAGGTTCAAAGTGCAGCAAGAAGAGTGAAAATCTTGAGGAAAACTCTGCTCAAATAGTGTCAAAACTTCCCTCTTACTCTTAAGTGTTTTCTTGTTCAAGAGAGGGTGAGAGCCTTATAAGGGTTATCTTCTAAGCCCGTCAAAGAAGAGGTGTTGCAAGGGAGTTCTTCCTCACCCATTGGAAGGAGGAAAGCTAGTGGAAAGCCAGTGTCCTCAAGCGAAGAGGAATCAGAAGTGGATGTAGGTCGGATGACCGAACCACTATAAAAATCTGGTTTGCATTTACGTTCTTGCTATTTACTTTGTTGCAAACCATTTTTACTTACTGCCTTATTTACTCAACTTCCTTATCATCTTATTACGTATGCTTTAAAGTTAAAGCGCAATCTTTAAGGTTCAAACGAAGCGTTACATTCATTCGTCGAAGTTTCCAAAGCTTGTTTTAAATCGCTGAAAATCTATCGTTTTATCCGCTGCACTAATTCACCCCCCCTCTTAGTGCCGCTCGATCCCTAACAGAACAGACTCTGGCTGTGGAATGGTGATAGAACCCCCGAGGAATTCTATGGAGATTGATCTTTGAGGGGGATCAACCCTTGGAACGCTATAGGGTTCCACCCTCCAAGTAACTGGTGGCTACAATTGTAGATTGATCTTTCTTATTCCAAAGAGGTGGAGGCTACAAGCTTATATAGAGCTCAAACCCTAACCCTAGGGGCTGCTTCCTAAGTGAACTACCCAATTTGCCCTCAACCTTAGCGGGCCGGCCCAGTAACAAGGGGGGCGGCGGCTAAGAAGCCCAAAGACCCAAATATAAACCCTAGCCTCTCTTCTTTATTGGATAGAGGCGGCTAGGTGGGGTTTATTACATTCTCATAGGGTTTTTATTAGCTACTACATGGTTGAGTAGGACCTAACCCTGCTAGGGTCCTATCAAGCCCGCCATCTTCAAATCAGCCTTGTCCTCAAGGCTGGGGTTCCATGAACTTAGGGAATCGGGACTTCAGCTCCTCATATGATTCCCATGTGGCATCTTCGAGTGGTAAATTAGTCCAATGCACTAGTACTTCAGTAGAGGGACGTCGGCGATGCATCACGACTCTGCTGATTGAGGATGGCTTGTGGTTGGGCTTGAATATTTCCATCATCGGTGGTGTTGGGCGATTGGATGCTGGGTGTCTCGTGTTATCCCAACTTGGGCTTCAAGCATGACACGTGGAAGGCAGGGTGAATTTTGGCATCTTTAGGTAATTTAAGTTTATGCCACACGGCTCAATACGCTCTATGATCGATAGGGCCCATAAAAATGTGGAGATAGCTTCATGGAGGCTCGTGTGTTGATGGATAGTTGCTTGTATGGTTGTAGGCGAAGATAAACCCAGTCTCCTACTAAAAATTCTCTTTCACTTCTTCGTGTGTCACTTAACACTTCATTCTAGCTTGAGCGGTAGAGAGATTATCCTTTAGCAAATTGTAGGAGTTTGTCCTGTCAATTAAATCTTGGTCGACTGATCTACCTTAGTGAGCCAATTACATACTTTGGAATCACGAGGGTAGCCCGACCATATAATGCTTCATATGGGGTACATTTTATAGATGAATGATATGTAGTATTATACCACCATTCGAGCCCAGGGAGCCATTTAAGTCCACTCCTTTGGTCGATCACTAGCGAAACACCGAAGGTATGTCTCTAAACATCTGTTCACCATACTTTGGCCCAATCGGTTTGTGGATGATATGCAGTGCTCATCTTGAGTTTGGTGCCCTCAGAACTGAAATAACTCGGTCCAAAATTTACTAGTGAAGACCTGTCACGATCACTTACGATGGACCTTGGCATCCCATGTAGTTTAACAATATTTTCTATGAAAATCAGAGCAATACTAACGGTGTAGGGATTTCTTACAACACAAAAATGAGCATATTTAGTAAGTCGATCAACCACCACAAGGATTGTGCTTTTACCTTTGGAAGGTGGCAACCCTTCGATGAAGTCCATGGAGATGTCGAGTCCACATCGAGTGCAGTATAGATAGTGGTTGTAGTTTCCTGGACTCGCCAACTGTTTCACCTTTTGTTGTTGACATACATCACATTGTGCTACGTATTCAAAATAATTTTTTCATCCTTTCCAATAAAAGTTTTGCTTCACTCTTTTGTAGGTTCTTAGAAATCCAGTGCCCTGCTAAAGGTGTGGAGTGCATTTAGTGCTTGAGAATGACTTTGATGCAAGGGGAGTTTGGTATAAGCACAATACGACCTTTATAGCGTAGATCCCTCGAATCCCAAGTATAGTGAGCTATTGCGCTTGGATCCTCCTCCAATTTTTTAATGATGTTGCTGGTTTCTGGATCCTTCTTCCATTCCTCCTTAATGCTCTCGAGGAAGCCAATGGTAGGAAGAGATAGCTGAAAATTCAGCTTCTTGAGAGGAGCCGTGAGAGTGCATCTGCAACAACGTTTTCTTTCCCCTTTTTGTAAATAATTTCATAATCAAATCCTAGAAGTTTGGTTACCCATTTTTGCTGCTCCGGGGATGATATCTTCTGCTCCAAAAAGTACTTAAGGCTTCTATGGTCGGTTTTAATCTGAAATCGTCGGCCAATCAGTAGGGTCTCCACTTTGTTCTTTGCGTGTACAATGGCGAGCATCTCCTTATCATAGATAGACATTTTTGATGGGAGGAGACAATGCCTTGCTAGTGTATGCAGTGGTCGACCATCTTGCATGAGAACAGCTCAATTCCAACTCCAGGATGCATCGGCCTCAATGATGAAGGGTGGCTGAAATGCAGTGTAGTGCTAGCACCGGTGTTGTCGTCATGGTCTGTCTTAAGTCTATCGAAGGCAGCGGAGGCTTTGTTCGACCATAGGAAGGCATCTTTTTCAGTAGAGAAGTGAGGGGCACTAATCTTCCCATAGTCCTTCACAAATTTTTGGTAGTAGCCCGTTAGTCCAAGGAACCCACGCAAAGAATTTCACATTTGTAGGTTTCGGCCAGCCTTGCATTGCTTGATTTTTGTTGGGTCTCTGCCACTCCTTCTGATATTATATGCCCAAGGTACTCTACTTTTTGCTGGAGAAAGCTGCACTTTGATAGCTTAACAAAAGTATTCTCTGAAGGATCGTCGAGAATAATTCGCAAGTCTTTGAAAGTGAGTCTCAAGAGAAGGGCTGTAAATGAGAATATCATCGAAAAATACCAGCACAAATTTGCGAAGAAAGCTCTGAAAAATATCGTTCATGAGACTTTGGAAGGTTGAAGGAGCATTAGTGAGTCCAAAGGGCATTACCAAGAATTCATAATGGCCGTTATGAGTGCGGAAAGCAGTTTTTGGGATGTCGCCTTCACATACCCGAATTTGGTGGTAACCGGATCGAAGGTCCAACTTCGTAAAGACTCGAGCTCCTTTTAATTCATCAAGAAGTTCATCCACCACTAGTATGGGGTACTTATCCTTGACGGTGATGGCATTTAGAGCTCGGTAGTCGATGCACATCCGCCAAGTTCCATCTTTCTTACGCACAAGTAGCACCGGTGAGGAGTAGGGGCTGCAGCTTGGTCGAATCACCCCTGTTTCGAGCATTTCCTTCACAAATTTCTCAATTTCATCTTTCTGGAGGTGAGGATAGCGATAAGGCCGAGTGTTTGCTGGTGGTTTGCCCGGAAGGATTGGAATTCGGTGGTCATGTTGCCGAGTAGGAGGAAGACCGAGCGTTCAGACAAAAACATCTTCAAATTCAACAAGCAGTTGGGTGATATTTTGATTTTTAATTTCTGTTTTCTCCCTCTCTGGTTGCTGCTGGAGATGCATAAGAAAGCCACCATTTATCTTGTGTAAAACTTTCTCCATTCGTTGGGTTGAAACATTGGTTACGTTGCTTCCCGCGCTTCCAGCGTAGGGTGACTGTTTTACCTTTGCAATAGAATTTCATAAACAATTTGGAAAAGTTCAAGAGACATCACCTAGTATCGTCAGCCATTCTATGCCCAACACAGCCTCATAATCATCAATTGGTAGGAGGAAGAAGTCGGCAACAATTTCTTGGTCCTGTAGTAATAGTTTCACCTGCGGGCATCTTTGGTCGCATTTTAGGATTCGGCCGTCGGCGACCTTTACGTCGAACTTGCTGCAACCTTCGATATGGAGCGCCATCCGAGCAGCAACCTTACTGTTTAGAAAGTTATTAGTGCTGCCTATATCGATGAGAATGGTGATCGGTTGTTGTTTGAGCAGGCCTCCAACTTTCATCGTTTGCGGATTTGAGTAGCCGGCTAGCGCATGTACCATAAAGTCGACCAATTGTGGCTCTTCTTCCACATCTTCATCCTCATGTTCAAGACTCTCTTCTAGCTGTTCACTGATCTCTTCTTCCACTGGTTCAATCACAAGAAGTCTCCCCTTTTTACAGCGATGCTCGCGGCTCCACGGCTCGTCACAATGCCAACATAACCCCTTAGCAGATCGGTCTCGAAGCTCTTCTCTTGTCAACCTTTTTGGTGCAGGAGCTTGGCTGATAGTAGGCGAGGCTGAGGGCTTCAATATTTCTGGTCGGGGAGCGACCCTAGTCCTCCGGGCTTCATGGTTCAATCGCTCCTCCAAGAAGTCGTGCGAAAGAGATGGCTGCCATAAGCGTGTACGGTGTCGCGCTTTAACTTCTCCCGGATCTCCGGCTTCAAGCCCTCAATAAATGTCCCCAATAATTGTTTTTCAGACCAATCACGAGTTTGATTAGATAACCTTTCAAACCTGGTTTGATACTCTTGGATGGTGGAGGTTTGTCGGATCTTTGCTAGTTGTCCGTCGATGTTCTCGTAATCGGTTGGTCCGAAACGGATCAGCAGTCCTTCTTTGAATTGTCTCCATGAGAGGACTCCATGAGTATGTTCAAACCAATCAAACCATTGTATGACATCTCCTTCAAGATGTATAGCTGCAATTTCTACCATAGATGCATCTGCGGTTATGTGGTACCGAAAATATCGCTCCGCGCGCGAGATCCAACCAATCGGGTCTCCTTCTTCCCATCTAGGGAAGTCCACCCTCATGCGTGGATAGAAAGGATCGATCATAGAGCCTCCCCTCTCTTGAAGGTCATCTTTTCGATTAGAGCTCTCTCCTTGATGTGATTTCTTTGGGCTCGGTGGTCGACCCAAACTAAGTTCGGCAAAGAGAGTCCAAATCTTCTCCTCCATTCGTGTCTCGAAGGCTTCGAATTTAGCATCAATTGCCTCCTCGGATGCCATAGCATATGTCTCCAAATCTGTAATATTAAGATCTCTCTTTTGTTGCCAGGTTAAAGGCATGAATTATTTGAGGGAAGTGGTGGCCGAAAGGGTTTGTGGATTGGTGGATGTAGGCTGCTGTTTAGGCTTATTTTGTGGCTGTTTTGGGTGCTGCTTGGGGCTGCGATTTGATGGAGTTTTGGGCTGAGATGGTAGTGGATGAAGGTTAGGGAAGAGGGTTTTAGATTTGTGGTAGCTTGCAGCAAAGATTTGACAAAAAATCAGTAGAAATTGCTGCCTATATGCGCTGTCTCGTAAGAGCAGAATTGTCGTCGAAGAAATAGCGGTTTCTCGATAAAATTTCCAGCGAAAACTCAGGGGTTTGAGGAGGGGGTTTGATGGTAGAATCTTAGTTTAGGTAGCAACAAGGATAACAAATTGGATCAAGAAATTTCGGCAGCAAAGTAGTAAAGAAATTGGTGCAAGTTGCGATAGCAGAATTCTCGTCAAAAAAATTTCAGCACTTTGTGACGAGAGATTGCAGCAACACACGAATTTGTTTTTGTGATGAATTCCATAATAGATCAATCACGGATGGGAGCCAAGATGATCTATGAGGTGCACAAAAAATTTCGTTCAAAAAGGATAACAATTAGATCGGTTAAAGGCAGCAACACACGCTGAAATTTTCTGCAGCAATCCTATGTTCGCAAAGATGGTAACTTTTACGACGCAAGGAATTCGCAGCAACGGATCGATAGAAAAACTTCTTTTTGATATTTTAGATGAAAAATTGCAGCAGCAAAAGGTATTGGTGATAGAAAAATACCAGATCTCGATGCAATTAGAGGTGGCGTAGATTGATTTGATCTCGTCAAGAGATGATGGTGGAGACGATGACGTCAAGAGCAATTGTGGGAATTGCTTGGCTAATGGTGGGCAGCAGGGATGGCAGCAAAAGCAGCAAGATCGCTGCTCGATACAGATGATAGAACCCCGAGGAATTCTATGGAGATTGATCTTTGAGGGGATCAACCCTTGGAGCAGCTATAGGGTTCCACCCTCCAAATAACTTTGGTGGCTGCAATTGTAGATTGATCTTTCTTATTCCAAAGAGGTGGAGGCTACAAGCTTATATAGAGCTCCAAACCCTAACCCTAGGGGCTGCTTCCTAAGTGAACTACCCAATTTGCCCTCAACCTTAGCGGGCCGGCCCGATGTAACAAGGGGCGGCTAAGAAGCCCAAAGACCCAAATATAAACCCTAGCCTCTCTTCTTTATTGGATAGAGCGGCTAGGTGGGGTTTATTATATTCTCACAGGGGTTTTTATTAGGCTGCTACATGGTTGAGTAGGACCTAACCTGCTAGGGTCCTATCAAATGGTGCTTGAGCTAGGTTCTCCAACCTTGCTCAACTCTATCATGCTCCCATTGTCTCCACCAAGAATATGTTCCTTCTCAAGGAACACTACTCTCTTGGCTATAAAGACCTTTTGGTCCTCAAGGTGATAGAAATAATACCTACAAGTTTCCTTGGGGTATCCCACGAACTTGCATCGTTCTATCTTGGATTCCAACTTATCAGGGTTGTGTCTCTTGATGCGAGCAGGGTAGCCCCAAATCTTAACAACCTTAAGATCTGGATTCCATATCTCATATGGAGTAGACATCATCGACTTAGTTGGAACTCTATTCAGAAGGTAAGTTGTGGTCTCTAGGACATATCCCTAGAATGAAATGGGTAGGTCGACGAAACACATCATGGAATGCATCATATCTAACAGTATGCAATTCCTCTTTTCTGATACACCATTAAGCTATGGTGTATAAGGAGGTGTCTATTAGGATAAAATCCCATGGTCTTTGAGGAACTAGGTGAACTCTATACTCAAGTACTCACCTCCTTGATCTGATCGAAGGGTTTTAATACTCTTTTACATGCGGTTTTCACTTCATTTTTATATTTCCTGAATTTCTCAAAAGCCTCAGACTTATACTTCATCAAGTGCACATGTCCATATCTTGAGAAATTATTAGTGAAAGTAATGAAGTAGGAGTAACCACTTATTGCATGAGTCGACATGGGACAGCATACATCACTATGTATGAGTTTGATAACTCAATGGCTCTCTCTCAATTCCACTAAATAGAGAGTTGGCTATCTTTCCCGAAGGCAAGATTCACATGTCGCATATGACTCATAGTCGAATGGTTCTAGATATCCATTCTTCAGCAACTTTTGAATCCTTCCTTCGTGGATGTGACCTAGCCTACAATGCTAAAGATATGCATTGTTCACCTCTTCTCGTTTTCTCTTAGACTCACTTACACTCATGATATGTGAAGTTGTATCTAGCATAAATAAACCATTATGCATTATTCCTCTCGTGATGATCTCATCATCTAATATTATTGAACAATCATTGTTCTCAAAAACTAATTTATATCCACTAACTGTCAAACATGAAATAGAAATAATATTTTTGATAATAAAAGGAACATAATAGCATGCATCTAATGCAATAATAGCTCCACCAGGCAGATGTAAGGTGACCTTTCCAACAGCCACTGCAGCAACCTTTGCTCCATTGCCCATCTTAAGGTCCATCTTGCCTCTGTTCAATCTCCTAGGTCCTGCCAGAACCTACAACAAATTACAGATATGATAAGCACTCCCGGTATCTAATACCCATGTGTTATCATAAGATTCTGACAAATGGAGACTGATCATGAATGTACCTGAAGTTTCTCCAAGCTTCTTTTACCCCGCTCTGCAAGGTATTCTTTGCGAGTTCCTCTTCCAGTGCCCATCTTTGTCGTAGTGGAAAGCACGGCCTTTGTCCTTTGTTAGGTTTTTCTTGGCAATATTTGCCTTACCCATTTTGCTCTTGCCCTTGCCCTTCTTAAGGGTCTTCTCAGCCATCTTTTTCTTTATAGTCTCACCAGCATAGAGAACTAGCTTCTCTTTCTTGATGGTGCTCTCTGCTTCTCTCAACATATTGAGGAGCTCTGGGAGGGTCACCTCAAGTTTGTTTATATTAAAATTTATTATGAACTGAGAAAAGGAATCTAGTAGGGACTGAAGCACAAGATTCACACACAGGTTATCCTCTAGGACCATTCATAGACCTGTGAGTTTCTCGATCCACTCAATCATCTTAAGGACATGGTTCTAAACCGGTGTCCCCTCAGTCATCCTGGCATGAAAAGACTCTTTGATATCTCATATCGCTGAGTTCTTCCTTATTCCTCAAACAGTTTATGGAAATATAGGAGTATAGAATTAACATCCATATTTTCATGCTGTCTCTGTAACTCAGTAGTCATAGAGGCCAACGTATAACACTGAGCAAGAGCAGAATCATCTATGTACTTCACATAACGAGCGATCTCATCCTCGCTTGCCCCTTCATCGGGTGTAGGGATCACTATATCAAGGACATACACGATTTTCTCCGCCATGAGAATGATTCTCAGATTGCGAAGCCAATCCGTATAATTTGGACCAGTGAGGCGGTTGGCATCAAGTATGCTACATAAAGGATTTGAAAGTGATATTTTTCTGAAATTAAAGATGTAGCAAAAATAAATAACATGTAGATTTTACAAAAATTAAACAGTTAAGATAAGGACTTCTATCTTAATATATTCCTACTAATTTTTCATGAGACACACAATACCCTCCGGTATGTGAATCGGAGACCCGATAGATCTCTAGTGGGGATCGGGATCAATCGTTGTCTTAACGTAATCTCAAGAGACTCGACCAACCACGTTAAGCCCGTAAGGTAGGTAACTCTTACCAATCACAACTCCTTGTGATTCCCGTCTGTTAAACTTCCGAATCACTATGGCCTCGAGGGACTCGACTAACCATGATGTTCGGTTAAGTCATCACCATCATTACAAGATGAGTTTGATTCGGTGATATACTCTCGAGGGATTCGACCAAGCATACCATGTCCTTAGGTCACCGGTGACATCTCTATGTATTAGATAAGATAGCAAAATATGATATAGGCGAGTCTCGAGGGACTCGACCAGCTCAACCTACACCAAGAATCGGTTCCTAACTATAACGATGGAAGGCCACGTGGGTCAATCTAATTGGCTCATGCTTACTGACTTAATATTATTAATAGAGAGGATTTTGATTCGGTCTCCTAACATATGTGTCACACATACATATTTAATATACATATCTATATCGCTGATAAGACCCCTTAGGGTTTTATCATGGAAAAGGTGAAAGAAGTGGAGGAGAAGCGGATGAAATGGAAGAAAAGGGGATAAATGATCGCTTCAAAGGGATCGGCCTCCTTGATCACTTCGAGGGGATCGGCCTCCTTGATCACTTCGAGGGGATCAGCCTTCTTAGGTTTAGTCAAAAGACTGAATAATATTTCATTCCTTTCTCCTTGTCTGAAAGAAATAGTTACATCCCTTTTTATAGAGTCCCACATAGAGTTCCTCAAGACTTGGACTCTTATTAACCAACTCAATCTCTCGTCACAAATCGCTGTGAAATTTTTGGCGACTCTAACGCAACTTGGATCATTAAATTTCTTGACTCCTACTAGATAACTCCCATCAAATATTATCCAAAGCATTATCCAAAGCTTAGAAAGTAAAAGATTTGTAACAGTTCCACCTTCATCAAGTTAGCCTTGTCCTCAAACAGCACCCAAAACAGCCACGCCTAAATTCGGCACAAGGTATCTTCCCTCATTCATGCAAACAATTTAACAAAAGGAGATCTTATATTACATTACAACTCACTGATCAAGTAAGCTAAATCGACCTCCATCTTTTGATAGTGTGAGCAACAGGTCGGCCTTTTAGTGTAGGAGTCATTATAGTTTTCTGGAGAACCCTCTTCATCCAATGGCTAGTAGCAGCTGTGGCATTACTTCTTCTTCCCTTTAGGATCATCACTTCAAAGTCTTACAGGGGTAGCAAAAAAAAAATCCTCTAGTAGTTTTTATCCCTGTATAATTAGCTTTATCTTTGAACATTTGCTATCACAAGTTAAAGTTTCTCTATCAGCTGATAAGGCTCTGATACTAAATGATAAGGCTCTGATACCAAATGATAAGACTCTGATACCAAATGATAAGACCCCTTAGGATTTTATCGTGGAAGAAACGAAGGAAGTGAAGGAGAAATGGAAAAAGTGGGGGAAAAGGGGATAAATTGATGATGAAAGGAGGCTGCTCAAACAACAACCAATCAAGCTGTTCTCATCGATACAGGCAGTACTAATAATTTTCTAAATAGGTTTGAGGGGATCGGCCTCCTTGATCACTTCGAGGGGATCAACCTCCTTAGGTTTAGTCAAAAGACTAAATAATATTTCATTCCTTTCTCCTTGTCTGAAAGAAATAATTATATCCCTTTTTATAGAGTCCCACATAGAGTCCCCCAAGACTTAGACTCTTATTAACCAACTCCGTAACCGACTCTTAACTGAATCAGTAACTGACTCTCTACTAGATAACTCCATAACATTATCCAAAGCTTAGAAAGTAAAAGATTCAGAATCGGTTCCTAGCCATAACGATGGAAGACCACGTGGGTCAATCTAATTGCCGCACGTTTACCGACTTAATATTATTAATAGAGAAGATTTTGATTTGGTCTCCTAACATAATGTGTCACACACATACATATTTAATATATATAACTACATCGCATGCAAATATATATACATATCTAGTAGGTGTATAATCAATTAACCAAACTCACTCATCCACAAACCGACACAAACAGAAGTGGTAAATCTCAAATGGTGGTATAATACTATATATCATTCAAAATGTACATCATATGAGCAATCACACCAGATAATCATAGACTATATCCTAATGTGATCGGCCCAAGCCAGTAGGCCCAATCACTCATATCAAGATCTATGTGTGCTTAGGCGCATCTCCATGCCCTGTGATCATTCATCTCGCTTCGTCGGTTCTATCGGCATCTCAATGCATCTCCATACATCAGATCATCCGTCTCGACCTCGTGGGCCATGCTATCGCTTGCACACTCCCGTTGTGTCTCCTCATATAATTACAACATAATTACAGACACGTAGGCCTAACAATAAACGAGAAAAATAGAGGCTCGCAAGTCCCAATAATAATAATAATCACATGTACACACATCACATCATAGGTCCATGATCATCTATCCACATTATATATCACATATATATGTTATTTTATAGGACTACTAGATAAAAATAATAGTTAATTAAACTATTTAATTAACATATATATTTTTCTAAAATCAGGGGCATAGAGGGAATTTTTTAAATTCCTAAGGGTATTTTGGTCATTCGACCATAGGGGATAAGATTAGAATTTCATAAATTCTCAGGGGCAAAACTATCTTTTGCACAAAATCCTAACCCCTCTCTCTACTTTGCCCACATGAAGTGGCCCACTCGCCACCTCTTAAGCTGGCGGCGACTTCATTGCGTGACATTATCGAACGCGTCGGCCTCGATGCCCATGGTTTACTGATTTTGATTTGGTCACCCACATGCGGCAATTACACATCATATGAGCAATCACCCCTAATACCCGCCACCTTATCAAGACGCTTAGCGGCCGCGCCTCCGATGGCATCGCCCTTGTAGGCGTGTGCCCCTGCGGGCACCGCTGTGGGCTGGTTGCCCTTAGGCGGGCGTTGTTGCAGGCTTGTCGCCTACAAGAGGGGGCCCCTGCGGGCTCTATGCCCCGGGCGGCGGTCGCCCCTACGGGTGAGGCCACCACAGCAAGCACGCACCACCCCCGCGGGCTCTTCTGCCCACGGGGTAGTGCCCACAGGCTACCGCAGGTAGCGTTGCCACGGCGGGCGCCACTCGCCCTTGCGAACAGGCCTCCTTATTGGGGGTGCTGCTGCGGGTGGGCCGACAGCCACCTGCCTGTAGGCCCTATGCCCACAGCCACAGCCGCCGCCGCCGGTATAGGCAGCAAGGTTGCAAGCAGCCTCTTCGTCGTTGTGCGAGCGCAGCAAGGGCAGCAACAGTTGTTGCCCTTCCTCGTGTTTTGCACCCATAATTTTGTTGTCAAAAGTAGATCTAAAGCACAACACACAATTTAAGATTCGATCTTCGCACGAACAACCTGGCTCTGATACCACTATTGGAAAACCCTTCTAGGGAGCGACATCTCATGTGCAGTGGAAGAACAAAAATAAAACATCCCAGATTTCCCATAGAAAGGTTCCGTCGTCGTGCGAAGATTGGTGCGTCAAAATAAATCTGCGAAAACTGCATGTGTAAAAGAAAATACCTAGGGAGATCGTATATCCCTAAATCCCTACAGATTTGTAGGAAGGATGAAGGAGGTCAAGAGTTCTCCTCAATAACGGTATCCACACGGCAGAGACTGTGACGATGCACCTCTCTAGGGAGAGGAGAATAGAAAATGACTACCAAAAGAAACCCTCAGCCTATAGAGTTTTGGTTCCCTCCTATTTATAGAGCCCCCTGTAAACCTTAATGGATCTTGCCCTATTGGGTATTGGATCTCCATCCAATTACCCAAGCCTCTTGGATTAGTGGGTCTCTACCAAATAATCTCTTATTAGCAATTATTGGATCTCATCTAAGGATCAAATAATTCAGGGGCTTAATGGATATCCAATAAGTTAGGGGCTCCAGCGGATATCTCATATCTGAATTTCTACTCGTCGCAACACCTACCATATGTGTGTGACCCTCTAGGCCCAATATCGAGCTGGCCGTGAGTCATACTTGTCAGAACTTCTTCTAACTTAGTGAATTATTATCTCCATAATAATTCACCCAACTTATTGACTGTGGACATACTAGGCCACTATGCTGCAACCCCCAGACGATACAGGGGAATCCAATCCTTTGGACCTATCTGTCCTCAGTTACCATGTATCTATAGTCCTTCATCCATCTAATATCCCAGAGACCCTATACCGTGCATGGTACTGTCAGGTCCATACGGTCTCTCCTCGAGTCTTGCTCTTGTCGGATTCTCTCGGAGAACTCTTTCTCTCTCAATCCGAATAACCTTGGCTAAGGTTATTTGAGCAAGAATACATGGGATATTCCTCTCATGATACCGAGAGTGGATGATCCTCTATTGACACTCATTAGCCCTCGTAAAGTTAGCTACCACTCCCAATAACCGATTATACAAGATCTAAAACTTTCTAAACCTATAAGTCTGATATCAAAGAGTGGAGTACTTATATAGAACATCCTTGGTATTTCAAGTCTAAGGACCAGATACACTACTAGGACTACGGAAACGCTGTCCGACGTGATGTTACGGATAATTTGTAAATGACTTGTTCGGTGAAATACTTATGCATGTCCGTGTCTTTTCGATTTGTTCTAACTTTGCAAAGAATGTAAAAGGTTGGCCAAAGGCTAAACAACCCCAGTTGAATGAGTTTGGTGGCTATTTCAGGCTTGTACATAATGATGATGTCATGTAGGCACTTGTACTAGATTTCGGTCTATAGTGGACCAATTTTATACCTTTGTTGTGCAACCGTTCTTAGCTTATGATGTATATGGTTGGAATTTGCATTGGCTCTAAAGTGTTTGCTGAAAGAGTGGCTTATGGATCCCGTGTGAAGCGCTTTCTCTGTCCCGTCTTCTCTTTTGCAAGTCCTAAGGGATCGTAGGAGGCTTCGGGGAGACTGACCTTTGCAGACTGACACGTAATGGTGCTGCATGGCTTAGGCAAAACCAGCTAAGTCCATGACAGAGAGGTATCAATAACTATCCAGCATTCCATAGGTGGATCAATCAGTGAATTCATTCCCCAATGAGCATCTGCACTATACACTTAGTGTCCCCACACGAGCAGCTATGAAACCAGCCACCTCCATCATATAGACGGGTATATAACACACCAGTCTATCCGGTTATCTCGATGTCCTTCTTGAGTAACCTATGACTAGAATAATTTAGGATCTGTGTTTAAAGGTAAATCGGTCTCATTATCGTGATCTCATCACGATCCGATTTCCATTGCACAGATTCAAGGACATCATAATATATACAACATGCAAGATAAAGTGATAAAACGCCTAATAATATGCAAAGAGAAAAAGTACATATCAAGTCACAAGTGCCATCACTCATGTGATTGGCTTGTAGGGCACATATGACTAGATCTCAGTTTCATGAGAGGAATATCCTTTGAGAGTATATCATTGAATCAGACTTATCTTGTAACGATGGTGATGACTTAACTGAACATCATGGTTGGTCGAGTCCCTCGAGGCCATGGTGGTTCGGAGGCCAAACAGGATGGGAATCACAAGGAGTTGTGATTGACAAGAGTTGCCTACCTTTATGGGCTTAACGTGATTGGTCGAGTCCCTCGAGGTTATGTTAAGACGCCGATTAGATCCCGATCCCCATTGGAGATCCGCCGGGGGTCTCCGATTCATATACCGGAGGGTGTTGTTTATCTCATAAAAAATTAGTGGGAGTACATTAAGATAGAAGTCCTTGTCTTAACTGTTTAATTTTTACAAAGTTTGTATGTTATTTATTTCTGCTACATCTTTAATTTCAGAAAAATATCGCTTTCAAATCCTTTACGTGGCATACTTGATGCCAACCGCCTCATTGGTCCAAATTATATGGATTGGCTTCGTAATATGAGAATCGTTCTCACGATAGAGAAAATCACGTACGTCCTTGATATAATAATCCCTACGCCCGATAAAGGGGCAAGCGAGGATGTGATCGCTCGTTATGTAAAGTACATAGATGATTTCACTCTTGCTCAGTATTATATGTTAGCCTCTATAACTACTGAGTTACAAAGACAACATAAAAATATGGATGCTAATTCCATACTCCTGCATCTCCGTAATCTATTTGAGGAATAGGGAAGAACTCAGTGATATGAGATATCAAAGAGTCTTTTCCATACTTGGATGACTGAGAGGACATTGGTTCAGAATCATGTCCTTAAGATGATTGAGTGGATCAAGAAACTCATAGGTCTATGAATGGTCATAGAGGATAACCTGTGTGTGGATTTGTGCTTTAGTCCTTACCAGATTCTTTTTCTCAGTTTATAATGAATTTTAATATGAACAAGCTTGAGGTGACTCTCCCAGAGCTCCTCAATATATTGAGAGAAGTAGAGATCACCATCAAGAAATAGAAGCTAGTTCTCTATGCTGGTGAGACTAGAAAGAAAAAGAAGGTTGAGAAGTCCGTTAAGAAGGGCAAGGGCAAGAGCAAAATGGGTAAGACAAATATTGCCAAGAAAAACCCAACAAAGGACAAAGGCCAGTGCTTCCACTATGACAAAGATGGGCACTGGAAGAGGAACTGCAAAGAATACCTTGCAGAGCGGGCGAAACAGAAGCTTGGAGAAACTTCAGGTACATTCATGATCAGTCTCCATTTGTCAGAATCTTATGATAACACATGGGTATTGGATACCGGGAGTGCTTATCATATTTGCAATTCGTTGTAGGTTCTGGCAGGACCTAGGAGATTGAAGAGAGGCGAGATGTACCTTAAGATGGGCAATGAAGCAAAGATTGCTATAGTGGCTATTGGCAAGGTCATTTTACATCTACTTGGTGGAGTTATTATTGCATTAGATGCATGCTATTATGTTCCTTCTATTATAAAAAATATTATTCCATTTCAACAATTAGTGGATATAAATTAGTTTTTGAGAATAATGGTTGTTCAATAGCATTAGATACTGTGATTATCATAAGAGGAATATTATATAATGATTTATTTATGTTAGATACAGCTCCACACATTATGATTGTAAGTGAGTCTAAGAGGAAACGAGAAGAGGTGAACAATGCATATCTGTGGCATTATAGGCTAGGTCACATCCATGAGGGAATGATTCAAAAGTTGTTGAAGAATGAATATCTAGATCCATTCGACTATGATATGCGACTTACGAACCTTGCCTTCGGGGAAAGATGACCAACTCTCCATTTAGTAGAACTGGAGAGAGAGCCACTAAGTTACTGGAACTCATACATAGTGATGTATGTGGTCTCATGTCGACTCATGCCATAGGTGGTTACTCCTACTTTATTACTTTCACTGATAATTTCTCAAGATACGGACATGTGTACTTGATGAAGTAAAAGACTGAGGCTTTTGAGAAATTTAGAGAATATAAGAATGAAGTGGAGAACCAGACTGGAAAGAGTATTAAAACCCTTTGATCAGATCGAGGAGGTGAGTACTTGAGTACAGAGTTCACCCAGTTCCTTAAAGACTATGGGATTTTATCCCAATGGATACCTCCTTATATATCGCAGCTTAATGGTGTATCAGAAAGGAGAAATCACACACTGTTAGACATGGTGCATTCCATGATGAGTTTCGTCGACCTACCCATTTCATTCTGGGGATATGCCCTAGAAACTACAGCTTACCTTCTGAACAAAATTCCAACTAAGTCAGTAGCGTATACTCCATATAAGATATGGAATGAAAAGAAGCTCAATCTTAAGGTTATTAAGATTTGGGGCTACCTTGCCCACGTCAAGAGACATGACCCCGATAAATTGGAATCCAGGACGGAATGATACAAGTTCGTGGGATACCCCAAGGAAACTTGTGGATATTATTTCTATCACCCT
Source organism: Musa beccarii (assembly GCA_024322285.1). Taxonomy (NCBI): domain Eukaryota; kingdom Viridiplantae; phylum Streptophyta; class Magnoliopsida; order Zingiberales; family Musaceae; genus Musa; species Musa beccarii. The sequence continues at coordinate 43,716,092 of CM044400.1, read as the reverse complement.
GAGGACCAAAAGGTCTTTGTAGCCAAGAGAGCAGTGTTCCTTGAGAAGGAGCACATTCTTGGTGGAGACAGTGGGAGCATGATAGAGTTAAGCGAGGTTAGAGAACCTAGCTCAAGCACCATTCCATAGCTAGAATCTGTTCATGTACCTAGCACACAAGTTCCAACTTTAAGTAGGTCCGGTAGAGTATCCCATCCTCTTAAGAGATATGTGGGACATATCAGAAGAGAGGATGTTGAGGATATTAATCTTCAGACCTACGAGGAGACTATTATGAGCATAGACTTCGAGAAATGGTAAGGAGCCATGAATTTAGAAATGGATTCCATGTACTCCAACAAGGTTTAGAACCTGGTTGTTGCACCCAAGGGTATTGTACCCATTGGCTGTAAGTGGATCTTTAAAAAGAAGATTGGAGTAGATGAAAAGGTAGAGACCTATAAAGTAAGGCTAGTGGCTAAGGGGTATCGTCGAAGGTAAGGAATTGACTATGATGAAACTTTTTCACCTATAGCCATGCTAAAATTCATTCGAATTCAATTAGTTATTGCAGCATACTATGATTATGAGATCTGGTAGATGGACGTCAAAACCACATTCCTCAATGGCAACCTCGAGGAGCTGTATATGATATAGCCTGAGGGATTCATGTCTAGGGATAACCCAGACAAGGTGTGTTGGTTGCTTATGTCCATCTATGGACTGAAGTAAGCTTCCCGAAGTTGGAACATAAGATTTGATGAGGCAATCAGTTCTTATGACTTTATTAAGGATGAAGATGAACCTTGTGTGTACAAGAAGGTAAGTGGGAGTGTTATCACCTTTTTTGGTACTGTATGTGGATGATATCCTGATCATTGGGAATAATTTAGGAATGCTCTCCATAGTAAAAGCTTAGCTCGATATTGGACCTAGAGGATCACACACATATAGTAGGTGTTACGACGAGTAGAGGTTTGGATATGAGATATCTGCCGGAGCCCCTATCTTATTGGATATCCAATAAGCCCTTGAATTATTGGATCTTAAGATATGATCCAATAAGAGTTAATAAGAGATTATTGGGTAAAGACCTATTAATCTAAGAGGCTTAGGTAATTAGATAGAGATCAAATACCCAATAAGGTAGGATCTATTAGGGTTTACAGGGGGCCTCTATAAATAGGAGAGAATTGAAGGCCCATAGGCTGGGGTTCTCTCAGTAGCCACCTTTTATTCTCCTCTACCCAAGAGAGGAGCATCTTAGTAGTCTCTGCCATGTGGATACCGCTAGAGAGGATGATGCTTGACCTCCTTCATCTATCCCTACAGATCTGTAGGAACTTAGGGATATACGATCTCCCGAGGTACTTTCCTTTACACCTACAGTTTTCGGATTTGCGGATTTGTTTTTGAACACACCGATTTTCACACGATGATGGAACCTTTTGTGGAAATCTAAGATTTTTTATTTTCTATTCTTCTGCTACGCATGAGATGTCGCCCCCTTAGATTTTCTAACAATTTCAATGTGCGAAACAGCTTTTGATATTTGGCACTCTTGAAATCATGCATGAAGGAACGAGTAGAGTCAAAGACTCGAAAGTTAATATTTTAATGCACGATTTTGAGCTTTTTCGAATGAAACTAAGCGAGACTATCGGCGACATGTACACCCATTTCACGGATGTCATTAATAGTTTAAAAAGTCTTAGTAAATCTTTTTCGAGTTTTGATCTCATTAACAAGATTTTAAGATCTTTTCCAAAGAGTTGGGATCCAAAAATAACGACTATTCAAGAATCTAAAAACTTGAATGTTTATTCACTTGAAGAACTAATCGGGTCTTTAATAACCTATGAAATGACTCTTGAATTTGATGAACATGAGAACCACCTTCTAAAGAACAGGAAGGATTTGTCACTTCAAACAAGAGAATTTCACTTGAATGATGACTTAAGTGATGAGGACATTGAACATATAACAATAAATTTTAACAAGTTCATTAAATAAAATTCTAAAACTAAAAATGAACTTGAACAAAAGAAGAGGCCAAATAAGAGGAAGGCATCCAAGGATGAATCAAGAACTTCCAAAGGTGAAATGACAAATTGTGCTTTGATGATTTTCGACTACAAAGTAAGCAACTCAACCAAAGCCCATTTGCTTTATGAAATTACTTAAAATTTTTCATGAGTGCTTAATTTAGTTAGTAGGAAATAATTTTTTAATCTTATGCGTTTCTTATGTTTTTAAAAATTAAAATGATGCTTGCATAATTTGTGATAATGCTTGTACACCTAAGATTAATCCATGATTGTATATCTTGATGATTTCAGCTTTTATGCTTAATGCTTTTATGGTATCATGTAATGAGGATTTGAAGTAATGAAAATTGAAATCCTATGTTTTGGAACAAAATAATTGGTATTGTTGGTTTTCATGACTAAAATTGGTTTTTGGATTTATAAATTATTACATGATCTTGGCAAAATTTGAGCATGACTCTTGATTTTTTTTTCACTAAGCTAGAATCATGTAAAAAAATTTTTTTTGTTATAACTAATAACAAAGAAAAAAAGAATGATAGAATTAAAAGTGGTTTTGATGATACTTTCGGTTCTAAATATGATGCTTGACCCTTACATGAAAAATCTGAACATGCTCACTCAAATTGAAATATATAAAAATGACAAAGAGTACTATCATGATGTCTTATACTTGATGTGTTTTGTCTTGATGGTTTTTGTGATAAAATTTGCATTTTACTCTTGAATGTGAGACCAAATTACATGAGTAAATCTTAAGTTTTGAAATAGTGTGTTATATTTTTGTCTTGACGATTTTTATGATGAAGTTTGTCTTTTGTTTTTGAATGTTGGTTTTGAATATTTTTATCTTGGGAATGTATGATTCTTGAAATTTTTGATGAAAAACAAGTGATGAATTCATTTAGTATATTTTATGAATATCCGATGAATGAGATGATATGATAAAGAATCCATTTATATGAATCTATGCAAATGATTTTAATGATGAATTTTTGAGTTGATAAATTGATTTGAATGAGATATTTTGTTTCAAGTGAATCATGAACCTTCCTTTGATTTCTTGACTAATTAAGATTTCTCATGTATGAAACAAATTGTTCTCTTTGCTATATACTACCAGATGAATCATGATTGATATCATTGCTATTATATCTCCTATGATTCATGTTGTAGAGAAAGAATTTATAAATTATGATGCAATAAGATTTCTTATGCAATAATCAAGTGCCTATACGATTCCTTATTGAAGAAAATATTTATTGAAATCATAATCTTGACAATTATAACTTGAAGTTCTTTATAAATCAAGATCGTTCATCATGCTCCCTCCATTTATCAAAAGAGAATTATTTAAATGAAATGTAACTTGTCTTTTGATTTTTTTTCGGAACTCAGTTCTTGAATTTTTATGAATTCGTGATCTTGATACTTGCATTTTTAAACATATGAGTAATGAGAGTTTGAATGCATGAATCTAAAATTTTTGATTCCTTACTCAAAACTTCACTTTCATGATTTTGATTTCTTAAAACTATATTTTTGAATTACTTTTATGAAATCATGATCTTGACATCTAGATACTTGAAATTTCTTTTAAAATGTAATCTTAATGAAAACTATTATGCATGAATCAAGTTGTTTTGCTATCTATTCTCAAATGAATCATGTTCTTCTTGAGCCTACACTTCATATCCTTCATGATATAGGAATAACAAGATTTCTTTGCATTGTTGTCTTGTATGCATCATCTGATGATTGAAATATTGATTGATGCAAATTTACAATTGATGTAAAAGCCTATATCATTGGTCCCTCCTTTCTTTTCGATAATGATAAAGGGGAAGTTAGATTACTATCATGTGCATCAAAAGACAAAAGTTTACTAGCTTGAACATTGAGAAGCAAAAAGTTGCTATCTCAAGAGAGGTAAAAATTTTGCTCAACTTCACTTTTTTAACAAAATTGCTTGCATTTTTGTTACCAATTGTTGAATCTCATGCAAGATTATTTGAAGTATTAATACTCCCTACAAAAACAAAAGGGGAGAAAGTTTTTGCTAGCTAGAACATACAAAGGAAGACAAAGGTTGCACTTATCAAAAGAGAAGAAAGAAATTGCAAACTTGCACATTCTTCTTTAACTTGTTAGCTTGCATGCTTAAAGTGATGTAAATTTTACAAAAATTACCATCTTACAAAAGAAAACTAGCTTGTACTTCTCAAGAGAGAAGAAATAAAAATTGCATGCATATTGCAAAGGAAGCAAAGAAAGTGCAACTTGCACATCTTAAGAAAAGAATGAAAAATTGCTATTTTGCTTATCTTTAGAAAGAATTTAAAACTTGCTATGATTGAATGTAATAAATCTAGCTTATATGAGTTGACTTGCATATCTTTTAAAATAGCTAGAGCTACTTCTCCTTTTTGTTGATGACAAAGGGGGAGAAGTAGATTGATGACTTCATGCATTGAATTGAAGATTTTATATATTTGCATGATGTTTTGATATTTCTCATAACATATGATGAATGTTACTTGGATTTGGAATAATCCAAGGTTTCTATCAATGGCATATTGATAGGGGGAGTTTGTTTAAACTTCGGAGAGTTAGGATTAACTCTGTCATCAATTAGTTATCATCATCAAAAAGGGAGAGATTGTTGAATCTCAGATTTTGATGACGAAACTAATTAATTATGTTTAGTTGTCTAACTACGTTTTGAGTGACACAGGTCTACTCGATCAGGATTAGACAGTTGACGTAGGAGGAATTGACGTTGCGCTAGAGGAAATCACGTCAAGATATTGGACGTTGAGCCAGAGGACCGGTCGACAATCGGTAGAAGGCTTCAGACGTCGGGCATCGGGTCAAGAAGAATGGTGTTATACTAAGGATATTGGGGTTACGAAGGTCAACCATCGATTGGGCAATAGGTCATAAGAGAGGATGATGTGCCAAAGAACCAGACGAAGCGCCGACCAATGATGTGCCGAGTAACAGAATGTCAATTCATGTTGTAATAACTAACTAGATCGAAGTAGAGTTAAGTTTTATGTGTGCAGGATTAACTACGATAATAATGAAGACATAAAGTGAAACAAAGTACTAGAGTCAAGTACAATAGAATCATTGGGAGTTTGAGAGTTCGATGGAAGTCCAAAGATTCGTCGGGAGCACTATCGGAGCACACCAAGAAAGATTGGAGCTTGCCGAAGAAGCTCATCGGAAATCACTAAGATCAATCGTGAAGTCCAGGAGCTTGCTAGGAGTCTACAGAATAGTGTCTGAGGGTTCATTGGAAGACCGCCGGAAGTTCGCCGGAAGCTCACTGGAAAAAGTCTTGACTTTCCAAACTTTGTATTAGCTTAGGAAATGTCTTTAATTTCATAGTTAGTATATAATTAGGGTTAGGATTAAGTGTTTATCCTTTAAGCCCTGCATTGGACTGGTTTGGGCCGGGTTTAAGGCCCAACCAAAAGTGTTGGATCTTGTCTGGCGGTGGCACCACCCAGGTCTAGCTTCCCAGGTAGTTTGGGGAGGTGGTATCACCCTGGGGCAGAGTGCCTAGGTGGTGGCACCACTTACTAGGCAATGGTATCACCCAGTACACTGACCGTCTCAGTGTATCAAGTGGTAGTACCACCAAACTGAGTAGTGGTACCACCTAGTGTCAATCAGGCTGGCTATGGTATTGCTAGTGACAGGTGGTGGTACCACCAGTACCCCGAAAATCTGGGGTGATTTAAATTTAGGCTCCAAATTTGAATCCTCTTGGGGTCTATAAATACCCAAGTGTTCTTGCTTGGGAAAACAAGAATTGTGCAAGAAACTAAGGGAAAACTTTGTTAATCTTAGTTGAAATCCCTCCTCCAAAAGTTTGAATATTGTCTTTGAGAGAGGTGTTGAGGGAAGCTTTATAAACAGAGTTTGTAAAGGGAGTTTATCTTCGCTCGTTGGAAGGAAGGCAGCTAGTGGAAAGCCGGTGGCCTTAAGCGAAGAGGAATCGGGAGTGAACGTCGGTTGGATGATTGAACCACTATAAAAATGGTTTATATTTATGTATTGTCTTTTATATTTCTGTAAACTGTCTTTTCTTCATTACTCAACTTATTACTGCCCTTCTTCCTCTCTAAACACTCTCTACTTTAAGCACTTTCCGATACGCTTCAATTGAAATCAGATTTTAGTTGAAATGAAGTTTTCAAATCGCTGAAATTTATCGTTCTTAACCGTTGTACTAATTCACCCCCCCTCTTAATGCCACTTTAGATCCCAACACTATGAAGCTTTCACCTCGGTTCTATGGACCCTACTAGATTTTGGAGCACATCGGAGCAGTAGCATACAGATTGGACTTACCCGCCAGCTCCCAAATCTATCCAGTCTTCCATGTGTCGTATTTGAAGCTCAAGTTGGGACAAAACAAGACAGCCCAAAGTCACCTACCAAATATGACTACCCAAGGGGAGCTCCAGACTCAATTGAGTGTTGGAAAATCCTTTAGGGGAGCGACATCACATACATAGTGGTAGAACAGAAAACAGAACACCCCAAATTTTCTATAGAAAGTTTTCGTCGTCGTGTGAAAATCGGTGCGTCAAAACAAATCCGCAAAAACTGCACGTGTAAAAGAAAGTACCTAGAGAGATCGTATATCCCTGAATCCCTACAGATCTGTAGGAGAGGATAAAGGAGGTCAAGCGTCCTCCTCTCTAGCGGTATCCACATGGTAGGAATTGCGACGATGCACCTCTCTCTTTGGGGAGAGGAGAATAGGAGGTGACTACCAAAAGAAACCCTCAGCCTATAGAGCTTTGGTTCCCTCCTATTTATAGAGGCCTCCTGAAAACCCTAATGGATCTTTTGCCCTATTGGGTATTGGATCTCCATCCAATTACCCAAGCCTCTTGGATTAGTGGGTCTCTCCCCAATAATCTCTTATTAGCAATTATTGGATCTCATCTCAGGATCTAATAATTCAGGAGCTTAACGGATATCCAATAAGATAGGGGGTTCAACGGATATCTCACATCCGAACCTCTACTTATCGTAACACCTACCATATGTGTGTAACCCTCTAGGCCTAATATCGAGCTGGCCGTGAGTCATACTTGTCAGAACTCCTTCTGACTTAGTAAATTATTATCTCTATAATAATTCACCCAACTCATCGATTGCAGACGTACCAGGCCACTACGCCATGGCCACCAGACGATACAGGGGAATCTAATCCGTTAGACATATCTATCCTTAGTTACCATGTATCTATAGTCCCTCATCCATCCAATATCCTAGAGACCCTATACCGGGAATGGTGCTATCAGGCCCATACGATCTCTCCTTGAGTCTTGCTCTTGTCAGATTCTCCCGGAGAACTCTTTCTCTCTCAATCCAAATAACCTTGGCCAAGGATTTATTCGAGCAAGAATATATGGGATATTCCTCTTATGATACCGAGAGCGGATGTTCCTCTATTGACACTCAATAGCCCTCGTAAGGTTGGCTACCACTCCCAATAACCGGCTGTACTAGATCTGGAACTTTCCAAACCTATAACTCCGGTATCAATGAGTGGAGTACTCATACAAGACATCCTCGTTGTCTCAAGTCTAAGGACCAGATACACTACTGGGACTACGGAATTGCTGTTTGACATGAGGTATCAATAACCATCCAACATTCCATAGGCGGATCATTCAGTGAACTCATTCCCCAATGAGCACCTGCACTTTACCCTTAGTGTCCCCACATGAGTAGCTATGAGACCCGCTACCTCCATCATATAGATGGATATACAGCACACTAGTCTATCCAGTTATTTCGATGTCCTTCTCGAGTAACCTATGACTAGGATAATTCAGGGTCTGTGTTTAAAGGTGAATCAGTCTCATTATCGTGATCTCATCATGATCCTATTCCCATTGCACAGATCTAAGGACATCACAATATATGCAACACGCAAGATAAAGTGATAATTTAATGCCTAATAATAAGCAAAGAGAAAAAGTGCATATCAAGTCACAAGTGTCATCACTCATGTGATTGGCTTGCAGGGCACATATGACTAGCACCGAGTGCCATTATTGATCGACAGATCATGACTCGACGACGATGACTCACTACTAAAGTGCTAATACAGTGGACGAACCTACCAGCAGAAGATGCCACTTGGGAGAACTATGATGACTTGAAGATCAAATTCCTAGAATTCATGGAGCGTCAGCCTTGAGGACAAGGCTGATTTGAAGAGGGCGGGGTCTGTTAGGACTCTAGCTAGGAGAGTCCAAATTTAGTTTCATTAAAGGGGACAGACATGTAAATCCTATCTTGTCGACCCCTATTAAAGAGGTGAAGAGGCCGATTATGTTAGGATTAGTTTGGAAGTTGCGTTTTAGACAAGCATTAGGAGTTGATTAGAAGTAGGGGTCTTGAGTAGGAGTCCTATTAGGAGTTGGGGTTTAGAAGCCCTATAAATAGCTATGTATTCACCCTCTTTTCTTCATAAATAGATCAAACAGTTTGGTAGCCTTTGAGCAGTAACTTGGAGGAAGAAACCCCTATAGAGTTCCAAGGAGGCCGATCCCCTAAAGAGATCAACCCTAAGCTTAGAATTTGTAAGGGTTCTATCACACCGCCAGAACTGGATAGTGGAACCACCAGAATTGGGTAGTAGAACCTCCAGGTTTCAGTCTCCCAAGTGTTTGGGCGGTGGTACCGTCGGTAGTTATTAACTACCACGTGGTGGTACTACCATACTGGGCAGTAGTACGGCCAGACTAGGAGGTGGTACTTGCTAGTTATAGGTGCCCTACAAACCAATCATATGAGTGATTGCACTTGTAACACGCTGCGTCAATCTCTTTGCTTACGATTATTGGCATTATATCACTTTATCTTGCGTGTTGCATATATTGTGATGTCCTTGGATCTGTGCAATGGGAATCAGATCGTAATGAGATCATAATAATGAGATCGATTCACCTTTAAACATAGACCCTAAATTATCCTGGTCATAGGTTACTTGAGAAGGACATCGAGATAACCGGATAGACTGGTGTGCTGTATACCCGTTCATGTGATGGAGGTAGCTAGTCTCATAGCTACTCGTGTGGGGACACTAAGGGTACAGTGCAGGTGCTCATTGGAGAATGAGTTCACTGATTGATCCACCTATGGAATGTTGGATGGTTATTGATACCTCATGTCAGACAGCGATTCCGTAGTCCTAGTAGTGTATCTGGTCCTTAGACTTGAGACACCAAGAATGTCCTATATGAGTACTCCACTCTTTGATACCAGACTTATAGGTTTGGAAAGTTCTATATATAGTACAGTCGGTCATTGGGAGTGGTAGCCAACCTAACGAGGGCTATTGAGTGTCAATAGAGGATCATCCGCTCTCGGTATCATAAGAGGAATATCTCATGTGTTCTTGCTCGAACAAATCCTTGGCCAAGGTTATTCGCATTGAGAAAGAAAGAGTTCTCCGGGAGAATCCGACAAGAGCACGACTCGAGGAGAGATCGTATGGGTCTGACAGCACCATGCCCGGTATAGGGTCTCTGGGATATTAGATGGATGAGAGATTATAGATACATGGTAACTAAGGATAGATAGGTCCAAAGGATTGGATTCCCCTGTATCGTTTGGGGACCGCGGCGTAGTGGCCTGGTACGTCCGCAGTCGATGAGTTGGGTGAATTATTATAGAGATAATAATTCACTATGTTAGAAGGAGTTCTGACAAGTATAACTCATGGCCAACTCGATATTGGGCCTAGAGGGTCACACACATATGGTAGGTGTTGCGATGAGTAGAGGTTTGGATATGAGATATCCGCTGAACCCCCTATCTTATTAGATATCCATTAAGCCCCAGAATTATTGGATCATGAGATGAGATCCAATAGTTGCTAATAAGAGATTATTGGGTAGAAACCCATTAATCCAAGAGGCTTGGGTAATTGGATGGAGATCCAATACCCAATAGGGCAAAAGATCCATTAGGGTTTTCAGGGGGCCTCTATAAATAGGAGGAAACCAAAGCTCTATAGGTTGAGGGTTTTTTGGTAGCCACCTCCTGTTCTCCTCTCCCAAGAGAGAGAGGTGCATTGTCGCAATCCTTGCCGTGTGGATACCGCTAGAGAGGAGGACACTTGACCTCCTTCATACTCTCCCATAAATCTGTAGGAATTCAAGGATATACGATCTCCCTTGGTATCTTCTTTTACACATGCAGTTTTGTGGATTTATTTTTGATGCACCGATCTTCGCACGATGGCAGAAACTTTCTATGAGAAATCTGGGGTTTTGTTTTATTTTTGTTCTTCTGCTGCGCATGTGATATCACTCCCCTTATGGATTTCCCAATAGTACTACCCAGTTCGAGTAGTCGAGACTCTATCTAGCAGTACTACCGTCAGACTAGGCGGTGGTACCACTAGTACCCTAGAAATCTGGGACAAGACCTTTTTTGGCTCCATTTTTGAAGCCAATTAAGACTTATAAATACCCCATACTTCTCAGCTTGTTGGACATATAGAAATGAATAAAAGAATTAAGATTATAGTGAAATCGTTACTTGTAAACTTTGAGAATTCACCTCCACCGATTCTAAGTGTTATAAATTTATATAAGGAGAGTGAGCAACCTGTAAAGAGTTCTATAAAGGGGTGATTGATCTTTGCCCTTGAAGAAAGATCAATAGTGGAAGCCGGTGACCTCATTGGAGGAGGTATCGGGAGTGGACGTAAGTCGGACGATCGAACCACTGTAAATCGGTGTGTTCTTTCCTTGTTGTGCACTTCTCTTCTTTACTGCTTAGCTGCATTCTATTTTTGCTTAATTGCAATTGCTCAACTTCTTCTCTACTCACTTAGAATGTGTTCAAGTTAAACAACTTTATCAAAATGTATTTTCATTGAATGTAACTTTTCACTGAAATGGTTTTCTGAAATCGATGTTTTTAACCACTATACTAATTAACCCCCCTCTCTTAATGCCGAACTTGATCCTAACAATTGGTATCAGAGCAAGGTCACTCTCATTTTTTAGTTTGAAACTCAAGAGAGATGACATTTATCGGCAATCAAGAGGGTCATTCAATCACACGTCCACCCATGTCCAATGGGACAGATTACATGTATTAGAAAACTAGAATGAGAATTTTTTTATTTTTGTGGATATTGAACTATGGAATATTGTTGTAAATAGATTTTAAAAGTCTTCTCTTCTAATGAATGATTGGAATGATTTGGAGAAGAAGACTTTCTCCTTAAATGCCAAGGCTATGAATGTCTTGTTTTGCACTTTAAATAAGAATTGATTCAATCGAGTTTCTATTTATGAAACGACTTATGACATTTGGTATACACTAGAAATCATACACGAAAATACTAGTAGAGTAAAGAAGTCTAAAATCAATCTTTTAGTTCATGGTTACGAATTGTTTCACATGAAACCAAGTGAGACCATTTGAAATATGTACATCTGGTTTACAGAAGTTGTCAATAGTCTAAAAGCTCTTAGTAAAAGTTTTTCTAACTTTAAACATGTTAATAAAATATTAAGATTCCTTCTAAAGAGTTAGGACCCTAAAGTAATGGCTATTCAAGAAATCAAGTATTTGAATAATTTTCTACTCGAAAAATTTATTGGGTCTCTAATGACCTACGAAATGACATACAATACGTATGAAGAACTTGAGAACAAACCTTCTAAAAAATAGGAAGTACTTGGTATTTAGAACTCATGAAGACCACTTGAGAGAAAGCTCAAGTGATGAGGACAATGATGATGACTTGGCACTATTAACAAGAAAGTTTAAAAAATTCATAAAAAGAATCAAATCTAAAAATGACACTAAGAATAAAATTAAACTCAAGAAAGAACAAATCATTTGCTACAAATGCAAAAAGTCGGGACACTTCAAAAGTGAATGTCCCCAAGTGAAGAAGAAATAACCAAAGAAGAAGAAAGCACTCAAAGCTACATGGGATGATTCAAGCACTTCAAAAAATGAGGAGCAAAACAACAAGGAGATTGCTAACTACGCGCTAATGGCAATTAGCGATGAGGTAAGTAGTTCTTTTGATGCAAATTTATCTTTCAATGAATTATTGAGTGCTTTTCATGATTTATTCGATGAATGTAAATTAATTAGTAAAAAGTATAATTTATTAAAAAAGGAGCATACCTTTCTAGATAGTGAATTTAAAAAATTAAAAATTAAGTATAACAATGATATATCGCCTCTATGGACTAAGTGTGAACACTTAGAGACACTTAAAAAGGAAAACGTGCTACTAATTGAAACTCTAGAAAAGTTTAAGATTAGTAGCAAATCCTTGAACATGATCTTTATCAATAAGGGTCACGTTCATAGAAAAGATGAAATTGGCTTTATGAGTAACACTCATCAAAAGCCAACCATCTTTGTTAAAGGCCCTACCTTGTATGTTTCACCCCGCATCAAATGCAACGTTTGTTGCAAACTTAGACATTATGCTCATAAATGTCTATTTAAGAAATATAGTCCACACAAGTTAATTTGAGGTACCCAAAGGAATCGTAAAGAACTCTATGCAAAACGATAAGTTAGGTAGATCAATTTTTGAGGTACCCAAAGTCAAATGGGTACCTAAAAACTACCCTTTCCTATAGATATATTTATAATCACAAGCTAGGAGTGAGAAATGGTACCTCGATGATGCATGCTCATAATTAAGCTCACTAGCTCAAACAACAATGAAAGATCATTGACTGCCTAATGATTGAAACATATTGATCGTTTATACGTTAAACTTCAGCCTTGAATAATGATGCTAAAACATACTAGTGTTGATACTAAGGGACACTAGCTAAATTGTTTTCGTTAGATTTCTCGAAAAGTGATATTGATGATGACCTTGATTTCACTTATAATATGTTGGTATTCAAGCTTTCATAATTCTCGAAAACGCTAATCTAAACTCCTCTCTTAATAGTCAAATTATCAACTTTGTCATTAATCGTTCTCCCTTGATCCACCTAATAGACTAAAGAAAATGTTTATGAGCCTTTTGATAATCATGACATCTCATCGTGTAAAACCTCTTTGTATGATTAAATCTCAGTTGAAAGGATTTGATGGGCTGTGTCTCTTAAAAGAAATGAAAAAGTTCACTCTAATTGATAAACAAAAAAAGGGGGGATTTGAATAATTTAAATGATATTATTTCACTTGATTAATTATATAATAATTAAGTCGAACATTCAATATTAGACTCACTATAAAATAGATGTTAAATGAGAAAGATCAATTGATCAAGTGATAAAAGTGTTGCAGCCCCAAATAAGCCTAAGGGAGTGCACTAGCGGTGGCACCGTTGGAACTGGTGGTAGTACCACCAGAGCACTCTGTTAGGCAGTGGCACTGCCTGAGACTACCCTATAAAAGGGCACTTTAGGGCCGACGGTAACCGACCCTAACATCCTTCACATCCCTTAAAAACTCTCCTCTACCTCCCACTCTTCATCCTCCTCCTCTAAAAAACCAAGAAGGCTTCTCTTCTCCACAAATCCTAGGATCAATATCAACTTTTTGGAGATTACTACAAGGGTAATATTTGAAATCCCTCTCTTAATTCTGGAAGTTGTTTATGCCCTTTCATATAGATTTCTTTTGTTGTTAATATGTGTAGACCAATGGCACCTAGAAGATTCATAAGGGACAAGAGGAAAAGGAGAGTAGATGAATCCTATGAACCCATTCTCTTTAACTCAAATGAAAATGCCCTTAGGTTTCCAACCTTTAAATCTAGGAGTGTACACAAGAGAAAATATGTAGATATAGAAGAATTAGGGGATTTGGAGCCTATCCATTGGTTTGGAAACTTAGATGTTCTTCTTATCTTACAAAATTAGTGAACTAATTTATCCTATACTTGTGCATTTATTTTACAACAATTTGAATGTAGATGAAGATGATAGGGTATCTGTTGAATCTCAGATTTTGATGATGAAATCAATTGATAAGTTTGTTATCTAATCTATGCTTTAAGATAAGTGTGCAGGACTAACCTTGATCAAAAGAGGTAAAACAATCAAAGCAAGAAGAATCAAGAGATGGGCTAGAGTCAAAGTTCGGGCATCGGGTCGGAAGAATCGGATAATGCGCCGAGAACAGATGTTGCGAGAGTCAACATGCTGGTGGATTGGGCACTTCATTGAAGGTTCGGACGATACATCAGAAGTTCATTGGAAGATCACTGAAAGTTTGTCGGAAGTTCACCGGGAGAACCAATGACATGCCGGATAACTTAGATTCGTAGGTTGTAGTTGTTTATGTCGTAATGGTCGAAGGTTAGGTCAAAATTGAGTTGGTTTTGGGTGAAATTATACCAACTCAATTAGGGGCCAATTGGGCCTAAATTGGGACTGATTTGGGCTCATTGAGAGATCCATTCAGTGGCCCAAATATTGCTACAGGCGGTGGCACCGCCAAACTGGCGGTAGAACCGCCTATGAGCTAGAAAAGTGAAAAAGCACACTTTTCCAGGCTGCAGGCGGTGGTACCGCCTAGTCTGGGCAGTGGTACCACCTAGTAGTAAAGCTGCAATGGTGGTACCACTCCAGGCTGGTGGTAGCACCGCTAGAACCTTTGTTTTCAAGGTTCTACGAGCGGTTGCACCGCCCGATGCAGGCGATAGTACCACCCATACCTGGAAGACCCGGAAATTTAAATTTTGGCTTCATTTTTGGAGCCATTTGAGGCCTATAAATACCCCACTCATTCCTGCATGGATAACATAAGAAAAAGTAAGCTAAAACTCTGGTGAATCAGGTTGTAATCTTGAAAAGTCTTGAGTGTTCTCTCCCTCCTCTTGAAAAGTTTAGAAATTTGTCTAAGGGAGGTGTGAGACTTGTAGAGGTTATCTCCTAAACCTTTGAAAAGGAGAAAGAGTTGTAAAAGGGTGGTTGATCTTTACCCATTGAAAAAAGATCATTAGTCAAAGCCGGTGATCTCAACGAAGGAGGAATCGAGAGTGGACGTAGGTCGGAGGACTGAACCACTATAAAATTGATTTGTATTTCTTTTCTTGCAATTTACATTTCTGTAAATCCTTTACCTTATTGCAACCACTCGAATCCTTCTTTTTTACTTACAAATCTCTTTAAGTTAAAATACAATCAAAGTTGGTTTTCATCGAAACATGATTCTTCTTGAATGAAGTTTTCTGAAATCATATAAATCAACATTTTTAACTACTGCACAAATTCACCCCCCCTCTTAGTGCCGCTCTAGATCCTCACAATTGGTATCAGAGCTTGGTCACTCTCATTTGGTTTAAAACCCAAGAGAGATGGCTTATACCGGCATGCAAGAGGGTCATTCCATTACACGTCCACCTATGTTTAACGGGTTGGATTATACTTATTGGAAGACTCGCATGAAGATTTTTTTGATTTTCATGGATTTTGAACTTTGGAATATCGTTGAAAATGGATTTCAAAAATCTTCTCTTCTGATGAACGAATAGAATGAATCAGAGAAGAAGGTTTTCACTGTAAATGCAAAGGCTATGAATGCCTTATTTTATGTACTTGATAAAAATGAGTTTAATCGTGTTTTGATTTGTTAATCAGCCTTTGATATTTGGCGTACTCTTGAAATCACTCATGAAGGCACTAGCCGAGTGAAAGAGTCCAAAATCAATCTCTTGGTGCATTCTTATGAATTGTTTCAAATGAAACCAAGAGAGTCCATCGGAGACATATACACCCATTTCACGGATGTCATCAATGGACTCAAAGAACTTGGTAAAGATTTTTCTAATTTTGAACTTGTAACTAAAATTTTAAGATTTCTTCCAAAGAATTGGGATCTAAAAGTTACGACCATTCAAGAGGCCAAGGACCTTAAAACTTTTCCTCTCGAATAACTCATTGGGTCTTTAGTGACCTACAAAATGATATGCCATGCTCATGATGAGCTAGAGAACCCCCTTCCAAAAAATAGAAAGGATATGGCATTGAAAATACAAGAAGACCACTTGAAGGAATCTTCAAGTGATGAGGACTTTGATGATGAACTTGCACTCTTAACTCAAAAATTCAAAAATTTATAAGAAGGAATAAATTTAAAAGTGACACTAAAAACAAACTTGAACCAAAAAAAGATCAAGTCATATGTTACGAATGCAAGAAGCCAGGGTGTTGAATCTCGGATTTTGATGATGAAATCAATTGGTGAAATATTTGTTATAATATATGTTGTCAAGATAAGTATGCAGGAATAACTACGATGGGATGAAAACATAAAGCGATTTACCGTGGTCAAGTCCGTCGGGTGTTCAAGAGTTCATCGGAAGTTCGAGAGATCGTCGGAAGTGTTACCGGAACCAACCAAGATCGAATCAGGAACTTGCCGAAGTTTTCGAAAGTTCATCACAAAGATCGTCGAAGGTTTGCGGAACTCACCAGGAAGATTCTGAAGCTAGCCGAAGACTCGTTGAGCTCGCTATACAATCTGGGAGTATGTTGGAAGTCCGCCGGAAGAAATCCGAGGGAAGTGTCGGAAGTCCACCGGAATCTCGCCGCAAAGCTCGCCGGAAGTTGACTTGAAGAATGTCGGGTTAAATCACTTAGAATTATGTTTTAAATTCATAGTTTGCACGTGATTAGAGTAAGGATTTAAAAATAATCCTGTCTAAATTTGGTAGGGGCCAACCGGGCTCTTACTGGGCCAACTTGGGCTTTAAACAGGGTCCATTCAACCTTTGCTGAATGGGCCAGGCGGTTGAACCGCCCAGCCTAGGGCGGTAGCACCGCCCCTATCATCAGTCTGGGGTGATAGCACCGCTGGGTGAAGCGATGCTTCCGCACCCTGTTGTGTCGATCTGCCCAGGTGACATAGGCGATAACTGCCTTTGACAAAGGGTTGCACCG
Source organism: Musa beccarii (assembly GCA_024322285.1). Taxonomy (NCBI): domain Eukaryota; kingdom Viridiplantae; phylum Streptophyta; class Magnoliopsida; order Zingiberales; family Musaceae; genus Musa; species Musa beccarii. The sequence continues at coordinate 43,699,135 of CM044400.1, read as the reverse complement.
CCTCTGATAGGCTGACACCGAGAAACTCAAAAAATTTTAAATTTGGAGCCCAAATTTGAATTCATTTTGAGCCTATAAATACCCCCTTTTCTCAACTGAAAGGGCACCCTTTTGAGAGTTAGAATCTTGAGTTAAAGTCTTGAATAGTCTTGAAAAGTCTTGTCTCTTACTAAGTGTTCACCTCCTTCTTCTTCTTGTAAAATCTTGTAAGAGTGTGAACCCCTTGTAAAGGATTATAAGAGGGGTATTTGGTCCTTCCCCTTCAAAGGATTTGCTAGTGGAAGTGTGGAGCCTCATCGTGAAGGCTTCAAGAGTGGATGTAGGTCATTTGACCGAACCACTATACATCATTGTTTTCATGAATATGTGAGTGTTTACATTTCTGAATTACTTCATTACTTAGCTACAAATCGTTTAGTTCCTTTACTCAAGCTACTTCATTCAAGTTCTCTTTCATCAAATCGAAATCTTCTTGCAAACTAGTCTTTGTGCGAAATCGGCTTCAAAGTTACGTTTTTAATCCGCTGCACTAATTCACCCCCCCCCCCTCTTAGTGCCTTTTCGATCCTAACAATTGGTATCATAACAAGGTTTACTCTCATATTGGTTTAAAACCCAAGAGAGATGGCCTACTCTGGTATGCAAGAGGGTCACTCCATTACTCATCTGCCTATGTTTAATGGGTCGGATTATACGTATTGGAAGACTCGTATGAGGATTTTTCTCATTTCTATGGACTTCGAACTTTGGAACATTGTTGAAAATGGCTTTACAAAATCTTCTCTTCCGATGAGTGAGTGGAATGAGTCAAAAAGAAAGATTTTTGCTCTCAATGTAGAGGCTATGAATGCCTTATTTTGTGCGCTTGATAAGAATGAGTTTAATCGGGTTTCTATTTGCGAATCGGCATTTGATATTTGGCGCATTCTTGAAATCACTCATGAAGGCACTAGCCGAGTGAAAGAGTCCAAAATCAACATTCTTATGCATTCTTATGAACTTTTTCGGATGAAACCAAATGAGTCCATTAGAGACATGTACACCCGCTTTACGGATGTCATCAATGGACTTAAAGCTCTTGGTAAAGGTTTTTCTAATTTTGAGTTGGTAACTAAAATTTTAAGATCCCTTCCAAAGAGTTGGGATCCAAAGGTTACGGCCATTCAAGAGGCCAAGGATCTTAAAATATTTTCGCTTGAAGAACTTATTGGGTCTCTAATGACCTACGAGATGACATGCCATGCTCATGAAGAGCTTGAGAACCCCCTTCCAAAGAACAGGAAGGATATGACACTTAGAACACAAGAAGATCACTTGAAAGAAACATCAAGTGATGAGGACAGTTATAATAACATTACACTTTTAACTCGAAAGTTTAAGAAATTTATAAGAAAGAACAAATTTAAAAATGACACAAAAAATAAATTTGAACACAAAAAGGACCAAGTTATTTGCTACGAATGCAAGAAGCCGGGACACTTCAAGAATGAATGCCCTTAAGCCAAGAAGAAGCAATTCAAGAAGAAGAAAGCTTTGAAGGCCACGTGGGATGATTCAAGTGACTCCGAGGTTGAAGAAGCTAGCAACAAAGAGGAGGCCAACTTCGCGCTAATGGCATTAGGAGAAGAGGTTAGTGAGTTATTTAATGAAGAGTTATCTTTCGATGAACTTTCTATCACTTTTCATGAGTTATTTGATGAATGTAGAACTATAAGTAAGAAGTTCAATTTTCTTAAGAAAGAGCATGCTTTATTACAAAATAAGTTCAATAGTCTCCAAATCCCTTCTCTACCCCTATGCTCTAAGTGTGAACACTTAGAAGCAACAAAAAGGGAGAACTTGCTACTCAAAGAGACCCTAAACAAGTTTAAGGTCGGTAGCAAGGGCTTGGACATGATCCTTACTAACAAGGGTCACGTCGAAAATAGAAGTGGAATCGGATTTGTGAGTGGATCTCACCATAATCCCACCACCTTCGTTAAAGGACCCACATTGCATGTATCACCCCATTTAAAATGTAATTTTTATGGTAAAACGGGACATGTTGCTTACAAATGTCTATTCAAGAAATTTAGTCCACAAAAATTGATATGGGTTCCTAAAGGAACCATAAACAATTCAATGTTGAATTACAAATTAAGTAGATCAATTTGTAAGGCATCCAAAATCAAATGGATACCTAAAAACCATCCTCTTTTGTAGACAAACTCACAAGCTAGGAGCAAGAAATGGTGTCTTGATAGTGGATGCTCAAGGCACATGACCGGAGATCCATCTCATTTCTCTATGCTCACTAGCAAAGAAGAAGGGTATGTCACCTTCGGAGACAACAACAAGGGTAAAATCATTGGCAAGGGAACCATAGGTAACAAATCAAGTTTTTCAATTGATGATGTGTTTCTAGTTGATGGTTTAAACCATAATCTTTTAAGCATTAGTTAATTATGCGATAAAAGTTATGTTGTTAGATTTGAATCTAATGTTTGCATCATTGAAAAACCAAACAATGACATATCCATGATTGCTTTAAAACAAAACAATGTCTACACCATAAATATTGATGAATTATGTAATGAAATGTGTTTTTTGTTTTTGAATGATGATGCTTGGCTTTGGCATAGGAGATTAGGCCATGCAAGCATGAAAATAATTTCTAAGATTTCATCTAGAGAGTTAAGTAAGAGGTATCCCAAACATGAAATTTGTCAAGGACAAGGTATGTGATGCATGTCAACTAGGAAAATAAATAAAAACTAGTTTCAAATCAAAAAATCAAATTAGCACCACTAGACCATTGCAATTGATCCATTTGGACTTATTTGGACCAATTGACATAACAAGCCTAGGAGGTAGCAAATATGCCTTTGTAATTGTGGATGACTATAGTAGATACACTTGGACCTATTTCTTGGCTCACAAAAGTGATCGTTTCAAATGTTTCTCTAAATTTTGTAAACTCACTCAAAATGAAAAAGGTTTTATGATTTCATCAATTCGAAGTGATTACGGAGGTGAATTTCAAAATCATGACTTCCAAAATTTTTGTGAAATAAACGGATATAACCATAACTTCTCTACTCCAAGAAATCCACAACAAAATGGAGTAGTGGAAAGGAAAAATAGAAGTTTGCAAGAAATGGCTAGAACCATGTTAAATGAATATAATTTACTAAAATATTTTTGGGCCGAAGCCGTGAATACGGCTTGCTATGTTATGAATAGAGTACTAGTGAGACCATCCCTATCTAAAACTCCATATGAATTATGGAATGATAAAAATCCCAATGTTTCTTATTTTAAAGTTTTTGGTTGTAAATGCTTTATTTTAAATGAAAAGGATGCCTTGGAAAAATTCGATGCAAAATCCAATGAAGGCATATTTCTTGGTTATTCTTCCGTTTCTAAGGCTTTTCGTGTTTTCAACAAAAGAACCTTAGTTATAGAAGAATCTATTCATGTGGTTTTTAATGAAATTTTCGAATTTAAGAAGAAAGATTTTGATGATGATTTTGGCTTTGATAATTTGAATTTGAATGAACCCTCTCCTCAAAATAATAACTTGGATACATCTTCTTCCCAAACTTCCTTACCCAAGGAATGGAAGTATGTAGATGCTCATCCCAAGGAGTTAATTATAGGAGATGCATCGAAAGGGGTTCAAACTCGCTCTTCTTTCAAAGATTTTTGTGCCCATGCCACTTTTCTTTCTCAAGTTGAACCAAAATGCATTGATGATGCCTTGAAAGATGATTCTTGGGTTATCGCAATGCAAGAAGAATTGAATCAATTTGAGAGGAATGAGGTATGGAAGCTTGTTCCTAGACCTAATGACCACTTAGTTATTGGTACTAAGTGGGTCTTTAGAAACAAGCAAGATGAATGTGGTATCGTGATTAGAAACAAGGTTAGCCTAGTGGCTAAAGGTTTCAACCAAGAAGAAGGTATCGATTACGAAGAGACCTTCGCTCCGATGGCAAGATTAGAAGCCATTAGGATGATCCTTGCCTATGCTAGTAGTAATGATTTCAAATTATTTCAAATGGATGTCAAAAGTGCATTCTTAAATGGTTTTATTTCCGAAGAAGTGTATGTCGAACAACCACCCGGATTTGAAAATTCTCTTCTCCCTAACCATGTGTTTAAGCTAACTAAGGCTTTATATGGTCTAAAACAAGCCCCTAGGGCTTGGTATGAGAGGCTTAGTTCTTTTTTAATTTCAAATGATTTCACTAAAGTCAAGGTTGATACTACATTGTTTATTAAATATTTTAAAAATAATTTTCTTATTGTTCAAATTTATATTGATGATATCATTTTTGGTTCTTCTAATAAATCACTATGTGAATCATTTGCCAAGAATATGAGTGATGAATTTGAGATGAGCCTAATGGGAGAACTAAATTTCTTTTTAGGATTGTAAATTAAGTAATTAAGTGATGTATATTTCTAAATCAATCAAAGTATACATTAGAATTGTTAAAACGATTTAACATGGATGGATCAAAAGACATTAGCACTCCTACGGGCACCTCCACTAAGTTAGATATGAATAAAAATGGAGAAAGTTTTGATCAAAAAACATATAGGGGCATGATAGGTAGCTTGCTTTATCTCACTGCAACCAGACCTGACATCATGTTTAGTGTGGGGCTATGTGCAAGATTCCAAGCTAATCCTAAGCTATCTCACTTCAAAGCCGTTAAGAGAATCCTTAGATATCTTAAAGGGACTCTAAATCTTGGATTATGGTATTCAAAATCTGATAACTTTAATTTGAAAGCTTATGTAGATGCGGATTTTGGTGGATGTAAAATAGATAGAAAAAGTACATCCGGAACATGCCAATTTCTAGGACATGTACTTATTTCTTGGACTTCCAAGAAACAAAATTCAGTTGCACTATCTGCGGGAAGTCCAAGAAACAAAATTCAGTTGCACTATCTACGGCAGAAGTAGAATACATAGCTGCAAGTGCATGCTGTGCATAGGTTATTTGGATGAAAAATACACTAGAAGACTATAGAATTTATTTAAAGAACATTCCTATAAAATGTGATAACACGAATGCTATCTGTCTAACTAAAAATCCGATTTAACACTCTCGAACTAAGCACATTGACATTAGGCATCATTTTATACGTGATCATGTCAGTAGTAAAGATGTTACCCTTGAATTTATTGATACAAATCATCAATTAGCGGATATTTTTACAAAACCCTTAAACGAGGAATAATTTGATTTTATTAGAAGGGAATTAAGCATGTTAAATTGTCCTAATAAATGAGCTTTATTGTATGAGATTTTTTTTAAAATTTCGGTTTTCGTCGATTTGCCTTCCTCTTGGATTTCTTTTTAAAATTTTGGATTTCTTTTTGACATCATCCCATCCTTAAAATCTTTGAAAACAAATTCAGAATAAATTTAAAAAAAAAGTGGGGAAAATTTTTTGTGCTACCGGCGGTAGCACTACCAGCTTCAACGGTAGCACCGCCTGGGTAGTCGACCTAGGCGAGAAACACTTTGTTTGGGCGAGAATGAAGCTGCCGAACACCCTTATAAAAGGGGTGAGCTAGGGCCGGTGGTAGAACCGCCCCCTAACCCGAGAGAACTCTTCCTCACCTCCCTAATCGCCTCAAAACACTTCCAAGCCTTATTCTCTCCCTCTAGAAGCCTAAGAAGGGGATTTTTTTCCTTGATTCAAGCTCCTTACATCTCAAGGGAACACATCTAAGATAAAATCTGAAATTTTTCTCCCCTTTTTCTTCTCTAGTTTAGTTCTTTCCTTTAAATTGATTATTGATCTATCCTCACTAGAAATGGCTCCTAAAAGATCGTTAAGAGATAAAGGGAAAAGGGTGGAGGTAGATTCATTTGACTAATCTCTATTCAAATTAAAAGATGCATCCCTTAGGTTTTCTGAACTTGTTACTAGAACCATTCATAAAGGAAAATATGTTGATTTGAATCAATTAGGGAACCTTAAACCCATCATGTGGTTTGCTGACTTAGAGGTCTTACCCATTTTATAAATTGTTGAACCTATTTATCCACGCTTGATTAAATTATTTTATGCTAATTTAAGCGTGAATGATGATGGCATATCTACCTATCATCTAGAAAATGAGATCCAAATATTTGATAGTATGATATGCTCACTAATTGGAATTGTTGAGAAAGAGTTAGGATGCTATTTTAGAGGAAAATGGGACATGGACACAATCGGAGCCACCCACTCCGAAGCCTTAGAAACCGTCTTTGCAAATCCGAACTTAGGCATAATTTCCAAGAGTTGTGAACATTTGTTGCCTTTTAACTCTAAAATTTTACATCACATTCTTATAAGCATTATCATTCCTAAATAGTTTCATCATGATGAGATCAGTTTAACTGAGTTAGGTACCATATATTGGATCATGACTAGAAAGAATTATTGTTTTGGATACCTAATCCGGCAACACATGATAGAAGTCATTTCTAAAGGGTTAATGTTACCATATGGAGGATTGATAACGAGATTATTGCATGCCCATAATATTAGTATTCCACCTGATGAAGAAGTAGTACAAGTGGACAGATTTAACATCATTGACATGAAACTACTTAGGAGACTTAGGTGTACATTTGAGCATGGATTAGGGGTTAGACAACTTAGAAGAAGTGATATACCTCCCCTACCAGTAGAACATCCTGAAACACCAGTCTTTAGGGGAAGTGAATCTCCTCCTCCTGATCCCTTTGATACAGCTCCATTAGTGCCAGCTTTAGCTCCACCTTCTAACGATCCGATCATGAGAGAATTAAATGAAGTTAAATTGCAGCAAATTGAACTTTTGAAGGAAATGCGAAAGATGAACCAAAAGATAGATCACATGTATAGGCACTTTGGCATTCCTCCTGAGGAGTAGTTTGTTGTATTTTCTTTTTGAACGTTGTAAACTTGTGTGCAACTTTGACATCTATGCAACCTTGAAATTATCTTTACTATATTTTCTTGGGTGTTGTGGAATGATATTCGGAATTTTTGAATGATTTCTTTTTCCTCATTTGTGATATTTTTCGGATATCTTTTTACATATCTTTGGATGACGCACTCAAAATATTTTTGGTTTTCATTCGTATATGAATCCCTCTCTTCCTTTTTGTTAATGACAAAGGGGGAGAAATATGTGACTAGTGAATGCATTTGCTATGCTTTGCAAGTTATATGCATTTGCCATGCTTGAAATGCTTGATATCATTTTCTTTTAATTGTGTATACTTCATTGATATCATTTGATACCTGTCTATTTAAACATCCTTTGACTTAATGATGAATGTCTATAAGTATCATACATCGACATTGTCATCATTAAGTAAACCATGAAGTTTTTTCTTTCATACGTTGAACGATAAGTTAAACTTATCATGTTGATAAGTTTTTACTATCTATGGCATATAAATAGGGGGAGTTAAGAGTAACTCTATCATCAATTGATTGTCATCATAAAAAAGGGGGAGATTATTGAATCCCGGATTTTGATGATGAAGTCAATTGGTGAAATATTTGTTCTAATATATGTTGTCAAGATAAGTATGCAGGAATAACTACGATGGGATGAAAACATAAAGTGATTTACCGTGGTCAAGTCCGTCGGGTATTCAAGAGTTCATCAAAAGTCCGAGAGATCATTAGAAGTGTTACCGGAACCAACCAAGATCGAATCAGGGACTTGCCGAAGTTTTCGGAAGTTCATCGCAAAGATCGTCGAAGGTTCGCAGAACTTACTGGGAAGATTCGGAAGCTAGCCGAAGACTCGTTGAGCTCGCCATACAATCTGGGAGTATGCTGGAAGTCTGTCGGAAGAAATCCGAGGGAAGTATCGGAAGTCCGCCGGAATCTCGTCGCAAAGCTCGCCGGAAGTTGACTTGAAGAATGTCAGGTTAAATCACTTAGAATTATGTTTTAAATTTATAGTTTGCCCGTGATTAGAGTAAGGATTTGAAAATAATCCTACCTAAATTTGGTAGGGGCCAACCGGGCTCTTACTGGGCCAACTTGGGCCTTAAACAGGGCCCATTCAGCCTTTGCTGAATGGGTCAGGTGGTTGAACCGCCCAGCTTGGGGCGGTGGCACTGCCTGGCTGGGGCGGTAGCACCGCTTGGCTAGGGCGGTGGCACCGCCCCTGCTGTGTCAGTCTGCCAGACTGACATAGGCGGTGGCACCACCTCTGATAGGCGGTTGCACCGCCTCTGACAGGCTGACACCGAGAAACTCAAAAAATTTTAAATTTGGAGCCCAAATTTGAATTTATTTTGAGCCTAAAAATACACCCCCTTTCTCAGCTGAAAGGGCACCCTTTTGAGAGTTAGAATCTTGAGTTAAAGTCTTGAATAGTCTTGAAAATTCTTGTCTCTTGCTAAGTGTTCACCTCCTTCTTCTTCTTGTGAAATCTTGTAAGAGTGTGAACCTCTTGTAAAGGATTGTAAGAGGGGTATTTGGTCCTTCCCCTTCAAAGGATTTGCTAGTGGAAGTGCGGAGCCTCATCGTGAAGGCTTCAAGAGTGGATGTAGGTCATTTGACCGAACCACTATACATCATTGTTTTCATGAATGTGTGAGTGTTTACATTTCTGAATTACTTCATTACTTAGCTGCAAATCATTTAGTTCCTTTACTCAAGCTACTTCATTCAAGTTCTCTTTCGTCAAATCGAAATCTTCTTACAAACTAGTCTTTGTGCGAAATCGGCTTCAAAGTTATGTTTTTAATCTGCTGCACTAATTCACCCCCCCCCTCTTAGTGCCTTTTCGATCCTAACATAGGGCACTTCAAAAGTGAATGTCCCCAAGCCAAGAAGAAGCAACCAAAGAGGAAGAAAGCTTTAAAGGCAACATGGGATGACTTAAGTGGCTTCGAAGATGAAGAAGCAAAGAACAAAGAGGAGTCCAACTTCACGCTAATGGCTTTAGGAAATGAGGTATGCGAGTTATTTAATGAATATTTTTCTTTCAATAAACTTTCAATCGCTTTTCATAAATTATTTGATGAGGGTAGAGCTACTAGTAAAAAGTTTAATTTATTAAAGAAGGAGCATGCTTTATTACTAGATAAACTTAAATGTCTTGAACTTGATACTCCCTCTCTATCTCCATGCTCTACGTGTGAACACTTAGAAGCAATAGAAAATGAGAACTCGCTACTTAAAGAGACTCTAAATAAATTTAAGGTTGGTAGCAAGGGCTAAGACATGATCTTGGCAAACAAGGGTCACATCGAAAAAAGAAGTGGAATTGGATTCGTGAGTAGATCTCTCCGAACTCCAACCACCTTCATTAAAGGACCCACATTACATGTATCATCTCATTTGAAATATAACTTTTGCTACAAATCCAGACATATTACCTACAAATGTCCATATAAAAAACTTAGCCCACAAAGGTTAATATGGGTTGTTCCTAAAGGAATAATGAGGAACTCAATGAACAATGACACGTTTAGTAGATAAATTTTTGAGGCACCCAAGTTCAAATGGGTACCTAAAAACCATCCTCTTTTGTAGACATATTCACCCACACAAGCTAGGAGCAAGAGATGGTACCTTAATAGTGGATGCTTAAGGCACATGACCGGAGATCCATCTCAATTCTCTAAGCTCACTAGGTAAGACGAAGGGTATGTTACCTTCAGAGACAACAACAAGGGTAAAATCATTGGCAAGGGAACTATAGGTAACAAATCAAGTTTTTCAATTGATAATGTGTTATTGGTAGATGGTTTAAAGTATAATCTTTTGAGCATTAGTCAATTATGTGATAAGGGATATATTATGAAATTTGAATCTAATGCTTGTATCATTGAAAAACCACACAACAACACATCTATAATTGCACTAAAACAAAATAATGTCTACACCACAAACATTGATGATCTTAGTAATGAAATGTGTTTTTCAATTTTAAATAATGATGCTTGGCTTTGGCATAGGAGATTAGGCCATGCTAGCATGAAACTAATCTCTCAAATCTTATCTAAAGGACTTGTAAGAGGCATTCCTAATGTTAAGTTTATTAAAGACAAAGTATGTGATGCTTGTCAACTAGGAAAACAAATAAAAACTAGCTTCAAACCAAAAAAAATCAAAAAAGCACCTCTAGACCATTCTAATTGATCCATATGGATTTATTTGGATCAATTGACATAACAAGTTTAGGAGGTAGCAAATATGCATTTGTCATTGTAGATGACTATAGTAGATACACTTGGACCTATTTCTTGGCTCACAAAAATGATTGTTTTAAATATTTTTTTAAAATTTGTAAACTTGTTCAAAATGAAAGGGTTTCATAATTTCATCGATTCAGAGTTATCATAGTGGTAAATTCCAAAACCATGACTTCCAAAATTTTTATGAATCTAATGGTTATAACCACAACTTCTCTACTCCGAGGAATCCTCAACAAAATGGAGTAGTAGAAAGAAAGAATAGAAATTTATAAGAAATGATAAGAATCATGTTAAATGAACATAGCTTATCCAAATACTTTTAGGCCGAAGTCGTTAATACAGCTTGCTATATCATAAATAGGGTTCTAGTAAGACCATCTCTATCCAAAATCTCTTATGAATTATGGAATAATAAAAAATCAAATATTTCTTATTTTAAAGTTTTCAGTTGCAAATGTTTTATCTTGAATGAAAAGGTTGCCTTCGAAAAATTTGATACTAAATTTGATGAAGGCATCTTTCTTAGTTACTCTTCCATTTCTAAAGTCTTTCATGTTTTCAACAAAAGAACCTGGGTTATAGAAGAGTCTATTCATATAGTTTTAAATGAAGTTTTTAAATTTAAGAAAAATAATTTTGATGATGATCTTGGTTTTGATGGTTTGAATTTGAATGAACCCTCTCCTCAAAATAGCAACTTGGATGCATCTTCTTTCCAAATTTCCTTACCTAAGGAATAAAAGTATGTAGATGCCCATTCAAAGGAGCTAATTATAGGAGACATATCAAAAGGGGTTCAAACGTGTTCCTCTTTTAAGAATTTTTGTGCCAACGTCACTTTCCTTTCTCAAGTTGAACCTAAGTGCATTGACGAAGCATTGAAAAATGATTCTTGGGTTATTGCAATGCAAGAGGAATTGAACCAATTTAAGAGGAATGAGGTGTGGAAGCTTGTTCCTAGACCAAGTGACCATTTAGTTATAGGTACTAAATGGGTATTTAGAAATAAGCAAGATGAATTTGGTATCGTGGTAAGAAACAAGGTTAGATTAGTGGCCAAAGGTTTCAACCTAGAAGAAGGCATCGATTACGAAGAGACCTTCACTCCTATGGCAAATTTAGAAGCCATTAGGATGTTCCTTGCTTATGCTAGTAGTAATAATTTTAAATTATTTCAAATGGATGTCAAAAGTACTTTCTTAAATGGTTTTATTTCCGAAGAAGTGTTTGTTGAACAACCACCTGGTTTTGTAAACTCTTTTTTTTCTAATCATGTTTTTAAATTGACTAAGGCTCTCTATGGGTTAAAACAAGCCCCAAGGGCTTGGTATGAGAGACTTAGTTCTTTTCTTATTTTAAATAATTTTACTAAAGGCAAGGTCGATACTACATTATTTATTAAATATTTTAAAAATAATTTTCTTATTGTTCAAATTTATGTTGATGATATTATTTTTGGTTCTACAAACGAATCGTTATGTGAATCATTTGCCAAGTGTATGAGCCAAGAGTTTGAAATGAGTCTAATGGGTGAACTAACCTTCTTTTTAAGATTATAAATTAAACAACTTACTGATGGTATATTTCTTAGTCAAACCAAATATGCTTTAGAATTGTTAAAATAGTTTAATATGGATGGTTCAAAAGCCATCAACACTCCTATGAGTACCTCCACTAAGTTAGACATGGACGAAAGTGAAGTTTTGATAAAAAAACATATAGGAGAATGATAAGTAGTTTACTTTACCTCGACGCAACTAGACCGGATATCATGTTTAGTGTAGAACTTTGTGCTAGATTTTAAGATAATCCTAAGTTGTCTCATCTTAAAGTCGTTAAAAGAATCCTTAGATATCTTAAAAGAACTCCTAATCTAGGATTATGGTATCCAAAATCTGATAATTTTGATTTAATAGCTTATGCGAATACTAATTTTAGTGAATGTAGAATAGATAGAAAAAGCACATCCGGAACATGTCAATTTTTGGACGTACATTTGTTTCTTGGTCTTTTAAGAAACATAACTCAGTTGCTCTATCTACAACCGAAGTCATATACATAGCCGCAAGTGCATGTTATGCATAAGTTATTTGGATGAAAAATACATTAGAAGATTATGGAATTTATTTAAAGAACATTCTCATAAAATGTGATAACACAAGTGCTATTTGTCTAACCAAAAATCCTATTCAACACTCTAGAACTAAGCATATTGACATTAGACATCACTTTATACGAGATCATGTCAATAATAATAATATTATTTTAGAATTTATTGATACAAAATATCAATTAGCGGACATCTTCACAAAACACCTAAATGAAGAACAATTTGACTTTATTAGAAGAGAATTAGGCATGCTAAATTGTCCTAATGCATGAAGATGTAGTATGTTCCTTTTTCGAAATTTTTCAACCTCGGTTTACAAAATCTCAACTTGATATTATTTTTGGATTTCGGATGACATCTTTTCGATATCATATTTTGAATGAAGCTCTCATTTTTATCCTTTAATTGTAACATTTTGATTCTCCTCCTTCTTCGATTGATGAAGATCATGCCTTTTGATGAAGTATTAAAATTGGTTTTATACTCCTACCTCTATTGGAATGATTAAATGAATTTCATGATTTTCATATCATTTGAACTTAATGTCATAAAATTTTTGCATAATGATTAAGCTCTCAAGAGTTTATTATACTCTCTTCAGATTTTATTCTTAACTCTTGATCTTTTATAACTTGATTATGTTTTCTCCACCTCATGAGAATGCCAAGTTGAATATCTCTCTATGAAACTTTTGATGTTCATGCACTGCACTTCATAAATGCCAAGTTGAACTTTTTCATGAACTTTATCATGATCTTTCTCTCACGGATTTTTTTTTTACATGAGCTCTTATTAGTATATTTGACGAATGACTAAATGTTTGATGAATGGCTTCAATGATCTATATTTCTAATTTACAATTTTGTGTTTAAATTTTCAAAATTATATCTTGAACCTCTTTCATGTATGAATCCTTCATAACTTGATCATTTTTGAGATTTGATAGACATGAATAAAAATGATCAAATCATTTTTTGGATTTATCCATCTCTGATGACATATTTTGTATTATGTTCAACTCGATTTCTAAGCAAATATTAGCCTCATGTATCATATGTTTTTGATATATTTGATAAATGATATGCATCATGATACCTTATGACCTTTGTTGTGCAACCGTTCTGAGCTTATGAAGTCTATGGTTATAATTTGCATTGGCTATAAAGTGTTTGCTAAAATGGTTCCTTATGGATCCTAAGTAAAGTGCTTTCTCTAACCTGTCTTCTCTTTTGTAGGTCCTAAGAGATCATAGGAGGATTCGAGGAGACTGACCTTTGTAGATGGACATGTAAGGGTATCGCACAACTTAGGCAAATCCAGCTAAGTCTATGATAGTCCACTCCCGATTCCTCCTCTGTCAATGTCATTAGTTTTCATTAATGATCTTCTTTCAATGGACAAAGATCAACCACCCTTTTACTTTTATAAGTGTAGGAGAAAGCCTTTATAAGTCTCACATATCCCTTAGATAGAAATCCAAACTTTTAAAGAGGAGGGGAACTCTTAAAAGATTACAACAGAATTTTCTCTCTTAGAATCACAACTTTAGTTCATAGTTCTTATGTCAACAAAACAAGGATTAGTGGAGTATTTATAGGCCCTAAATGACTTCAAGAATGGAGCTAAAATTCAAATTTTTGGATCTTCTGAGTATGGGTAGTACGACCACCGACACTAGGCAATACTATCGCTTATAGAGCTTTTAAGATAAGGCTCTAGTGGTACTACTACCAGTATGGGTAGTACCATCGCTTGTTAGCTTTAATGCTGGTGGTACCACCACCTAGTCTGGGAGGTACCACTACTTAATAGCTTAGAAAAGTGTGCTTTTGACTTTTCTAACTCATAGGTGGTTCCACCACCAGTTTGGCGGTGCCACTGCTTGACCTAATCTGTGGGTCACTGAATAGGCCTCCCAATGAGCCCAACTCAGCCCTAGATTAGGTCCAATAGATCCCTAATTGAGTTAGCATGGTTACACCAAAAATTAACTTAATTAAGGCTTAACTAAGATAATTAAGACCTAAACAATTATAAGATAAAAATCTAAGTTGTTCGGCATGTTATTGGTTCATCCAAACTCCTGACAAACTTTCGATGTGTCGTTCCAACCTTCAGCATATTGCTTGATCCATCAGTATGTTGACTCCCACAACATCCGATCTTAGCGCAATGTCCGATTCTTCTGGCCCGATCTTCGATTTCTGATGTTGAGTCTTAGATTTTGATGATGAAACTAATTGATTGTATTTTATTGTCTAACTGCATTTTGAGTAACGCAAGTCTATTATTGATCAGAATTAGACAGTTGATATAGGATGAATCAGCGTTAGGAGATTGGACGTCGAGCCGAAGGTTCGATCGACAATCGGCAGAAGGCTTTAGACAAAGATATTGGTCATCGGGCCAAGAAGAGCGGAGTTATACCAAGGAGATCGGGGTTGCAAAAGTCAATCACTGATTGGATAATAGGCCGCAAGAGAGGATGATGCGCCGAAGAACCGACCAATGACGTGCCGAGCAACAGGAGGTTGATTCATATAACTAACTAGAAAGAAGTAGAGTTAAAGTTTATGTGTGCAGGATTAACTACCATAACGATGAAGACATAAAGCAAAATAAAGTGCCAGAGTCAAGTACAATGGAATCGTTGGGAGTTTGAGAGTTCGATGGAAGTCCGAAGATTCATCGGAGTGTTGTCGGAACTAGCCAAGAATGAGTAGGGAGCTTACCAAAGGGTTTTCGGAAGTTCACCAGAAAGTTCATCGAAAGTTCACAGAGCTCACCGAGAAAGATCAGAGTTTGTCGAAGAAGCTCGTTGGAACTCGCCAAGATTGTCATGAAGTTTAGGAGCTTGTCGGGAGTCCGTAGAATGGTATTTGAGGGTTCATTAGAAGACCGTCGGAAGTTCGCCCGAAGCTCGCCAGAAGAAGTCTTGATTTGTTGGATATTATTTAGCTTAGGAAATGTCTTTAATTTCATAGTTAGTACATAATTAGGGTTAGGATTATATGTTAACCCTTTAACCTTGGTAGGGGCCAACTAGGCCCATTAATAGATTAGTTTGGGCCGGATTCAAGGCCCAACCAGGAGTGTTGGACCCTGCCTAGCGGTGGCACCACTAGATTGGGGCGGTGGAACTGCTTGAGTTCAGCTCCCCTGGTTGTATTGGGTGGTAGTACCGCCTAGTGTTAGTATGCCTGGGCGATGGCACCACCCGGTACACTGACAATGTTAGTGTGCCCAAGCGGTAGTACCGCTAGACTAGCAATAGTACCACCTAGTGTCAGAGTTAGACTGGTGGTGGTAATGCCAGTGACAAGCAATGGTACTGCTAGTATCTCGAAAATTCGAGGTGATTCAAATTTTGGCTCTAAATTTGAATCCTCTTGGGATTTATAAATACCCTAGGTGTTCTTGCTTAGAATAGCAAGAATTATTTAAGAAACTAAGGAAAAACTCTATTATTCTCAGTTGAAATCCCTCATCCATAAGTTTGAAAATTGTCCTTAAGAGAGGTGTTGAGGGAAGCTTTGTAAACAAAGTTTATAAAAGGTAGTTTGTCTTTGCTCATTAGAAGGAAGGCAACTAGTGAAAAGCCAGTGGCCTCAAGTGAAGAGGAATTAGGAGTGGACGTTGGTCGGATGACCGAACCACTATAAAAATAGTTTGTATTTACGTATTGTCTTTTATATTTCTACAAACTATCTTTTCTTTGCTTCTCGACTTCCTCATCACTGCCCTTCTTCTTCTCTAAATACTCCCCAGTTTAAGCACTTTTCAATACGCTTCAATTGAAATCAGGTTTTAGTCGAAATGAAGTTTTCAAAGTGCGAAGTTTTCGAAATCATTTTAAATCGCTGAATTTGTCGTACTTAACCACTATACTAATTCACACCCCCCCCATTTTATGCCACTGTAGATCCTAACAGTTGGTATCAGAGCCTTATTATTTCTCTTTTAGATTCACATCTATGAGAAATGGCTTTTTATGGCTTTGAAGAGGGTTTTTTGATTGTTCATCCTCCGTTGTTTAACGGATCGAACTACACTTATTGGAAAACTCGAATAAGAGATTTTTTAATTTCTTTGGATTTAAATTTATGGAATATCATTAAAAATGGCTTTCAGATTTCCTCTAAACCGATGATTGAATGGTTAGATTTAGAGAGAAAATCTTTTTCTTTAAATGCAAAGGCTATAAATACCTTATTTTGCACCTTAGATAAAAACGAGTTTAATCAGATTTCAACGTGCAAAATGGCTTTTGATATTTGGCACAAACTTGAAATCACACATGAGAGGACTAGTAGAGTCAAAGACTCGAAAGTAAACCTCTTATTGCATGATTTTGAGCCTTTTTGAATGGAACTAAGAGAAACTATCGGCGACATGTACACTCGTTTCATGGATGTCATCAATAGTTTGAAAAGTCTTGATAAATATTTTTTTGAATCTTAAACTTACTAACAAGATCTTAAGATCCCTTCCAAAAAGGTGGGATCCTAAAGTAACTGTAATACAAGAGGCTAAAGATCTAAATAAATTTTTATTGGAAGAACTAATTAGCTGACTAATTGTTGAATCTCCGATTTTGATGATGAAGTCAATTGATAGGTTATTTGATCTAATCCATATTATTAAGATAAGTATGCAGGATTAACTATGATAGCAATGAAGACATAAAGTGAATTGACAGAGTCAAGTTGTTGGGAGTTCAAGAATCTGTCGAAAGTCCGAAGGATCATCGGAAGTGCTGTCGGAACTAGCCGAGAATGAATCGGGAACTTGCCGAAGGTTTTGGAAGTTTATCGGAAGATCATCGAAGGTTTGTGGAGTTCACCAAGAGAGTTCGGAAGCTTGCCAAAGATTCGTCAAACTCGTCATAAAGTCCGAGAGGCTACTGAGAGTCCGCCGGAAGAAATCCGAGGGTGTGTCGGAAGTTCGCCGGAAAGCTCGCCGAAAGAAGACTCGATGTTGTCGGTTGTTAATTTGCTTAGAATATATTTTTAATTTCGTAGATAATATGTAATTAGGGTCAAGATTATGTGATAATCATGATTAACCCCATTAGGGGCCAACTGGGCCTCATTTGAATTGAATTGGGCCGAATTCAGGGCCCATTTAGTAGTGCTAGACTAGGTCTAGTGGTGGCACCGCTCCGGGAACCAGTTCCCAGGTAGTCTAGGCGGTGGTAATGCCTCAGGTTAGCGGTGGTATCGTTGGCAATTATTACCTGCTAGCAGTAGTACTACTAGTCCACAGAGTCTGAGGACTCTATCAGGCGATAGTACCATCAGATTGGGCAGTAGTACTGCCTTGTACACTGACAGAACAGGGTCAACTAGCGGTGGTACTGCTAGTGCCAAGCAATGGTACCACCAGTACCCGAAAATCTAGGATGTGACTCTTTTTGGCTTCATTTTTTAAGCTAATTGAGTCTATAAATACCCCTCGCTTCTCAACTGGTAAAGCACCTTTTGAGAAGTGATAAAAACTGAGTTAAAACTATAGCAAAATCGTGTTCGATAGCTTGAGTGTTAAACTCCCACTTTTTCTTTATCAAAATTCTGTAAGAGTGTGAACCACTTGTAAGAGTTTTTAAGAGGGGTGCTTGGTCCTTCCCCGTTAAGAAGATTTAATAATGGAAGTTGAGAACCTCATCAGAGGAGGTTTCGGAAGTGGATGTAGGTCATTTGACTGAACCACTATACATCGCTGCGTACTACTCTGGATGTGTGAGTTTTAATTTCTGCATCTTGTCTTTACTTAGCTGTAAATCGTTCGATCTCCTTCTCACTACTCTCAATCGCATTTACTCGAATCACTTTGCTTAAGTCTCTTTTGTCGGATCAAAATTTTTGAACGAACAACTCTTTCCAAAATTGTTTTAAATTTACGAGATTTATCCGCTGCACTAATTCACCATGCCCCCCTCTTAGTGCCATTTAGATGCTAACAATTGGTATCAGAGCTTGGTCACTCTCATTTGGTTTAAAACCCAAGAGAGATGGCTTATTCCGGCATGCAAGATGGTCATTCCATTACACGTCCATCTATGTTTAATGGGTCAGATTACACTTATTGGAAGACTCGTATGAAGATTTTTTTATGGATTTCAAACTTTGGAATATCATTGAAAATGGATTTCAAAAATCTTCTCTTCTGATGAACGAATGGAATGAATTGAAGAAGAAGGTTTTTGCACTTAATGCAAAGGCTATGAATGCCTTGTTTTACGCATTTGATAAAAATGAGTTTAATCATGTTTCGATTTGTGAATCAGCTTTTGATATTTTGTGTATTCTTGAAATTACTCATGAAGGCACTAGCCAAGTAAAAGAGTCCAAAATCAATCTCTTGGTGTATTTTTACGAATTGTTTCAGATGAAACCAAGTGAGTCCATCGGAGATATGTACACCCATTTCATGGATGTCGTCAATGGACTCAAAGCACTTGGTAAAGGTTTTTCTAATTTTGAACTTGTAACTAAAATTTTAAGATCCATTCCAAAGAGTTAGGATCCAAAAGTTACGGCCATTCAAGAGGCCAAGAATTTTAAAACTTTTTCTCTCGAAGAACTCATTGGATCTTTAATGACCTATGAAATGGCATGGCATACTCATGATGAGCTAGAGAACCCCCTTCCAAAGAACAGGAAGGATATGAAATTGAGAATACAAGAAGACCATTTGAAGGAATCTTCAAGTGATGAGGACCTTGATGATGAACTTGCACTCTTAACTCGGAAATTCAAAAAATTTATAAGAAAGAATAAATTTAAAAATAACACTAAAAATGAACTTGAACCCAAAAGGACTAAGTTATATGTTATAAATGCAAGAAGCCGAGGCTCTTCAAAAGTGAATGCCCCCAAGCCAAGAAGAAGCAACCAAAGAGGAAGAAAGCTCTAAAAGCGACATGGGATGACTCAAGTGGCTCCGAAGATGAAGAAGCAAGCAACAAAGAGGAGGCCAACTTCACATTGATGGCTTTAAGAGATGAGTTAAGTGAGTTATTTAATGAATATTTACCATTCGATAAACTTTCAATTGCTTTTCATGAATTATTTGATGAGTGTAGAGCTATCAGTAAGAAGTTTAATTCATTGAAAAAGGAGCCTGCTATCTTACTAGATAAACTTAAAAGTCTTGAACTCGATACTCCCTCTTTACCCTCATGCTCTAAGTGTGAATATTTAGAGGCAATCAAAAATGAAAACTTACTACTTAAAGAAACCCAAAACAAGTTTAAGGTCGGTAGCAAGGGATTGGACATGATCCTTGCAAACAAGAGTCATGTCCGAAAGAGAAGTGGAATTGGATTTGTGAGTGGATCTCACCGAAATCCTACCACCTTCATTAAAGGACCTGCACTACATGTTTCATCTCACTCAAAGTGCAACTTTTGTTGCAAACTCGGATATATGGCTTACAAATGTTCATATAAGAAACTTAGCCCACAAAGATTACTATGGGTTCCTAAAGGAACGATAAGGAACTCAATGAGCAATAATAAATTAAGTAGATCAATATTTGAGGCACCCAAGTTCAAATGGGTACCTAAAAACCATCCTCTTTTGTAGATACATTCACCCACACAAGTTAGGAGTAAGAGATGGTACCTTAATAGTAGATGCTCAAGGCACATGACTGGAGATCCATCTCAATTCTCTAAGCTCACTAGCCAAAACGAAGGGTATGTCACCTTCGAAGACAACAACAAGGGTAAAATCATCGACAAGGGAACTATAGGTAACAAATTAAGTTTTTCAATTGATAATGTGTTATTGGTAGATGGTTTAATGCACAATCTCTTGAGCATTAGTCATTTATGTGATAAGGGATATATTGTGAAATTTGAATCTAATGCTTACATCATTGAAAAACCACACAACAACATATCTATGATTGCACTAAAATAAAATAATGTCTACACCATAAACATTGATGATCTTAGTAATGAAATATATTTTTCGGTTATGAATGAGGATGCTTGGCTTTGGCATAGGAGATTAGGTCATGCGAGCATAAAACTAATCACTCAAATTATATCTAAAGGACTTGGAAGAGGCATTCCCAATGTTAAGTTCATTAAAGATAAAATATGTGTTGTATGTCAACTAGGAAAATAAATAAAAACTAGCTTCAAACCAAAGAATCAATAAGTACCTCTAGACCATTACAATTGATCCATATGGATTTATTTGGACCAATTGATACAACGAGTTTATGAGGTAGCAAATATATGTTCATCATTGTCGATGACTATAGTAGATACACTTGGACCTATTTCTTGTCTCACAAAAGTGATTACTTCAAATGTTTCTCTAAATTTTGTAAACTTGCTTAAAACAAAAAGGGTTTCATGATTTTATCGATTTGGAGTGATCACGATGGTGAATTCCAAATCATGATTTCCAAAATTTTTGTGAATCTAATGGATATATCCATAACTTCTCTACTCCGAAGAATCCTCAACAAAATTGAGTAGTAAAAAGAAAGAATAAAAATTTACAAGAAATGACAAGAATCATGTTAAATGAATATAGTTTACCCAAACACTTTTGGGCCAAAGCCGTTAATATGATTTGCTATATCATGAATAGGGTTCTAATAAGACCATCTCTGTCCAAAACCCCTTATGAATTATGGAATAACAAAAAAATCAAATGTTTCTTATTTTAAAGTTTTTGGTTACAAATGCTTTATCTTGAATGAAAAGGATGCAATAGGAAAATTCGATGCTAAATCTGATGAAAGCATCTTTCTTAGTTACTCTTTCATTTCTAAAGTCTTTCATATTTTTAACAAAAGAACCTTGGTTATAGAAGAGTCTATTCATGTAGTTTTTCATGAAGTTTTCAAATTTAAGAAAAATGATTTTGATGATGATCTTGGTTTTGATGGTTTGAATTTGAATGAACTCTTTCCTCAAAAGAGCAACTTGGATGCATCTTCTTCCCAAATTTCCTTACCTAAGGAATGGAAGTATATAGATGCTCATCCAAAGGAGCTAATTATAGGAGATACATCAAAAGAGGTTCAAACTCGTTCCTCTTTTAAGAATTTTTGTGTCAACGCTACTTTCCTTTCTCAAAATTGAACCTGTGCTTTGATGAAACCTTGTAAGATGATTCTTGGGTTATCGGAATGCATAAGGAATTGAATCAATTTGAGAGAAATGAGGTGTGAAAGCTTGTTCCTAGACTAAGTGGCCATTTAGTTATAGGTACTAAATGGGTATTTAGAAACACGCAAGATAAATTTAGTATCGTGGTTAGAAACAAGGCTAGATTAGTGGTCAAAGATTTCAACCAAAAAGAAGGTATCGATTACAAAAAGACCTTCGCTCCTATGGTAAGATTAGAAGCCATTAAGATGCTCCTTTCCTATGTTAATAGTAATAATTTTAAGTTATTTCAAATGGATGTCAAAAGTACTTTCTTAAATGGTTTTATTTTCGAAGAAGTGTTTGTTGAACAACCACTCGATTTTGAAAACTCTCTTTTTCTTAATCTTGTGTTTAAATTGACTAAGGCTCTCTATGGGTTAAAACAAGCCCCAAGGGCTTGGTATAAGAGACTTAGCTCATTTCTAATCTCAAATAATTTTACTAAAGGCAAGGTTGATACTACATTGTTTGTTAAATATTTTAAAAATAATTTTTTTATTATTTAAATTTATGTTGATGATATTATCTTTTGTTCTACTAATGAATCACTATATGAATCATTTGCAAGTATATGAGTCATGAATTTGAAATGAGTCCAATGGGTGAACTAACCTTCTTTTCAGGATTGTAAATTAAACAACTTAATGATGACATATTTCTTAATCAATCTAAATATACATTAGAATTATTAAAATGATTTAACATGGATGGTTCAAAAGCCATAAACACTCCTATGAGTACTTTTACTAAGTTAGACTTGGATGAAAGTGGAGAAAACTTTGATCAAAATACATATAAGGGAATGATAAGTAGCTTACTTTACCTCACCGCAACTAGACCGGATATCATGTTTAGTGTTGGACTTTGTGTAAGATTTCAAGCTAATCCTAAGTTATCTCACCTTAAAGCCATTAAAAGAATCCTTAGATATCTTAAAGGAACTCATAACCTAGGATTATAGTATCCAAAATCCGATGACTTTGATTTAAAAGCCTACGCGGATGCGGATTTTGGTGGATGTAGAATAGATAGAAAAAGCACATCTGGAATATGCCAATTTTTAGGACATGCACTTGTTTCTTGGACTTTCAAGAAATAAAATTTGGTTATACTATCTACCACGGAAGCCGAATACATAGCTGCAAGTGCATGTTGTGCACAAGTTGTTTAGATAAAAAATACTTTAGAAGACTATAGAATTTATTTAAAGAATATTCCCATAAAATGTGATAACACAAGTGCTATTTGTCTAACCAAAAATCACATTCAACACTCTAGAACTAAGCATATTGACATTAGACATCACTTTATAGGAGATCATGTCAATAATAATGATGTCATTCTTGAATTTATTGATACAAAATACCAATTAGTGGACATTTTTATAAAAACCCTAAATGAAGAACAATTTGACTTCATTAGAAGAGAATTAGGCATGCTAAATTATCCTAATACATGATGTTGTATGTTTCTTTTCTGAAATTTTTTAACTTTAGTTTTCATAGTCTCACCTTGATATTATCTTTTCAGATTTTAGATGACATCTTTATATCATATTTTGAATGGAGCTCTGATTTTTATCCTTTAATCGTAATAATTTTTTTATTCTCCTCCTTCGATTGATGAGCTTTAAGTAATATCATGCCTTTTAATGATGTGGTAAAATTGGTTTTATACTCCCTCTACCTCTATTTGAATGATTAAATGGATTTCATGACTTTCGTATCATTTAAAGCTTGACATATGCAACTTAATGTTATGAACCTTGCATAAAGATTAGGCTCTTAAGTGTTTATACTCTCTTCGGACTTTATTCTTAATTCTTGTGCTAATCTCTATGATTTGAGCTTTTATAACTTATTTATCTTCCATCTCATGAATTCTTATGAGAATGCCAAGTTAAATCCTTCTATGAAACTTTTGATGTTGATGTGTTCCATTTCATGAATTCATAAATCCCAAGTTAAATTTTTATGAATTTTGATATCTCTCTCACAAATTTTACCTTGAATAAATGACATGAGATCTTGTTAATATCGAATGACTAAATGTTTGATGAATGACTTTAATTATCTATCCTTCCACTTTATAATTTTATGCTTGAATTTTCAAAATTGCATCTTGAACCTTTCATCCTCTTTCATGTATGAATCTTTCATAACTTGATAAATGATAAATGATCATTTTTCAAATTTCATAGACGAATAAAAATGATCAAATTATTTTTTGGGTTTATCCATCTCGGATGACATATTTTGCATGATGTTCAAACTCATTTTTCTAAGAAAATTTTAGCCTCATGTATCGAATGTGTTTGATGACTATCTTTTCAATGTTTGATATGGTTGATAAATGACTAGCTTCATGATACCTTATGATGACTACCTTTACCAATTTTTTTTAATCACAATTCACCTCCTTTTGTTGATGAGAAAGGGGGAGAAGAATGTGATAAAATGAATTGATGACTTGATAAATACATGGATCGTATTGAGAAGAATATGGCAAATGAATGACTTATATGTATCGTATCATATCACAATGACTTGATGGAATAATAAATGTCTTATATCTTTTGTATTGTAATATGATGCCTTTGCCATACTTTGTATGGAAAAATTGGTTGCTATCCTTAAAAGCATCATAATTTGTAGCGTATCACAATGTATCACATGTATCGCAAATGGTTCATACATGCTTAACATAATTTTTTTTTGAAAGATTGTTTATCATATCATGTTTAAAATTTGGTATCTTTTATTGATATGATAAGAGATCATCTCATGATATATCAAAAAATGATATCATGCCTTGCATTTGTACACTTTTTTATTGATATCATATAATCCTTATTGTATTACAAATTATAATTAGTATCATTTGTCGAAGTAATAAATGTCTATCATCATTTCACTTGAAATTAGGTGTCATGCCTTCACATTGTGAAAAATATGAAGTTTCATATTTATTGATGAAAAATCATGCTTGTTAAGCATGATGATAAGTGCAACGGATGAAACTTATCGGTTTCGGCCTGAATTCAAGGAGATTGAATTCAAGTGTTTCCCTTCTCATAATTTGGCATGTAGATAGAGGGAGTTAAGATTAACTCCGTTATCAATTGATTGTTATCATAAAAAAGGGGGAGATTGTTGAATCTCGGATTCTGATGATGAAGTCAATTGATAGGTTATTTGATCTAATCTACATTATTAAGATAAGTGTGTAGGATTAACTACGATAGCAATAAAGACATAAAGTGAATTATCAGAGTCAAGTTCTTGGGAGTTTGAGAATCCGTCGGAAGTCCGAAGGATCGTCGGAAGTGCTGTCGGAACCAGTCGAGAATGAATCGGGGACTTGCCAAAGGTTTCGAAAGTTTGTTGGAAGATCGTCGGAGGTTCACAGAGCTCACTGAGAAGGTTCGGAAGCTTGCCAAAGATTCGTCGAACTCGCCATAAAGTTCGGGAGGCTGTTGAGAGTCTATCGGAAGAAATCCGAGGGTGTGTTAGAAGTCTGCCAGAAGTTCACCGAAAAGCTTGCCAGAAGAAGACTCGACATTGTTGGTTATTAATTTGTTTAGAATATATTTTTAATTTTATAATTAGCATATAAGTAGGGTTAGAATTTGGTGATAATACTGATTAAACCTAGTAGGGGCCAGTTGGGCCTTATTTGGACTGAATTGGGTCGGATTCAAGGCCCATTCAGTAGTGCTGGACTAGGTCTGGTGGTGGCACCTCCTCGGGAACCAGTTCCCAAGTAGTCTAGGTAGTGGTACCACCCCAGGTCAGCGGGGTATCACTAGAAGTTATTACCTGCCAATAGTGGTACTGCCTGACAAGTGATGGTATCGCCTAATAGGCGATGGTACCATCAGTTCACGGAGCTCGAGGACTCTATCAGACGGTAGTACCGTCAGACTAGATAGTGGTACCACCTAGTACACTGACAGAATATAACTTCCCTGCCAATAGTGGTACTGCCTGACAAGTGATGGTACCGCCTAATAGGTGATGGTACCATCAGTTCATGGAGCCCGAGGACTCTATCAGACGGTAGTACCGCCAGACTAGATAGTGGTACCACCTAGTACACTGACAGAATAGGGTCAACTGGCGGTGGTACCGCCAGTACCCAAAAATCCGGGATATGACTCTTTTTGGCTCTATTTTTGAAGCCAATTGAGTCTATAAATACTCCTCTTCTCCGCTGGTAAAGCATATTTTGAGAAGTGATAAAAATCGAGTCAAAGCTATAGTAAAATCATGTTCGATAGCTTGAGTGTTCGCCTCTCGCTTTTTCTTTGTCAAAATTCTGTAAGAGTGTGAACCACTTGTAAGAGTTTGTAAGAGAGGTGCTTGGTCCTTCCCCATCAAGAAGATTTGATAGTAGAAGTTAGGAACCTCATCGGATGAGGTTTCGAAAGTAGATATTGGTTATTTGACCAAACCACTATATATTACTAAGTACTACTTTAGATGTGTGAGTTTTAATTTCTGCATCTTGTCTTTACTTAGCTGCAAATCTTTCGATCTCCTTCTCACTACTCTCAATCGCATTCACTCGAATCACTTTGCTCAAGTCTCTTTCGTCAGACCAAAATTTCTGAACGAACAACTCTTTTCGAAATTGTTTTAAATTTATAGGTTTTATCCGCTGCGCTAATTCATCACCCCCCTCCCTTTCTTAGTGTCGCTCAGATCTTAACAATAATGACATATGAAATAAGCTTCTTGGAACTCAGTGAACACATGAACCACCTTCCAAAGAACAGAAAGGTTTGGAACTTTAGACAAATGAATGCCACTTGAGTGATGACTCAAGTGATGAGGACAATGATGAACTTGAACTTCGAATACTAAAATTTTAAAAGTTTATAAAACAAGAATCTAAAATAAAAAATAAATTTGAACGGAGGAAGAGGCCAAAGAAGAGGAAGACACCCAAAGACAAATCAAGTGCATCCAAAGGCAAAATGGTAAATTGAGCTTTGACGACTTTCATCAACAAGGTAAGTAACTCACCAAAATGCTTTTATTTTATTTTAAAATTACATGATGTTTTTTATGAGTGCTTAATTTAGATAGTAGGAAATAAAAAATATTTTCAAAAATATATCATGTTTTTCTTTTTCATGTTTTTGAAAATCAAAATGATACTTGTATGATAAAGAAACAAAATGTTACATGATAATGTTTGTACACCTAAGATTAATCCATGATTGTATATCTTGATGATTTCTTTTTTTTTTTTTGCTCAATGATTTTATGGTATCATGTAATGAGAATTTAAAGTAATATTGATTTAAAACTCTATGTTTTGGATTAATGTGTTTTTGGTCTAATCGTTTTCATGAGGAATTAAGATGATGTTTTCATGATAAATTAAGATGACGTTTTCATGATAAATTAAGATGACGTAATGCGTGTACACCTAAAAAGATAAATTCCATATATGCTTTCCGTATCGGTTTTCAATTTTAAACATGATATATATCTATGTATGAATTTCTTGAAAGTCTTTTGAGGATAGATGTTTGTATCATGCTTATGATTTGAAAACTTCTATCTTGGATTAATGGGTCTTAATCATTTTTATGATGAAACTTTTAGATGATGCTTCTGTTGAATCTCAGATTTTGATGATGAAGTCAATTGATAGGTTATTTGATCTAATCCATATTATTGAGATAAGTGTGCAGGATTAACTACGATAACAATGAAGATATAAAGCAAATTATCGGAGTCAAGTACGTTGGGAGTTCGAGAGTCCATCGGAAGTCTGAAGGATCATCGGAAGTATTGCTGGAACTGGTCGAGAATGAATCGAGGACTTGCCGAAGGTTTCGGAAGTTCACCAAAAAAATCGTCAGAGGTTCGCGGAGCTCACCAAGAAAGTTTATAAGCTTACCAAAAGATTCATCAAACTTTCCATAAAGTCCGTGAGGCTGTTGGGAGTCTACCGAAAGATATCCGAGGGTGTTTTGGAAGTTTGTCGGAAGTTCATCGGAAGCTCACCGGAAGAAGACTCGATGATGTTGGATTAGAATTTACTTAGAATATGTTTTCAATTTTATAGTTAGCATGTAATCAAGGTTCGGATTAGGTGATAATCATAATTAACCCTAGTAGGGGCCAACTAGGCCTTAATTGAACTGAATTGGGCCAGATTCAAGGCCCATTCAGTAGTGTTGGACCATGTCTAGCGGTGGCACCGCTAGATTGGGCTAGTGGCACCGCCCTAGAACAAGTTCCCAGGTGGCTTGGGAGATGGTACCATCCCAGGTCAGCTATGGTACCACTGACAGTTATTACCTATCAATGGTGGTACCGCTTGACAAGCGGTGGTACCGCCTCTCCACAGAGTTCGAGGACCCTATCAAGCGGTAGTACCACCAGACTGGGTAGTGGTACCACCTAGTGCACTAACAGAGTAGGGTCAATTGACGGTGGTACCGCCAGTACTCGAAAATTCGGGATGTGACTCTTTTTGGCTCTATTTCTGAAGCTCTAGCAAAATTACATTTGATAGCTTGAGTGTTCACCTCCCAAGTCTCACTTGTAAAAAGTTTTGTAAGAGAGTATGAACCACTTGTAAAAGTTTATAAGAGTGATGCTTGGTCCTTCCCCTTCAAGAAGAATTGATAGTGGAAGTTGGGAACCTCATCGGAGGAGGTTTCGGAAGTGGACATAAGTCATTTGACCGAACCACTATACATCATTACATACTTCTCTTGATGTATGAGTTTTAAATTGCTGCATTTTAATTTTTACTTAGTTGCAATCTCTCGATCTCCTCCTCTCTACTTGCTATCGTGTTCACTCGAATCACTTTGCTGAAATCATTTTCGTCGAATCGAAACTTCTCAATGCACAACTCTTTTCAAATCATTTTAAATTTATAATTTTTATCCACTGCACTAATTCACTCCCCCCCTCTTAGTGCCGCTCTAGATCCTAACAATTGGTATCAGAGCAAGGTAACTATCATTTGGTTTAAAACCCATAAGAGATGACATATTCCGGCATGCAAGAGGGTCATTCAATTACACGTCCGCCTATGTTTAATGGGTCGGATTACACCTATTGGAAGACTCGTATGAAGATTTTTCTTATTTCCATGGATTTTGAACTTTGGAATATTGTTGAAAATAACTTTCAAAAATCTTATCTTCTGATGAATAAATGGAATGAATTAGAGAAAAAGGTTTTTGCTCTTAATGCAAAGGCTATGAATTCCTTGCTTTGTGAACTTGATAAAAATGAGTTTAATCATGTTTCAATTTGTGAATCAGCTTTTGATATTTAGCATACTCTTGAAATCACTCATAAAGGCACTAGCCGAGTGAAAGAGTCCAAAATCAACCTTTTGGTGCATTCTTATGAATTATTTCAGATGAAACCAACTAAGTCCATCGGAGACATGTACACCCGTTTCACGGATGTCGTCAATGGACTTAAAGCACTTGGAAAAGATTTTTCTAATTTTGAACTTGTTACTAAAATTTTAAGATCCCTTCTAAAGAGTTGGGATCCAAAAGTTATGATCATTCAAGAGGCCAAGGATCTAAAAAATTTTTCTCTCAAAGAACTCATTGGGTAATTGATGACCTACGAAATGACATATCATGCTCATGATGAGCTCGAGAACCCCCTTCCAAAGAATAGAAAAGATATGACATTGAGAACACAAGAAGACCACTTGAAAAAAATCTTCAAGTGATGCGGACCTTGAAGATGAACTTGCACTCTTAACTCAAAAATTTAAAAAATTTATAAGAAGGAATAAATTTAAAAACGATTCTAAAAACAAACTTGAACCCAAAAAGGAATAAGTAATATGCTATGAATACAAGAACCTGGGGCACTTCAAAAGTGAATGCCCTCAAGCCAAGAAGAAGCAACCAAGGAGGAAGAAGGCTCTAAAGGCAACATGGGATGACTCAAGTGGCTCCAAAGATAAAGAAGTAAGCAACAAGGAGGTGGCCAACTTCGGATTGATGGCTTTCGGAGAAGAGATATGTGAGTTATTTAATGAAGATTTAACTTTCAACAAACTTTCAATTGTCTTTCATGAATTATTTAATGAGTGTAGAGCTATTAGTAAAAAGTTTAATTTATTAAAAAAAGAGAATGCTCTCTTAGTGTTAGGGATCGAGCGGCACTAAGAGGGGGGGTGAATTAGTGCAGCGGATAAAATGATGGATTTTTCAGCGATTTAAAACAAGCTTTGGAAACTTCATACGATGAAAGCAACGTTTCGTTTAAAACCGATTTTTGCGTTCTAACTTTAAAGCATGCGTACAAAGATAAAAAAGAAGTGGAGCAAGTAAAGTAAAGGCTTGCAGCAAAGTAAAACAGAAATTTAAACACACACAATCAAGAGGCAGCGATGTATAGTGGTTCGGTCAAAGTGACCTACATCCACTTTCGAAGCCTTCTCCGATGAGGCTCCCTTCTTCCACTACCAAATCCTTTGAAGGGGAAGGATCAAATACCCCTCTTACAACCCTTTACAAGTGGTTCACACTCTTACTTTTTAGGAAATAACAAGTGGAAGTCTTAGGAGATCACACACAAGATCTTGATTCATACATAGGAATTTTTTACCAAGATCACATTTCATAAGAATCAAGACACGAATTCATAAAGATTCAAGTATTGAATTCCGAGAAATCAAAAGACAAGTTACATTTCATTTAAGGAATTTTCTTTTGATAAAACGGAAGGAGCATGGTAAACGATCTTGATTTATAAAGAGCTTCAAGTTATAGTTGCCAAGATCATGATTTCAATAAAATTTCTTTATAGCAAAATGAAATCTTTTAGAACTTGATTCAAGCATTAAATATGTCTTAACAAGTCATAATTCTAGAAGATTCAAGAATCATTAAAAGAAAAAATCATTCAAGCTCAATTTATCAACTCAAGACTCATAATTAAATTATTATTTTTGAGATTAATAACATGAATAAAGTCATTACCGTATCATCAAAATCTCATTCGTAATTCTAATGATTTATAAAATATCATAAATGAATTTATCACTTGCCTTTCATCAAAAATTGAAAATCAAACTTTATCATAAAAATTGTCAAGGCATAAATGCAACATATTATTCCAAGACATGAGATTCAATTTATCATAATAATATGTTTCATGTTTCAAAAGATGAGTATCAAATTTTAAAACTGAAACATGAGTTTGTCATCAAGATATAATATCACAAAGTCATTAAGCATGATAACAAACTTCTAATATTTTCATTTCAATGATGATTTCATAATGTATGTTTAAATATTTATACGGAAGCCATCATTATATAAATTTGAAATACAAGTTGTCATTTAGCCCATTAAGATCAAAAGCATTACACGTAAAGCATCATGATAGTGTAATTTCTTATTTTTTTATGTGTTCCATTTCAAGTGATTTGACGTTCATATGAGTATACTCATGTTTTTCATATAGGTCCAAAGAGCATGTTTCAAGAGAAATCATTAAGACCGAAAACATGAGGCACATTTTTTAAAATATTCATCATGTTTATTTTTATGAGATTCACAAGACTCATAACATGAATTCATTCATCTCAATAGAATGAGAAAAAATACATTTTCATTTTAAGCAATTTGATGTGAGCATATTCAAAATTTTTATGAAAATATGTATCAAAATAAAACACAAGCTTAGTCATAAATTCGTCAAGACCAAATATGTAAAAATGATAGCATACTTTCAATTTTTATGTTAAAAGGCCATGTTCAAATTTTTGCCAAAATCATACATCTATTTATAAATTCGAAAAAATGTTTCATCATCACAATATGACACTTTATTACTTCAAAAGCTCATGCATGATATAAAATCATCAAGCATCATATTTGGAGATAATGTAAACCATCAAGATACACATGCATGAATTAATCCTAAGCATTATCACAAATCTTGCATCATTCATATGTTTACTTTTCAAAAATACTATAAAGAAAAGCATAGTATAATTTTGATTTTTTTTAATTTCTAAAAACACAAGAAAAGCATAAAAAAAATTCCTACTAACTAAGTTAAGCATTCATGGAAATCATCAAGTAATTTCAAAATAATTCAAGGAAGTTAAGTTACTTACCTCATTGTCGAAGCCCATTAAAGCGTAGTTTGCTTCTTCTTTTCTTGATTCTTCTTTCCAAGCCTTCTTCTTCTTCTTTGGCCTCTTTCTCCGTTCAAGTTCATTTGTGTTTTTTAATTTTTGTTTAATGAACTTGTTAACATTCATTGTTATGTGTTCAATGTCCTCATTGTCCTCATCACTTGAGTCATTACTCAAGTGGCATTTCATAGTTCGGAGTTCAAAAACCTTCTTGTTCTTTAGAAGGTTGTTCATGTGTTCATCATGTTTATCATATTCATCATGTTCCATTTCATAGGTCTTTAAGGACCCAATGAGTTCATCAATAGAATAATTATTTAGATCCTTTGATTCTTGAATCGCCGTTATTTTAGGATCCCACCATTTTGAAAGGGATCTTAAGATCTTGTTAGTGAGTTCAAAATCCGAAAAACTTTTACCAAGACTTTTCAAGCTATTGATGACATCCGTGAAGCGGGTGTACATGTCGTCGATAGATTCGCTTGGTGTCATTTGGAAGAGCTCAAAATCATGCAACAAGAGGTTTACTTTCGAGTCTTTAACTCTACTAGTTCCCTCATGCGTGATTTCAAGTGTTTGCCATATATCAAAAGCCGTTTTGCAAGAAGAAATTCGATTGAACTCATTTTTGTTCAAAGCACAAAATAAGGCATTCATAGCCTTTGCATTCAAAGAAAAAGATTTTCTCTCTAAGTCCGACTATTCGTTCGTCGGCTTAGAGGGAAGTTGAAAGCCGTTTTCGATGATGTTCCACAAATCCAAATCCATTGAAAGTATGAAAACTCTCATTCGAGTTTTCCAATAAGTGTAGTCCGGTCCGTTAAAGAACGGTGGACGAAAAACCAAAAAGCCCTCTTGAAAACCATTTAGAACCATTTCTCACGGGTGTAAATCCGAAAGAGAAAGAACGTGGCTCTAATACCAATTGTTAGGGATCGAGCGGCACTAAGAGGGGGGGGAGGGGGGTGAATTAGTGCAGCGGATAAAATGATGGATTTTTCAGCGATTTAAAACAAGCTTTGGAAACTTCATACGATGAAAGCAACGTTTCGTTTAAAACCGATTTTTGCGTTCTAACTTTAAAGCATGCGTACAAAGATAAAAAGGAAGTGGAGCAAGTAAAGTAAAGGCTTGCAGCAAAGTAAAACAGAAATTTAAACACTCACACAATCAAGATGCAGCGATGTATAGTGGTTCGGTCAAAGTGACCTACATCCACTTCCGAAGCCTTCTCCGATGAGGCTCCCTTCTTCCACTACCAAATCCTTTGAAGGGGAAGGATCAAATACCCCTCTTACAACCCTTTACAAGTGGTTCACACTCTTACAAGATTTCACAAGAAGAATGAGGTGAACACTTAAGCAAATGAAGAATAAGACTTTCCCAAGACTTATTTTCAAAATCTAACTCTCTAAGGGTTGTGTTTTTCAGCTGAAAAGGAAGGGGTATTTATAAGCCTCAAAGTGATTCAAATTTGGAGCCCAAACTTGGAGCCAAAAATTTGAATCTTTTGAGTTTTTCGGTGCTGTCAGTCTTGGCAGACTGACACACCCAGGCGGTTCTACCGCCCCAGCCAGGCGGTGTTACCTCCTGGCTACAGTACCGGCTAAAGTGCCATGCTACAGTACATGCTACAGTACGGGCTACAGTACGGGCTACAGTACGGGCTACAGTGCCATGCTACAGTAGCATGCACGTAGCATGCGTTGGTGCTGTTTGGGCCAAAAACTTTGGCCCAAACTAAGGCCCAATGGCCCCTACTCCGAGTTAAAGGATTAACCCCTAATCTTAACCTAAATTAATGTGCTAACTATAAAATTAAAGATATTCCTAAGCTATTATAAAGTCCGCAAGTCAAGTCTTCTTCTATCGAGCTTCCGGCGAACTTCCGGCGGTCTTCCGACGATCCCTCGGAAACCATCTTGCAGACTCCCGGCAAGCTCTCGGACTCCACGATGATCTTGGCGAGTTCCCCCGAGCTTCTTTGGCAAGCTTCGATCTTTCTTGGCAAGCTTCGATCTTTCTTGGCAAGCTCCACGAACTTCCGATGAACCTCCAGGCAAACTTTCAAAAACCCTTCGGCAAGCTCCCTACTCATTCTCGGCCAGTTCCGACAGCACTCCCAATGAATCTTCGGACTTCTGTCAAACTCTCGAACTCCCAACGGTCCATCGCACTTGACTTTGACCCTTTGTTTCACTTTACGTCTTCATCCTTATCGTAGTTACTCCTGCACACAAACAACAAACACTCTACTTCGATCTAGATAGTTATTACAACGCGAATTGACATTCAGTTGCCCGGCACATCATTGGTCAGCGCTTCGTCCGATCATTCGACACATCACCCTCTCTAGCGGCTTGTTGCCCAATTGGCGGTTGACCTCCGCAACCCCGATATCTATGGCGCAACTCTGCACTTCTTGGTCCGATGCCCGACGTACGAAGCCTCCTGCCGATAGTCGACCGAACCTCCGGCTCGACATCCAATATCTTGACGTGATCACCTCCGGCGTAACGTCAATTCCTCCAGCGTCAACTATCTAATCCTGATCGATAGTAGACCTGCGTAACTCAAAATGCAGTTAGACAACAAAACACACTCAATTAGTTTCATCATCAAAATCTGAGATTCAACACTTAGTCGATAAACCTGATAGTCTTAAACTTGATACTCCCTCTTTATCTCCATGCTCTAAGTGTGAACACTTAGAGGCAATTAAGAAAGAAAACTTGCTACTTAAAGAGACCTTAAATAAGTGTAAGGTCGGTAGCAAGGGCTTGGACTTGATCCTTATAAATAAGGGTTATGTTGGAAAAAAAGTGAAATTGAATTTGTGAGTGGATCTCACCGAACTCTAACTACCTTTATTAAAGGACCTGCACTACATGTATCATCTAACATAAAATGCAACTTTTGTTGCAAACCCGAATATATCGTTTACAAATGTTTGTGTAAGAAAGTTAGTCCATATAAATTGATATAGATTCTTAAAGGAATCATAAATAATTCAATGCACAATGACAAGATTAGTAGATTAATTTTTAAGGCACCCAAGTTCAAATGGGTACCTAAAAACTATCCTTTTGTAGATACATTCACCCACACAAGCTAAGAGCAAGAGATGGTACTTTGATAGTGGATGCTCAAGGCACATGACCGAAGATCCATCACAGTTCTCTAAGCTCACAACCCAAGACGAAGGGTATGTCACATTCGGAGACAACAACAAGGGTAAAATCATTAGCAAGGGACCCATAGGTAACAAATCAAGTTTTTTAATTGATGATGTATTGTTGGTAGATGGCTTAAAGCATAAACTTTTGACCATTAGTCAATTGTGTGATAAAGGATATATTGTAAAATTTGAATCTAATGCTTGCATTATTGAAAAACTACACAATAACACATCTATGATTGCACTAAAATAAAATAATATCTACACCATAAACATTGATGATCTTAGCAATGAAATGTACTTTTTAGCCTTGAATAATGATGTTTGGCTTTGGCATAGGAGATTAGGTCATGCTAGCATGAAACTAATCTCTCAAATCACATCTAAAGAACTTATAAGAGGCATTCCCAATGTTAAGTTTATTAAAGACAAAGTTTATGATACTTGTCAACTAGGAAAACAAAAAAAATTAGTTTCAAACCAAAGAATCAAATAAGTACCTCTAGACCATTGCAATTGACCAATATGGATTTATTTAGACTAATTGACACAATGAGCCTTGGTGGTAGTAAATATGCCTTTATAATCGTAGATGACTATAGTAAATACACTTTGACCTATTTCTTGGCTCACAAAAGTGATTGCATTAAATGTTTTTCTAAATTTTATAAACTTGCTCAAAACGAAAAGGGTTTTATGATTTCATCGATTCGGAGTGATCATGGTGGTAAATTTCAAAACCATGACTTCCAAAATTTTTGTGAATCTAATAGATATAACTATAATTTTTCTACTCCGAGGAATCCTCAACAAAATAGAGTAGTAGAAAGAAAGAATAGAAATTTATAAGAAATGGCAAGAACTATGTTGAATGAACATAGTTAACCCAAATACTTTTGGGCCGAAGCCGTTAACATGGCTTGCTATGTCATGAATAGGATTCTAATAAGACCATCTCTCTCCAAAACTCCTTATGAATTGTAGAATAACAAAAAATTAAATGTTTCTTATTTTAAAGTTTTCAGTCACAAATGCTTTATTTTTAATGAAAAGGATGCCTTAGGAAAGTTTGATGCAAAATCCGATGAAGGCATCTTTCTTACGTACTCTTCTATTTCTAAAGTTTTTCATGTTTTTAATAAAAGAACCTTAGTTATAGAAGAATCTATTCATATTGTTTTTAATGAAGTTTTAAAATTTATGAAAACGATTTTGATGATGATCTTGATTTCAATAGTTTAAATTTGAATAAAATCTCTCCTCCAAATAGCAACTTGGATGCATCTTCTTCCCAAATTTTCTTATCTAAGGAATGAAAGTATGTAGATGCCCATCCAAATGAGCTAATTATAGGAGACACATCAAAAGGAGTTCAAACTCATTCTTCTTCTATGAATTTTTATGCCAACACCGCTTTTCTTTCTTAAATTGAACCTAAGTGCATTAACGAAGCCTTGAAAGATGATCTTGGGTTATCGCAATGCAAGAGGAATTGAATCAATTTGAGAGGAATGAGGTATGGAAGCTTGTTCCTAGACCTAGTGACCATTTAGTTATAGATACTAAATAGATATTTAGAAACAAACAAGATGAATTCAATATCGTGGCTAGAAACAAGGCTAGATTAGTGGCCAAGAGTTTCAACCAAGAAGAAGATATCAATTACAAAGTGACCTTTGCTCCTGTGGCAAGATCAGAAGCCATTAGGATGCTCCTTGCCTATGCTAGTAGTAATAATTTTAAGTTGTTTCAAATAGATGTCAAAAATACTTTCTTAAATGATTTTATTTTCAAAGAAGTGTTTGTTGAAAAATCACCTGGTTTTGAAAACTCTTTTTTTTCTAATCATATGTTTAAATTGACTAAGGCTCTCTATGGGTTAAAACAAGCCCCAAGGGCTTGGTATGAGAGACTTAGCTTATTTCTAATTTCAAA
Source organism: Musa beccarii (assembly GCA_024322285.1). Taxonomy (NCBI): domain Eukaryota; kingdom Viridiplantae; phylum Streptophyta; class Magnoliopsida; order Zingiberales; family Musaceae; genus Musa; species Musa beccarii. The sequence continues at coordinate 43,662,381 of CM044400.1, read as the reverse complement.
TAATTTTACTAAAGGCAAGGTCGATACTACATTGTTTATTAAATATTTTAAAAATAATTTTTTTATTATTCAAATTTAAGTTGATGATATTATCTTTGGTTCTACTAACGAATCACTATGTGAATTATTTGTCAAGTGTATGAGTTATGAATTTGAAATGAGTCTAATGGGTGAACTAACCTTCTTTTTAGGATTACAAATTAAACAACTTAGTGATGGTATATTTCTTAATCAAACTAAATATATATTAGAATTATTAAAATAATATAACATGGATGGTTCAAAAGCCATAAACACTCCTATTAGTACTTTCACTAAGTTAGACATGGATGAAAGTGGAGAAAATTTTGATCAAAAAACATATAGGGGAATGATAAGTAGTTTACTTTACCTCACCGCAACTAGACCGGATATCATGTTTAGTATAGGACTTTGTGCTAGATTTCAAGTTAATCCTAAGTTATCTCATCTTAAAGCTGTTAAAAGAATCCTTAGATATCTTAAAAGAACTCTTAACCTAGGATTATGGTATCCAAAATCCGATGACTTTGATTTAATAGCCTCTGTGGATATGGATTTTGGCGGATGTAAAATAGATAGAAAAAACACATCCAGAATATGTCAATTTTTAGGACATGCACTTATTTTTTGGACTCTAAGAAACAAAACTTGGTTGAACTATCTATGACCGAAGCTGAGTACGTAGCCACAAGTGCATATTGTGCACAAGTCGTTTGGATGAAAAGTACTTTGGAAGACTATGGAATTCATTTAAAGAATATTCTCATAAAATGTGAGAACACAAGTGCTATTTGTTTAACCAAAAATCTTATTCAACACTCTAGAACTAAGCATAGTGACATTAGGCATCACTTTATACGAGATCATATCAATAATAATGATGTTACTCTAGAATTTGTTAATACAAAACACCAATTAGCAGACATCTTCACAAAATCTTTAAATGAAGAATAATATGACTTCATTAGAAGAGAATTAGGCATGCTAAATTGTCCTAATACATAAAGTTGTTATATGCTTTTTTTTGAAATTCTTTTTTTAACTTCAGTTTTTATGAACTCATCTTGATATTATCTTTTCGGATTTCGGATGACATCTTTTTTATATTGTATTTTGAACAGAGCTCTCATTTTTATCCTTCTTCGATCTTGCATTGACACTCCTTCGATTAATGATCTTTAGCACTATTCTCCGTTGATGATCTTTAATTAATATCATGCCCTTTTAATGACTTGGTAAAATTTATTCTATCGATTTTATACTCCCTCTATTTCTATTGGCATGAATAAATGGATTTCATGTTTTTCCCACACTTTTGTATCACTTGAAGTTTGTTGATTTTGTCTTCATGACACATGGAACTATACATATGTTAATGTCATAAACTTTGCATAAAGAAGAAGCTCTCAAGTGTTTATTACTTGAATACTCTCTTCGGACTTCATTCATGTGAATTTGATGAACTCTTAACTCTTGTGCTAAATTTCTACGTCTTGAGTTTTTATAACTTGATTGATTATTTTTCACTTCATGAATTCTTTCTTATGAGAATACCAAATTAGCCCCTTATAAAATTTTTGGATGAGTTTTTATCATTATCACTCTTTTCATGAGTTTTGAGCTTAAATGATCTATCTTTTCTTCCTAACGAATTTTCTCTTGAATGAATGTCAGGAGCTTTTGATGATATGTTTAATGAATGACTTGGCTTCAATGATCTATCTTTTTACTTTACGATTTTATGCTTGAATTTTCAATCAAATTGCCTCTTGAACTTTTCATATCAATCTTTCTTGAATAAACACTGATAATTCTTATCATGAGTTTTAAGAATTTTATATTCAAATTATCTCTTTTCTACCTCATTAATTTCATTTGGTAGAAACAATTCTTGGAAGCTTTTTAATTTTTTTTTCATGTATGAAACTTTCATGAGCTCTTAGAAATTCTTATGAATTTTAGCCTAAATGATCTATCTTATGATTTTATAGACATAAATTTTCAATTAAAATGAATGAATCACTTTTCGTTATTCTTCTTGATAGATTTATTCTTCTCTTTTTGCCATTTTTCAAAAACTCCAATCATAATATTTGGCATCAAGGCCCACTTCCTTTTTGTTGATGACAAAGGGGGAGAAGAATATAGCAAAATGAATTGATGACTTGATAAATGCTTTGTATGTATCGTATTGAGAAGAATGTGGCAAAATGAATTGATGACTTGATAAATGCCTTATATGTATCATATTATAATGTATCGCAAATGACTATAGAGTATCGCAATTGTATGGAATGTATCACATGCATTGCAAATGGCTCATAGATGCTTAAAATATAAATTTTTGAAAGATCGTTATCATATCATGTTTAAATTTGGTATCTTTCATTGATATGATAAGTTATCATTTCATTTGATGATGATATCATGCCTTGCATTTGTGCATTTTATATAGATATCATTTTATCCTTGTTACATCTCAAAATTATAATTGGTATCATTTGTCGAAGTGATAAATATCTATCATCATTCGACATTGAACTTAAAATTGGGTGTCATACTTTGACATCATTTTCAATTGAGAAAAATATAAAGTTTCATATTTATGGATGAAAGATCATACTTGTTGAGCATGATGACAAGTTCAACGGATGCAACTTATCGGTTTCGACTTGAATTTAAGGAGATTAAATTCAAGTATTTCCTTTCTCAAAATATGGCATATAGATAGGGGGAGTTAATGTTAACTCCGTCATCAATTGATTGTCATCATCAAAAAGGGGGAGATTGTTGAATCTCAAATTTTGATGATGAAATCAATTAATAGGTTATTTGATCTAATCCATATTATTGAGATAAGTATGTAGGATTAACTACGATAGTAATGAAGATATAAAATAAATTACCGAAGTCAAGTATGTTAGGAGTTCGAGAGTCTACCAAAAGTCCAAAGGATCATCGAAAGTGCTATTGAAACTAGCCAAGAATGAATCGGAGACTAGCCGAAGGTTTCAGAAGTTCGTTGGAAAAATCATCGAAGGTTCGCAGAACTTACCGAGAAAAGTTCGGAAGCTTGCTGAAAGATTTGTCAAACTCGCCATAAAGTCCGGGAGGCTGTTGGGAGTCCGCTAGAAGATATCCGAGAGTGTATTGGAAGTCCGCCAGAAGCTCGTCGGAAGAAGACTCGACTTTGTCGAATTATAATATGCTTAGAAAAATGTCTCAATTTCATAGTTAGCATATAATTAGGGTCAAGATTAGGTATTAATCCTAATTAACCCTAGTAGAGGCTAACTAGGCCTTAATTAGACTAAATTGGGTTAGATTCAAGGCCCATTCAGTAGTGCTAAACCATGTTTGGTGGTGGCACCGTTAGACTGGGGTGGTGGCATCACCCCGAGAACAAGTTCCAGGTGGTCTAGGTGATGGGATCACCCTAGGCCAGTGATGGTACCGCTGACAGTTATTACCTGTCAGCGGTGGTACCACTTGACAAGCGGTGGTAACTCCCCTCCAGAGTCCGAGGACCCTTTCAGGAGATAGTACTGCTAGACTAGCCGGTGGTACCACCCCGTGCACTGACATAGCAGAGTCAACTGGCAGTGGTACCGCTAGTGCCAAGCGATGGTCCCGCTAGTACCTAAATTGGGTTAGATTTAAAGCTCATTCAGTAGTGCTAAACCATGTCTAGCGATGGCACCGCCAGACTAGGGTGGTGGCATCACCTCGAGAACAAGTTCCAGGTGGTCACCGCCAGACTAGGGCGGTGGCATCACCTCGAGAACAAGTTCCAGGTGGTCACCGCCAGACTAGGGCGGTGGCATCACCCCGAGAACAAGTTCCAGGTGGTCTAGGCGGTGGGATCGCCCTAGGCCAGTGGTAGTATCACTTGACAAGCGATGGTAACTCCCCTCCATAGAGTCCGAGGACCCTTTCAGGTGATAGTGTCACTAGACTAGGTGGTGGTACTACCCAGTACACTAACAGAGCAATGTCAACTGGTAGTGATACCACTAGTGCCAAGTGATGGTCCCGCTAATACCCAAAAATTTAGGATGTGACTCTTTTTTACTCCAATTCTAAAGTCAATTGAGTCTATAAATACTCCCTTACTTCTCAGCTGGCTAAGCACATTAAGAAGTGATAAAATGAGTCAAAGCTCTAGCAAAATTACATTCGATCACTTGAGTGTTCACCTCCCAAGTCTCATTTGTAAAAAATTCTGTAAGAGAGTGTGAACCACTTGTAAAAGTTTATAAGAGGGGTGCTTGGTCCTTCCCCTTCAAGAAGAATTGATAGTAGAAGTTGGGAACCTCATCAGAGGAGGTTTCAGAAGTGGATGTAGGTCATTTGACCGAACCACTATATATCGCTGCATACTTCTCTTGATGTGTGAGTTTTAAATTACTGCATTTCAATCTTTACTTAGCTGTAATTTCTCGATCTCCTCCTTTCTACTTTCTGTCATGTTCTCTCGAATCACTTTGCTGAAATCATTTTTGTCGAATTGAAACTTCTCTTTCAAATCATTTTAAATTTATGATTTTTATCCCCTGCACTATTTCATACCCCCTCTCTTAGTACTACTCTAGATCCTAACAGCATGTCTTTATAAAATCAATTGCAAAACTTAAAGTCCTAACCCACGTTGCTATCAATATTTTTTTTCGAATAAAAGAAACATGGCTTTGATAATGATTTCTATTGAATCTCATATTTTGATGATGAAGTCAATTGATAGATTATTTGATCTAGTCCATTTTATTGACATAAGTGTGTAGGATTAATTACGATAGCAATAAAGATATAAAGTAAATTACCAGAGTCAAGTACGTTGGGAGTCCGAGAGTCTGTCAGAAGTCCGAAGGTTCATCGGAAGTGCTGCCGGAATTGGTCGAGAATGAATCGGGGACTTACCGAAGGAGTGTTAGAAGTTTGCTGGAAGGTTTGTCAGAGGTTCATGGAGCTCACTGAGAGAGTTGAAAGCTTGCCAAATAGACTCGTCAAAACTCGCCGTAAAGTTTGGGAGCCTGTTGGGAGTCCTTTGGAAGATTGTCCGAGGCTTTGTCGGAAGTCCACTAGAATTTTATCAGAAACTCACCAAAAGAAGACTCAACATTGCCAGATTACATTTTGCTAAGAAATATGTTTTTAATTTCATAGTTAGCATGTAATTAAGGTTAGGATTAGGTTTTCATTTAAAAATTTGAACATGATTGCATGAAATAAAATACATAAAAAGGAGAATATATTATCATGATAAATTAAAGATGACATATAATTGACTTGTTTTATTGGCCTTAATGGTTTTTATGATGAAATTTTTAGATGATGTGTCATTTTTAATGAAACTTGTACTTCGGTTTTTGAACTTGATACATATTTTTTTTACAAAAGGACTTGAGCATGCTTACATGTAATCAATCTATGTTGGTCTTAATAAAATTCCCGAATGAAAGATTTTGATAATTTCATATTTATATGATGATTCATGGCTTTTGAACAAAAATTGGAACATACCTTATGAAATCATCCTTGATAATGATGAAATAAAAATATTAAAATGATGTTATCATGCTTGAAAGTTGTGGAATCATGCTTTGATATTTTATTTTACAAAATATGCCTTTTCCTCTTGAATGTGATACTTGTTTTTATTGAAGGCAAAGGCATACTTATATGAAATAAATCATAAAAAGAAAATGCTTGTTCCTTGAAATTTTTCTATCTCTAGAGTTTTCGATTTTTGGATAAAAGACAAATGATGAATCCATCTATGCTTTATAAATCTTATGAATTTCTTAAATGTGATTTTGATGATGTGTTTGGAGTTGATAAATTGAACTAGAATGAGATTTTTTTTTCAGAATCACAACCTTATTTTGTTGGAATCATGACTTGTTGAGAAATGATTCGAACTTAAATGAGCCTTATCATAGTCATGATCTTGATTTTTTGAAACTATATATTTGAATTTTTATGAAATGTGAACTTGATATCTTGATACTTGAGTTTTTAAATATAATCTTGATGAGAATTCCATGCATAAATCATGTTCTCATATGATTCTTTTACAAATGAGATGATATAATGAATCATGACTTGATCTTTGATATTGATATGTTCTTATCATGATTCCTTTATATTGATTGTATGCTCCTTATCATGAATTGAAAATTGATACTAAGAGAATATTTGCAATTCATGATCTTGATCTCTCAGATTTACAACTTGAACTCTTTTTGAATCAAGATCCTTTTAAGAGAATTTTTATCTATATTGTGATCTTGATGTCTTATGCTTGAATAAAAAACCTTCTAAATGAATCATGATCTTTATACTTAATGCCTATGATTCTTTAAGAATTCTTTATGTTACTTGCTGAAAAGGAGAGTTATTGAAATGATTCATGGACTTCTTGGATTTATAACTTTTGGTATTCATGAATTGATCCTTGTCGATTTTTCATTGATATCCTTCATGATATGATTTCTTTGTATTTTTTCCTTGAATGCATCATGTGTTGATTGAAAGATTTATGTGAAATTTTTTATTGATGAAAAGTTGTAATTGATGTAAAAAGTTTATATCAATATTATTCCTTCCTTCTTTTCGATAATAATAAAGGGAGAGTTATCCTGCTAGCTTGTGTATTATCATAAGAGAAAGTGACAAACATAGCTAGCTAGAACTTGCAAAAAGGCAAAGTTTGTACTTCTCAAGATGAGAAGAAAGAAATTGCAAAGTTGCATTATTATTTTAAACTCATGAGCTTGCATAATTAAAATATTATAAATTTTACAAAAATTACTAGCTCATTACAAACAAAAAGTTGATAGCTTGCAAAGGCAAAACTTAGTTGCAAAAGAGAAAAATTGAAAGGGAGCTAGCTTGCATATCGTAAAGTATGCCAGCTTGCTTATCATTATTGCTTGCTTGCTTATCATTAATTTCCCTCATATCATAATTTATTTATGACTCCCTTGAATTCATGACTTGATATGCTGAAAATTCATGATGTAAATTTATTATTTTATCATGATCAAAGCATTGATGTAAAAAACTATTCATACTCCACTTCCTTTTGACAATGACAAAGAGAGAACAAGAATTGCTAGCTTGCACATTTAAATGAAAGAACTGACTATCATGAACACTACCAACAAATTATAACTTTGCAATCTCAAGAGAAATAAAGTGCAAACTTAGCAAGTATTGAATTATCATGATTACACATCCTTAAAAACTTGCTATAATTGAATGTTGTAAAGTGATGTATGTTGAACATCTAGATTGATAGCTAGCATGATTGTAAAACTTACGTATCTTTTAAACTAGCTATGATGCAACTTCTCCTTTTTGTTGATGACATAGGGAGAGAAATAGATTAATGATTTTATATATTGTATTAAATATTTTATATATTTGCATGATGGTTTGATGTTTTTCATAACATGTGATGAATGTTACTTGGATTTAGAATAATCCAAGGTTTCTATTAATATGGCATATTGATAGGGGGAGTTTGTTTAAACTCCGGGGAGTTAAGGTTAACTCCATCATCAATTAGTTGTCATCATCGAAAAGGGGGAGACCATTGGGTCTAGGATTTTGATGATGAAACTAATTGATTGTATTTTGTTATCTAACTATGTTTTGAGGAACGCAAGTCTACTATCGATCATAATTAGATAGTTGACACAAGATGAATCAGCGTTGTGCTAGAGAAAATCATGTTAGGCGATTGGACGTCGAGCTGGAGGTCCAGTCGATAATCGGCAGAAGGGTTCGAAAAAAGATATTAGGTATCAGGCCAAGAAGAGCAGAGTTGCGCCGAAGAGATTGGGGTTGCATATGTCGACCGCCGATTGGGCAAAAGGCCATAAGAGAGGATGATGCTCTAAAGAATCAGATGAAGCATCGACCAATGACGTGCTGGGCAACAGGAGGTTGATTTGTGTAACTAACTAGATCAAAGTAGAGTTAAGGTTTATGTTTGCAGGATTAACTATGACAGCGATGAAGATATAAAGCAAAACAAAGTACCAAAGTCAAATACGATGGAATTGTTGGGAGTTCTAGAGTTCGACGAAAGTCCGAAGATTCATCGGAGTGCTACAAAAACTGGCCGAGAATGAGTAGAAAGGTTGCCGAAGGATTTTCGGAAGTTCACTGGAAGGTTCGTCGGAAGTTCGTAGAGCTCACCGAGAAAGATCGAAGCTTGCCGAAGAAGCTCATCGGAACTCGCCAAGATCGTCATGAAGTCCAGGAGCTTGCCAGGAGTCCACAGAGTAGTGTTTGAAGGTTCGTTGGAAGATCTCCAAAAGTTCATCGAAAGCTCGCCGAAAGAAGTCTTGACTTGTCGGACATTGTTTAGCTTAGGAAATGTTTTAATTTCATAATTAGTACATAATTAGGGTTAGAATTATGTGTTAATACTATAACCCTGGTAGGAGCCAACTGGGCCCGTTAATGGATTGGTTTGGGCCGGATTCAAAGCCCAACCAGGAGTGCTGAACCTTGTCTAACGGTAGCACCGCCAAATTGGGGCGGTAGAACCGTCTGTGTTCAGCTCCCCAGGTTGTACTATGTGGTGGTACCACCCAGTGTTAGTATACTTGGATGGTGGCACCTCCCAGTATACTGACAATGTAAGTGTGCCCAAACGGTGGTACTATCAGACCAGCGATAGTACCACAAAGTATTAAAGTCAGACTGGCGATGGTACCACTAGTGACAGGCAGTGGTACCACTAGTACCCTGGAAATCTGGGTTAATTCAAATTTGTGCTCCAAATTTGAATTCTCTTGGGGTCTATAAATACCCTAGATGTTCTTGCTTGGAATAGCAAGAATTGTGCAAGAAACTAAGGGAAAACTCTATTATTTTTAATTGAAATCTCTCCTCCAAAAGTTTGAAAGTTGTCCTTAATAGAGGTGTTGAGGGAAGCTTTGTAAATAGAGTTTGTCTTCGCCCATTGGAAGGAAGGCAACTAGTGAAAATCCGATGGCCTCAAGCGAAGAGGAATTGGGAGTGGACATAGGTCGAACAACCGAACCACTATAAAAATGGTTTGTGTTTACGTATTATCTTTTATATTTCTGTAAATCATCTTTTCTTTACTGCTCGACTTCCTCATCACTGCCCTTCTTCTTCTCTAAACACTCCCAAATTTAAGCACTTTCTGATACGCTTTAATTGAAACTGGGTTTTAGTCAAAATGAAGTTTTCAACATACAAAGTTTCTGAAATCATTTTAAATCATCGAATTTGTCGTACTTAACCATTGCACTAATTCACCCCCCCCCCTTGTGCCGCTCTAGATCCTAACATCTGACTCCGGCCCAACGTCTAATTCTTCTTGCTTTAATTTTTTTACCTTTTCTGATCGAAGTTAGTCTTACATCACTTTTCTCAAAGCTCAGATTAGATTGTAAACTCATCAATTGATTCCATCATCAAAATTTAAAATTTAATAGATAGATACTTAGCTTGTCCCAGTCTAAGTACATAGACACCATTATCAAAAAGTTTGGTATGAAAAATTTCAAGAGATGTTTCGTACCGATGAGATATAGAATATCACTTTCTAGGAGTATATAGATAGGATACCCTATGCCTTGGTGATTGGATCTATCATATATGCTGTGATATATACTAAGCCTAATATAGCGCATGCTTCGAGTGTCACGAGCAGGTATCAGGTGGATCTAGACTTAGAGCACTGGAAAGTAATAAAGTGTATTCTTAAGTACTTAAAAATGACTAAGGATCTTTTATTGGTATATAGAGGAGGTAGTCTCTAGGTTGAGGGCTATATAGACTCGTATTTCTAATCAGATATCAATGATAGTAAGTCTAATTCAGGATATGTATTCACCCTGAATAGAGTAGTGTGCTAGAAGAGTTTTAAACAAGATACTACTGCTAATTCAATCATAGAAGTGGAGTACATCGCTGCGATAGAGGCAGCAAAGGAGGGAGTCTAGATGAAGAACTTCATCATAGATCTGAGAGTCGTGCCAGGTAGTGAGGAGCTGATTCCCTTATATTATGACAAGAATGGGGTGATAGCTCAAGCAAAGGAACCTAGGTCTCATCAAAAGTCAAAGCACGTTCTGAGGAGATTCCCTTGATCAAAGAGATCATGGCTCGAGGAGATGTAACAGTGGAAAGAGTTCCATCCAAATATAACATTGCAGATCCACTGACAAAGTCGTTATCTCATATTGTCTTTTAGTATCACAAGAGTCTGATGGGGATTAGACGCATAGGTGATTGGCTTTAAGTCAAGTGGGAGATTGCTAGTCATAGTTGCCCTACAAGCCAATCACGTGAGTGATGACACGTGTGACATGATACACACTCTTTTTTACTTATTTATTTATTTGATATTTTTTTCACTTTATATTGCTAGTTGCATATATTGTGATGTACATGGATCTGTGTAATGGAAATTGGATCGTGACGAGGTCGTGATAAAGAGACCGATTTGCCTTTAAACACAAATTCTAAATAATTCTAGTCATAGGTTACTCAAAAGGGACATCGAGATAACCAGATAGACTGGTGTGCTGTATACTTGTCCATATGATTGAGGCAGTTGGTCTCATAGCTACTCTTGTGGGGACACTAGGAATATAACGTATGTCCTCATTGGAGAATGAGTTTACTGATTAATCCGCTCATGGAATGCAAAATGGTTGATGATACCTCATTAGACTAAGATGACGATTTTGTCATCTCAATTGTATATCTGGTCCTTAGACTTGAGATATCAAAGATGTCCTATATAAGTACTTCAATCTTTGATATCGAATTTATAGGTCTGGAAGTTCCAAATCTAGCATGGCCGGGTATCGGGAGTAGTAGGTAACCTTACGATGACAATTGAGTGTCGATAGAGAATCATCCACTCTCGGTATCATGAGAGGAATATCTCATGTGTTCTTGCTTAAGCAAATCCCTGACCAAGGTCATTCAGATTGAGAGAGAAAGAGTTATCTAGGAGAATCCGATTAGAGCGAGACTCGAGTAGAAACTATATGGGCCTAATAACACCATGCCCGGTATATGGTCTCTAGGATATTAGATGAATGAGGGATTATAGATAAATGGTAACTAAGGACCGATAGGTCTAATGGATTAGATTCCCCTGTATCGTCTGAGAACTGCGACGTAGTGGTCTGGTACGTCCATAGTCGATGAGTCGAGTGAATTATTATAGAGATAATAATTCACTAAGCCAAAAGGAGTTCTGATAAATATAACTCATAATTAGCTTGATATTAGGCCTAGAGGGTTACACACATTTGGTAGATATTGTGATAAGTATAGGATATAGATATGAGATATCCGCTGGAATCCCTATCTTATTGGAAATCCAATAAGCCCATAAATTATTGGACCCTATGAATGAGATCCAATAAGAACCATTAATAGGGGTCCTTTATAAATAGGAGGAAACCAAAAGGCCATAGGCTAGGCCCTTTTGGCTGTCATCTTCTATTCTCCTCTCTCTCTCTTCTCCTCAGCCAGCAGCCCCTATTTAGGGCATATGAACAGCAAGAAGGGCCGACCCCTTCTTGATTGCATAGTGTACACAGCGAGGAGATTTGTGTAGAGATTTGAGGAGCATCTTTACGGTCCCTACCATATAGATCACGACTAGAGAAAAGGACAGTTGACCTCCTTCATCCTCTCCCACAGATCTATAAGATTTCAGGGAAATACGATCTCCCTAGGTAACATATTTTTCTTATATACATAGTTTTTAGTTTTACGATTTTTGTGCACTAATCTTCGCATGATGATGTAACCTTTTTATGAAAATATGAGATTTTATTTTATGTTCTTCTGCTATGCATATAATGTCACCCCAAGATTTTCCAACATGGGTCAATTCCCTACATGTCCCTTGGTGAAGGATTACCCCGACCTTAACGATTCGATCAGGTCGAGCTTTGTCTAAGGGCATTTCGATCAATAGCTCCACTAACTCAAGAAATGGGACAAACTTTGCTAAGTCTCGAGAGTCCACAAGTGGTGCCTCGGGTTAGACTTTCTTCAATAAAGAGATCATTATCAGGTAGCATTAGCGCAACTCCCTTATGTTACTTCTTAACTCTTTGATTCGAACTCTCATTAAGAATTTCACCACCATATTGTAAGTCATCATCATCATATTATAAGTCAATACCACCAACATGAACTATTCAATGTAAGTCAACCTATAATCATATTATATGCTAAAGGGATATCCACCAACATGAACTTAGTTAATATTGTTTTAAAGCAGGTCATGTCTCCAAATATGACATGCAAGTTCACAGTCCCGAGAGGGAAGATGGAGTCATTAGCGAACCCCATTAGCAAAAAGTCATTGAGGTAAGGTCATTAGTTGATAGCCCAAGTTTTCATAAAGCATCAAAGCAATAGATGTCGGCAGTGATAGTCATAAGTGCCCTATAAGCCAATCACGTGAGTGATGGCACGTGTGACATGATATACATTTTCTTCTTATTATTTATTTGATATTTTTTTACTTTATATTATTTGTTAGATGTATTGTAATGTTTATAGATCTATGCAATAGGAATCGAATTATGATGAGATCACGATAGTGAGACCGATTCACCTTTAAACATAGACCGTAAATAATCCCGTTCATAAGTTTCTCGAGAGGGACATTGAGATAACCAGACATACTGGTATACTGTATACCTATCCATATGATGGAGGTAGCTGGTCTCATAACTGCTTATGTAGGGATACTAGGGATATAGTGCAGGTGCTCATTGGAGAATGAGTTCACTAATTGATCTGCTTATGAAATGCTAGATGGTTGATGATACCTTATTGTCAGACAATAATTTCGTCATCCCAGTGGTGTATCTGGTCCTTAGACTTGAGATACCAAAGATGTCCCAATGGTGTATATCAGACTTATAGGTCTGGAAGTTTTAGATCTAGCATAACCGGTTATTGGGAGTGATAGCCAAGCTTATGAGGGCAATTGAGTGTTGATAGAGGATCATCTACTCTCTGTGTCATAAGAGAAATATCCTATGTATTCTTACTCAGGAAAATCCCTAGCTAGAGTTATTTGGATTAAGAGAGAAAGAGTTCTTCAAGAGAATTCAATTAGAGTGAGGTTTGACTAGAAACCATATGGTTATGATAGCACCATGTCCGGTATACAATCTCTAAGATATTAGATAGATGAGGTGTTGAATCTTAGATTTTGATGATAAAATCAATTGATAAATTATTTGATCTAATCTATATGTTAAGAAAAGTGTACATGATTAACTACGATAATGATTAAGATAAAGTAAAATGAAGTGTCGAAGTTAAGATCGAACGATATGTTGGGAGTTCGAGAGTTCGAAGGTTCATTGGGAGTGTTGCCGGAATTGGCCAAGAGTTCGTCGAGAGCTTATTGAAACATATATCGGAAGTTCATCAAGAAGGTCATCGAAAGTTCACCAGAGCTCACCGAGAAGATCAGAGCTTACCAAGGAAGCTCATCGGAACTCACCAAAAAGATTATCGAGAGTCCAGGAGCTTGCTGGGAGTCCGTTGAAAGATTGTTGAGAGTTCGTCCAAAGATCGTCGGAAGCTCGTCGGAAGAAATTTTGACTTACAAGAATTGTTTACTTTAGTATATGCCTTAAATGTCATAGTTAGGGTGTAATTAGAGTTAGGTTTGGGAGGTAATCCCACTAACTCTATTAGGGACCAATTAGGCTTGAATCCAAACTAGTTTGGGCTGAACTCATGGCCCAAATAGTGTTGCTAAACCCTATTTAGCGGTGGTACTGTCTAGTTCCAATAGCTAGGACTCTATTTGGTGATAGTATCGCCAAACTAGGCGGTGGTCCCACCCAATGTCAAAGTCAACTGGCGGTGGTATCGCCAGGACCTCGAAAATCTAGGATGGGACCTTTTTGGCTTTATTTTTGAAACTAATTGAGGCCTATAAATATCCCATACTTCTTAGCTTGTTCCACATAGAGAAATGAACATAAAGAATTAAGACTATAGTGAAATTGTTTGTAAAAGTTGAGAGTTCACCTCAATCGACTCTAAGTGTTAGAAGCTTATAAAAGGAGAGTGAGTCACTTGTAAAAAGTTCTATAAATGGGTGATTGATCTTTGCACTTGAAGAAATATCAATAGTGGAAGTCGGTGACCTCATCGGAGGAGGTATCGGGAGTGGACGTAGGTCGGATAACTGAACCACTATAAATTGGTGTGTTCTCTTCCTGCTACGTACTTTACTTTTACTCCTTATTATCTTTACATAACTGCAACTGCCTAACTTCTTCTTCTCTACTCACTTACTAACTTATTCAAGTTAAACGTCTTTCTAAAATGTGTTTTTATGAAACTTTTTCATGGTATGAAGTTTTTCAAAATTGCATAAATCTATATTATTAACCACTGCACTAATTCATCCCCCCCCCTCTGTGTCGTTCTTGATCCTAACATGAGGGACTATAAATACATAGTAATTGAGGATGCATAGATATAAAGGATTTGATTCCCCTTATATCATTTGGAGACTACGGCGTAATGGCCTAGTACGTCTGTAGTCGAGGAGTCGAGTGAATTATTATGGAGATAATAATTAACTGAGCTAAAAGGGGTTCTGACAAGTATGACTCATGGTCAGCTCAATATTGGGCCTAGAAGGTCACACACATTTGGTTGGTGCTGTGACGAGTATAGGTTCGAGTATGAGATATCCATTAGAGACCCTATCTTATTGGATATCCAATAAGCCCCTGAATTATTGGATCCTATGGATGAGATCCAATAAGAGCCTATAAGAGATTATTGAATAGATCCACTAATCTAAGAGGCTTGGATAATTAGATGGAGATCTAGTACCTAATAGGGCAGGATCCATTAGGGTTAAATTGACAAGGGGCCTTTATAAATAGGAGAGAACCAAAGGGCCATAGGCTAAGCCCCTTTTGGCTGCCACCTCCTATTTTCTTCTTCCTCTCTTCTCCTTAGCTAGCAGCCCCTATTTGGGGCATGTAGACAATAAGAAGGGCCGGCCCCTTCTTAATTGCATGGTGCATGCAGCAAAGTGATTTGTGCAGCTATTTGAGGAGCTCCTTCGCCGCCCCTGCCATGTGAATCACCGCTAGAGATGAGGATACTTAACCTCCTTCATCCTCTCCCATAGATCTATAGGATTTCAGTAATATACAATCTCCTTAGGTAATACATCTTTTTTATATGCGCAATTGTTTGGTTTTGTGGGTTTTTGTGCACCAATCTTCGCACGATAATAAAAACCTTATTTTCTATGAAAATCTGATATTTTTATTTTTTTTATTCTTCTGTTATGGATGTGATGTCACCTTAGATTTCCCAATAGGTAGAGCTAGCTATGTGGATAAGTCCCTCTTCACCTGGGTGATAATCATCCTCATAGATACTACTAAAGCATTATCATGATTTAAGTCAAGGTATTCTACCTCTTTCTCTTTGAAAGCTATCTCCAAGCTACCTTTCGTCCTCAAGTGTTTTTCAATGGTAGATCAAGCATAAGTCTTACGAACCCGAGGAATTATCCCCTGAGGCATGACCACCGATGATGATATCAATCTATCTCTCCACCGGCCCCTAAGGTCGGGGCGAGAGTTTTTGGTACTTTCGAATAAATTGTCCGAGGTGCCCCCGTCATATGAGCTCTTTAATCTACTCTTTCAGGTTGTGACATTCTTTGATGTCATGGTCATAATTTTGATGGAACTGACAGTACTTAAATTTATGTATTTTTCATTAATAGGGTCTTCATCAAGTGAGAGTCTTTTGTTCTAGTCGTGAGGTCAGCTTGAGTCTTGGCTGAGGTAACTTAGGTTGTTCATTTCTTCTCCGCTCTAGTAACCTCGGGGTCGAGGCTGATTATGGCTGCTCTTACTTTGGTCTTTGTGTGATTCATATTTGCCCAAGATTGTTACCTCGACGAAAATATATTGATTGGCCATTTGATGTATCTTGAGTACAATTATCAATGACCTCAATAATGACCAAAATAAACAAGAAGGCCTTAGCCCCATCATGAAGATTTGTATTATTAGTGATGAATGGGCATTTACTATGCCTCAAATCTCGTTTGTGAATCAAGCACCGAAACCTATAAGCATTTTCTCCCCTTGCTTGAGTCCAAGGAGCATTACCACTAAAAGCTAAGGGTGTATGTTCCTGAGGAAGTGAAGTTTAAACTCCCTCACTAGCTAGGTGAAAGAAGATATAAAAAATGGCTTCAAGTAGCCATACCATTCTCACACTAGGTCTCTTAACATAGGTAAGAAGGGGTGGCATATTATGGTGTCCAAGGTGCCATATAATGACATATGGGCACATAACATTATAATGTACTCCATCGGGTTGTTATTACCATCAAACACTTCCAAGGATGGAGATGTAAGTTCACTAGAATCAATTCCATATAGATTTTTTGGGTGAATGGCAACTGACTCAAGATTATTATGAGTCAAGAGAAAAGCCTCTTCGCTCGAGTATTCATTAAAAGAATCAATGAGTAGGCATTCCTATAATATCAAGTCTCCTTTAGTGCCAAAAATATTATGGAAAGATGTTATTGATATTTGCTAGTTATAGGTGCCCTACAAGCTAATCACGTGAGTGACGACACCTGTAACACGCTGCATCAATCTCTTTACTTATGATTACTAAAATTTTCTTACATTATCTGGATGTATATTGTGCTGTCCTTGGATCTATACAATGGGAATCAGATCATGATGAGATCATGATAATGAGACTTATTCACCTTTAAACACAGACCATAAATAATCCCGGTCATAGGTTACTCGAGAGGGACATCGAGATGACCGAATAGACTAGTGTACTATATACCCATCCATATGATGGAGGTGGTTGGTCTCATAGGTACTCATGTGGGGATACTAAGGGTACAGTATAGGTGCTCATTCGAGAATAAGTTCACTGATTGATCTGCTTATGGAATGCTGGATGGTTATTGATACCTCACATCAAACAGTGATTCCGTAGTCCCAGTAGTGTATCTGGTCCTTAGACTTGAGATACTAAAGATGCCTTGCATAAGAACTTCATTCTTTGACGCCAGACTTACAGGTTTGAAAAGTTCCAGATCTGATACAATCGATTCTCGAGAATGGTAACCAACCTTACAAAGGAAATTGAGTATCAATAGAGGATCATCCATTCTTTGTATCATGAGAAGAATATCTCATGTGTTCTTACTTAAGCAAATCCCTGGCCAGGGTCATTCGGATTAAGAGAGAAAGAGTTTTCCGAGAGAATTTGATTAGAGCAAGACTCGAGTAGAAACTATATGGGCCTGATAATACCGTGCCCAATATATGATCTCTAGGATATTAGATAGATGAGGGACTATAGGTACATGGCAACTAAGGATAGATAGGTCCAAAGGATTAAATTTCCCTATATTATCTAGGAATTATGGTTTGGTGGCCTAGTACATCCCCAATCGATGAGTCGAGTGAATTAATTATGGAGATAATAATTCACTGAATCAGAAGGAGTTTTGAAAGGTATAACTCATGGCCAGCTCGATATTGGGCCTAGAGGGTCAAACATATGGTAGGTGTTACGACGAGCAGAGGTTCGGATATGAGATATCCATCGGAGCCCCTATCTTATTGGATATCCAATAAGCCCCTGTATTATTGGATCCCATGAATGAGATCCGATAAGAGCTAGATTATCGAGTAAAGACCCATTAGTCTAAGAGACTTGAGTAATTGGATAGAGATCCAATACCCAATAGGGCTAGATCCATTAGGGTTGACAATGGGGCCTCTATAAATAGGAGGGAACAAAAGGCCCATAGATAGGAATTTTTTGGTGGCCACCTCTTGTTCTCCTCTCTCTAGAGACAAGCATCGTCATAGTCCCTGCTGTATGGATAATGCTACAGAGGAGGATGCATGACCTCCTTTATCCTTCCCCATAGATCTATAGGAACTCGAGATATATAATCTCCTAGGTACTTTCTTTTTTACACATGTAGTTTTCGGATTCACAGTTGTTTTCATAGCACCGATCTTCGCATGATGATGAAACCTTTTCATGGAAATTTAGGTGTTTTATTTTTTATTCTTTCGCTGCACATGTGATGTCACCCCTTGGATTTTCCAATAGTGGTATCAGAGCTAGGTTATTCATGCGAAGATCATATTTTAAATTGCATGTGTTGTAAATTAGAAAGCTTTTGTCGTCAAAATTGTTGACGCAAAAAGCGAGGAAGGGCAACAATTGTTGCTGCTCTTGCTGTGCTTGCAGAGTAGCCATGGCCAAGGCTGCAATAAGTAGCACCGGCGGCCTACGGGCTGCAGGTAGGTTGCCTACCCGTAAGGGGTGGGTGGTGCCCGCTTGCAGGCAGTCTGTCCTCAAGGGCCAACGTCTCCTGCGGGCACTGTACCCATGGGTAGAAGCGCCCACAAGGGTGGCACTGCTCGCGGGCCAAGGGTCGGCTATATGGGCGGCGCCCACGAGGTAGTGTCGTAGGGGCGCCCCCTCAAAGGGATGGCACTACCTGTGGGCCGCCCACTGGAGGGGCAACGCCGCTCGTGGGCATGGGCATGGCATCGTTGCGTTTTATCCTATCTGGCCGAATGATAAAAATACCCTTCATAATTCAAAAAATTTCCATTATATCCTTGATTTTAGAAAAAAATATTTATTAATTAAATAGTTTAATTAACTATTATTATTTATCTAGTAGTCCTAAATGATAATGATATGTACATATGATGTATGATGTGGATAAATGATCATGGACCGTGTGATGTGTATACATAAGATTATTATTATTGGGGCCTACGAGCCTCTATTTTCCTCGTTTATTGTTGGGTCTACTGTTAGGATCTGAGCAACACTAAGAGGGGGGGTGAATTAGTACAATGGATAAAAATCATAATTTTGAAATCGACTTCAGAAAAAATTGTTTATCGAGAAATTTCGGTCCAACGAAGAAGATTTTAGGAAGGTGATTCATATGAATGCTATAGAAAGTAGAGAGGAGGAGATCGAGAGATTGCAACTAAGTAAATATTGAAATGCAGTAAGTTAAAAACTCACACATCAAGAGAAGGATGCAGCGATGTATAGTGGTTCGGTCAAATGACCTACGTCCACTTCCGAAACCTCCTCTGATGAGGTTCCCAACTTCCACTATCAACTTTTCTTGAAGGGGAAGGACCAAACACCCCCTCTTACAAACTTTTACAAGTGGTTCATACTCTTACAGAATTTATACAAAGTAAAACTTGGGAGGTTAACACTAAAGCTTATCGAATATAATTTGCTAAAGCTTTGACTAAGTTTTTTTACTTCTCAATTGCACTTAGCAAGCTGAGAAGAAAGGGGGATTTATAAACTCAATTGGCTTCAGAATTAAAGTCAAAAAGAGTCACATCCTAGATTTTTGGATACCGACGGTACCACCACTGGGCACTAGCGGTACCACTACTAGTTGCCCCTGTTCTATCAGTGCACTGGGCGGTACCACCGCCTAGTCTGGTAGTACTATCGCCTAACAGGGTCCTCAGGCTTTGTGGAGTGGTGGTACCACCGCTGACAGGTAATAACTATCAGTAGTACCACCATTGACCTAGGGCAGTACCACTGCCCAGACAACCTAGGAACTAGTTCCCGGGGCAGTGCCACCTCCCAGTCTGGCGGTGCCATCGTCAGACATGGTCAGCACTGGTGAATGGACTCTGAATCAAGCCCAATTCAGTCCAATTAAGGCCTAGTTGACCCCTACTAGGGTTAATTAGGATTATCACCTAATCCTAACCCTAATTATATGCTAACTACGAAATTGAAAACATATTCTAAGCAAATTAAAAATTGGCAACATCGAATCTTCTTCCCGCGAGCTTTCTGACAAACTTCCGGAGGACTTCTAACACACTCTCAGATATCTTCCGACGGACTTCCAGTAGCCTCCCAAACTTTATGGCAAGTTCGACGAATCTTTTGGCCACCTTCCGAACTTTCTTGGTGAACTCCGCAAACCTTCGACGAACCTTCCAGCAAACTTCCAAAACCTTCAACAAGCCCTCGATTCATTCTCAGCCAGTTCCAGCAACACTTCCGACGATCTTTCGGACTTCCGACGGACTCTCGAACTCCCAACGTACTTGACTCCGATAATTTACTTTATGTCTTCATTGCTATTATAGACAATCCTACAAACTTATCTCAATAATATGGATTAGATCAAATAACCTATCAATTAACTTCATCATCGAAATTTGAGATTTAACAATCTCCCCCTTTTTGATGATGATAATCAATTGATGACGGAGTTAACCTTAACTCCCCCTATCTATATGCCATATTATGAGAGGGAAAGCACTTGAATTCAATCTCTTTGAATTCAAGCCAAAACCAATAAATTGTATTCGTTGAACTTATCATCATGCTTAGCAAGCATGATCTTTTTATCCAAAAATATGAAACTTCATATTTTTCACGATGTCAAGACATGACACCCATTTTTTCAAGTTCAATGATGATAGACATTTATCACTTCGACAAATGATACCAATTTTAATTTTAAAGTGAAACAAGGATCAAATGATATCAAAATAAAATTACGCAAATGCAAGGCATGATATCATTTTATGATACATCATTAAATGAGATGAAAACTTATCATATCAATGAAAGATACCAAATTTAAACATGATATGATATTGATTTTACAAAATTAACATGTAAAGTATGTATGAACCATTTGCGATACATGTAATACATTCTAATTGCAATACACTGCATTTCAATACATTGTAATACATGATACATCATTCAATATGATACATAAAAGGCATTTATTATTCCATCAATCAAGTCATCAATGTATCTTGTCATATTCTTCTCCCCCTTTGTCATCAACAAAAGGCAATAGGCTTTGATAAAAATGGCAAAAAGAAAAGAATACCAAAGAGCAATTCAATCATACTTTTTGAAAATTGGTGCCAATGAAATCATAAGATAGATCATTAAAGCCAAAGTTTATAAAATTTTCTAAGATCTCATGAAAAAGTTGATTTTGCATAATAATTCTTGAATTGAATCATTCAAGTTAATAAAAATTTATTCAAGAATTATTTCTACCAAATGAAACTAAAAAAGATATGAAATTGATAAAACTCATAATAAGAACTATAAGAGTTCATTCAAGAAGGATTGAAATGAACGGTTCAAGAGCCAATTTGAAATTTTAAGCCAAAAAATTATAATGTAAAAAAGATACATTATTGAAGCCAAGACATTCATCAATTATATGTTGGGAAATCCTTCTAGGGAGTGACATCTCATGCATAGCGGAAGAACAAAAACAAAACACCCTAAATTTTTCGTAGAAAGGTTCCGTCATCGTGCGAAGATCGGTGCATCAAAACAAATCCACGAAAACTGCATATGTAAAAAAAAATACCTAAGGAGATTGTATATCCTTGAATCCCTGCATATCTATAAGAAGGATGAAGGAGGTCAAGCGTTCTCCTCCCTAGCGGTATCCACACGGCATGGACTGCGACGATGCACCTCTCTAGGGAGAGGAGAACAGAAGATGGCTACCAAGAGAACTCTCAGCCTATAGAGCTTTGGTTCCCTCCTATTTATAGAGACCCCCTGTAAACCCTAATGGATCTTACTCTGTTGGGTATTGGATCTCCATCCAATTACCCAAGCCTCTTGAATTAGTGGGTCTTTACCCAATAATCTCTTATTAGCAATTATTGGATCTCATCTGAGGATCCAATAATTCAGGAGCTTAACGGATATCTAATAAGTTAGGGGCTCCAGCGGATATCTCATATCCGAACCTCTACTTATCATAATATCTACCATATGTGTGTGACTCTCTAGTCCCAATATTGAGCTGGCCGTGAGTCATACTTGTCAGAACTCCTTCTGACTTAGTGAATTATTATCTCTATAATAATTCACCCAACTCATCGACTGCGGACGTACTATGCCACTATGCCGCAGCTCCTAGACGATACAAGGGAATCCAATTCTTTGGACCTATTTGTCCTCAGTTACCATATATCTATAGTCCCTCATCCATCTAATATCCCGAGACCTTATACCTGGCATGGTGCTTTGTCAGGCCCATCTGATCTCTCCTCGAGTCGTGCTCTTGTCGGATTCTCCCGAAGAACTCTTTCTCTCTCAATCTGAATAACCTTGGCCAAGGATTTGTTCGAGCAAGAATACATGAGATATTTCTCTCATGATACCGAGAGCGGATGATCCTCTATTGACACTCAATAGCCCTCGTAAGGTTGGCTACCACTCCTAATAACCAATTGTACTAGATTTGGAACTTTCCAAATCTATAAGTCTGGTATCAAAGAGTAGAGTACTCATACAAGACATCCTTGGTGTCTCAAGTCTAAAGACCAGATACACTATTGGGACTACAGAATTACTGTCTAACGTAAGGTATCAATAACCATCTAACATTTCGTAGGTGGATCAATCAGTGAACTCATTCCCCAATAAGCACCTGCACTGTACCCTTAGTGTCCCCACACGAGTAGCTATGAGACCAGCCACCTCCATCATATGGACGGGTATACAGCACACTAGTCTATCCGGTTATTTTGATGTCCTTCTCAGGTAACTTATGACCAGGATAATTTAGGGTCTGTGTTTAAAGGTGAATCGATCTTATTATCGTGATCTCATCACGATCCGATTCCCATTGCACAGATCCAAGGACATCACAATATATGCAACACGCAAGATAAAGTGATAAAATGCCTAATAATAAATAAAGAGAAAAAGTACATATCAAGTCACAAGTGCCATCACTCATGTGATTGGCTTGTAGGGCACATATGACTAGCATTATTTTATCAAGAGTTCATGAAGTTTATTAAAAAATCATAAAGAAGAGAGATGAAGTTTTCATACTAAGCTCAAGAGTCATAATGAAGTTTTCATACTTTAAAGGTTCAACTTAGCATTTCCATTACAAATTTATGAAGTGGAGCACATTATCATAAAAATTTCATAAAAGATTCAACTTACCATTCTAATTAGAACTCATGAGATGAAAGATAAACAATCAAGTCATAAAAGCTCAAGACGTAGAAATTAGCACAAGAGTTTATCAAATTTGCATGAATGAAGTCCGAAGAGAGTATAAAACCTTGAGAGCTTCTTCTTTATACAAAGATCATGATATTGATGTATGTATAATTGCATGTGTCAAGAAGACAAAATTATCAAACTTCAAATGATACATAAGAGTGGATAAAATAAATCAAAAAAACCATTTATTCATCCCAATAGAGATAGAGGGAGTATAAAACTAATTTTACTAAGTCATTAAGAGGGCATGATTTTAATTTAGAAATCATCAACATTAAACGATGAAAGAGGAGTATCAATGCAAGATCGGAGAAGGATAAAAATGAGACTTCCGTTCAAAAATACGATATTGTAAAGATGTCATCTGAAATCCTAAAAGATAATATCAAGATGAGTTCATGAAAATGGAAGTTGAAAAACTTCGGAAAAGAAACATACAACAACCTTATGTATTAGGACAATTTAGCATGCCTAATTCTCTTCTAATGAAGCTAAATTATTCTTTATTTAAAGGTTTTGTGAAGATATCCACTAATTGATATTTATTATTAATAAATTCTAGAATAACATCATTATTATTGATATGATCTCATATAAAGTGATGCCTAATGTCAATATGCTTAGTTCTAGAGTGTTGAATAAGATTTTTGGTTAAACAAATAGCACTTGTGTTATCACATTTTCTGAGAATATTCTTTAATTGAATTCCATAGCCTTCTAAAATATTTTTCATCTAAACAACTTGTGTACAACATGCACTTGCGGCTATATACACGGCTTCAGCCATAGATAGTGCAACCGAGTTTTATTTTTTGGAAGTTCAAGAAATAAGTGCATGTCCTAAAAATTGGCATGTTTTAGATGTGCTTTTTCTATCTATTATACATCCGCCAAAATCCGCATATGCATAGGTTTTTAAATCAAAGTCATTGAATTTTGGATACCATAATCCTAGATTAGGAGTTCCTTTAAAATATCTAAGGATTCTTTTAATGGCTTTAAGGTGAGATAACTTAGGATTATCTTGAAATCTTGTACAAAGTCCTACACTAAACATGATATCTGATCTAGTTGCGGTGAGGTAAAGTAAACTACCTATCATTCCCCTATATTTTTTTATTAAAATTTTCTCTACTTTCATCCATGTCCAACATAGTGGAAGTACTCATAGGAGTGTTTATGGCTTTTGAACTATCCATCATAAATTATTTTAATAATTCTAATATATATTTAGATTGATTAAGCAATATACCATCACTAAGTTATTTAATTTACAATCCTAAAAAGAAGGTTAGTTCATCTATTATACTTATTTCAAATTCATGACTCGTACACTTGACAAATGATTCACATAGTGATTCATTAGTAGAACCAAAAATAATGTCATCTACATAAATTTAAATAATAAAAAATTATTTTTAAAATATTTAACAAACAATGTAGTATTAACCTTACCTTTAGTAAAATTATTTAAAATTAGAAATGAGCTAAGTCTCTTAAACCAAGCCCTTGGGGCTTGTTTTAACCAATAGAGAGCCTATTTAAACACATGATTAGGAAAAAGAGTTTTCAAAACCTAAGGCGATTGTTCAACAAACACTTCCTTGGAAATAAAACCATTTAAGAAAGCGCTTTTGATATCCATTTAAAATAATTTAAAATTATGACTACTAGCATAGGCATGGAACATCCTAATGGCTTCTAATCTTGCTACAGAGGCGAAGGTCTCTTTGTAATCAATACCTTCTTCTTCGTTGAAACCCTTGGCCACTAATCTAGCCTTGTTTTTAACCACGATACCAAATTTATCTTGCTTGTTTCTAAAAACCCATTTAGTACCTATAACTAAATGGTCACTAGGTCTAGGAACAAGCTTCCACGCCTCATTCCTCTTAAATTGGCTCAATTCTTCTTGCATTACGATAACCCAAGAATCATCTTTCAAGGCTTTGTCAATGCACTTAGGTTCAATTTGAGAAAGAAAAACGACGTTGGTATAAAAATTTTAAAAGAAGAATGAGTTTGAACTCCTTTTAATGTGTCTCCTATAATCACTCATTTGGATGGGCATCTACATACTTCCATTCCTTAGGTAAGGAAATTTAGGAAGAAAATGCATCCAAGTTGCTATTTTGAGGAGAGGTTTCATTCAAATTTAAACCATCAAAATCAAGATCATCATCAAAATTATTTTTATTAAATTCAAAAACTTCATTAAAAACAACATGAATAGGCTCTTCTATAACAAGGTTCTTTTGTTAAAAACATAAAAAGCTTTAGAAATGAAAGAGTAACTAAGAAAGATGCCTTCATCGGATTTTGCATCGAACTTTCCTAAGGCATCCTTTTCATTCAAGATAAAGCATTTGCAACTAAAAACTTTAAAATAAGAAACATTTGGTTTCTTGTTATTCCACAATTCATAAAGAGTTTTGGATAGAGATGGTCTTATTAGAACCCTATTCATGACATAGCAAGCCGTATTAATGGCTTCAGCCCAAAAGTATTTGGATAAACTATGTTCATTTAACATGGTCCTTGCCATTTCTTGTAAACTCCTATTCTTTCTTTCTACTACTCCATTTTGTTGAGGATTCCTCATAATAGAGAAATTATGGTTATATCCATTAGATTCGTAAAAATTTTGGAAGTCATGGTTTTGAAATTCACCATCGTGATCACTCCGAATTGATAAAATCATAAAACTCTTTTTGTTTTGAGCAAGTTTATAAAATTTAGAGAAACATTTGAAGTAATCACTTTTGTGAGCCAAGAAATAGGTCCAAGTGTATCTACTATAGTCATCTACAATGACGAACGCATATTTGCTACCTTCTAAACTCGTTGTATCAATTAATCCAAATAAATCCATATGGATCAATTATAATGGTCTAGAGGTGCTTATTTGATTCTTTGGTTTGAAGTTAGTTTTTATTTATTTTCCTAGTTGACATACATCACATATTTTGAGTTTAATGAACTTAACATTGGGAATGTCTCTTACAAGTCCTTTAGATATGATTTGAGTGATTAGTTTCATGCTCTCATGACTTAATCTCCTATGCCAAAGTCAAGCATCATCATTCAAAATCAAAAAATACATTTCATTACTAAGATCATCAATGTTTATAGTATATACATTATTTTGTTTTAGTGCAATCATAGATATGTTGTTGTGTGATTTTTTAATAATGCAAGCATTAGATTCAAATTTCACAATGTATCCTTTATTATATAATTAACTAATGCTCAAAAAATTATGCTTTAAGTCATCAATTAAAAAGCTTGATTTGCTACCTATAGTTCCCTTGTTAATGATTTTACCCTTGTTGTTGTCTTCGAATGTGACATACCCTTCGTCTTGGCTAGTGAGCATAGATAATTGATATGGATCTCGGTCATGTGCCTTGAGCATCTATTATCAAAATATCATCTCTTGCTCCTAGCTTGTGTAAATGAATGTGTCTACAAAGAGGGTTTTAGGTACCCATTTGAACTTGGGTTCCTTAAATATTGATCTACTAAACTTGTCATTGTTCATTGAGTTCCTTATAATTCCTTTAGGAACCTATATCAACTTATGTGGGTTAAGTTTCTTATACAGACATTTATAAACAACATATTCGGACTTACAACAAAAGTTGCATTTCAAATGAGATGATACATGTAGTGTGTGTCCTTTAATAAAGGTGGTTAGAGTATAGTGAGATCCACTCACAAATCCAATTCCACTTCTTTTTCGACGTGACTCTTGTTTTCAAGAATCAAGTCTAAGCCCTTCCTACCGATATTAAACTTATTTATGGTCTCTTTAAGTAGCAAGTTCTCTTTTTTTATTGCCTCTAAGTATTCACACTTAGAGCATTGAGGTAAAGAGGGAGTTCCAAGTTCAAAATTTTCAAGTTTATCTAATAAGATATCATGTTCCTTTTTTAATAAATTGAACCTTTTACTAATAGCTCTACACTCATCAAATAACTCATAAAAAGTAATTGAAAGTTCATCAAAAGTTAAATCTTCATTAAATAACTCACATGTCTCTTCTCCGAAAGCCATCAATATGAAGTTGGCCTCCTCATTGTTTGCTTGTTCATCTTCGGAGACACTTGAGTCATCCCATGTTACCTTTATAGCCTTCTTCCTCTTTAGTAGCTTCTTCTTGGCTTGGGGGCATTCACTTTTGAAGTGCCCCAGCTTCTTGTATTCGTAACAAATCATTTGTTCCTTTTTTAGTTCAAGTTTGTTTTTAGTGTCATTTTTAAATTTATTCCTTCTTATAAATTTTTTAAATTTCTGGGTCAAGAGTGCAAGTTCATCTTCAAGGTCCTCATCACTTGAAGATTCTTTCAATTGGTCTTCTTATTTTCTTAATACCATATCTTTTATGTTCTTTGGAAGGGGGTTCTCGAGCTCATTATGAGCATGCATGTCATTTCATAGGTCATCAATGATCGAATGAGTTCTTCGAGCGAAATTTTTTTTAGGTCCTTAGCCTCTTAAATGGCCGTAAATTTTAGATCCCAACTCTTTGGAAGGGATCTTAAAATTTTAGTTACAAGTTTAAAATTAGAAAAATCTTTACTAAGTACTTTGAGTCCATTGATGACATCTATGAAACGGGTGTACATGTCTCCGCTGGACTCACTTGGTTTCATTCGAAATAATTTGTAAGAATGCACCAAGAAGTTGATTTTGGACTCTTTCACTTGGCTAGTATCTTCATGAATGATTTCAAGAGTATGCAAAATATCAAAAGCCGATTCACAAATCAAAATATGATTAAACTCATTTTTATCAAGTGCGCAAAACAAGGCATTCATAGCCTTTGCATTTGGAGCAAAAACCTTCTTCTTCGATTCATTCCATTCGTTCATCGGAAGAGAAGATTTTTGAAATCCATTTTCAATAATATTCTAAAGTTTAAAATCCATGAAAATAAGAAAAATCTTCATACGAGTCTTCCGATAGGTGTAATTTGACCCATTAAACATAAGCGGACGTGTAATTGAATGACCCTCTTACATGCTAGAATACGCCATCTCTCTTGGGTTTTAAATCAAATAAGAGTGACCGAGCATCTAATACTAATTGTTAGGATCTGAGTAGCACTAAGAGGGGGGGGGGTGAATTAGTGTAGCGGATAAAAACTATAATTTTGAAATCGACTTCGGAAAAAGTTATTCATCGAGAAATTTTGGTTCGACGAAGAAGATTTCAGCAAGGTGATTCAAGTGAATACTATAGAAAGCAGAGATGAGGAGATCGAGAGATCGTAGCTAAGTAAAGATTAAAATGCAATAAGTTAAAAACTCACACATCAAGAGAAGTACGCAGTAATGTATAGTAGTTCGGTCAAATGACCTATGTCCACTTCCAAAACTTCCTCCGATGAGGTTCCTAACTTCCACTGTCAACTCTTCTTGAAGGAGGACCAAGCACCGCTCTTACAAACTTTTACAAGTGGTTCACACTCTTACAGAATTTATACAAAGTAAAACTTGGGAGGTGAACACTCAAGCTTATCGAATATAATTTGCTATAGCTTTGACTCAGTTTTTTTTGTTTCTCAATTGTACTTACCCAATTGAGAAGAGAGGTATTTATAGACTTAATTAGTTTCAGAATTGGAGTCAAAAGAGTCACATCTCAGATTTCTGGGTACTGGTGTTACCACCGCTTGGCACTGGCGATACCATCGCCAGTTGACCCTATTCTGTCAGCGTACTAGGTGGTACCACCACCCAGTCTGGCGATACTACCGCCTGATAGGGTCCTCGGGCTCTATGGAGTGGCGATACCACCGCTGATAGGTAATAACTGTCAGTGATACCACCATTGACCTAGGGTGGTACCACCACCCAGACCACCTGGGAACTAGTTCCCGGGGTGGTGCCACTGCTAGACATGGTCAGCACTAGTGAGTGGGCCCTGAATCCAGCTCAATTCAATCCAATTAAGGTCTAGTTGGCTCCTCCTAGGGTTAATTAGGATTATCACCTAATCCTAACCCTAATTACATGCTAACTATAAAATTAAAAATATATTCTAAGCAAATTAAAAACCGACAATGACTAGTCTTCTTTCGGTGGACTTCCGACACACCCTTAGATATCTTCCAATGGATTTCCAATAGCCTCCCGGACTTTATGGTGAGTTCAATGAATCTTTTGGCCACCTTCCGAACTTTCTCAGTGAACTCCGTGAACCTCCAACGAATCTTCCGTTGAACTTCCGAAACCTTCGATAAGTCCCCGATTCATTCTCGGCCAGTTCCAACAGCACTTCCGATGATCCTTCGGACTTCCGGCGGACTCTCGAACTACCAACATACTTGACTCTAGTAATTTGCTTTATGTCTTCATTGTTATCATAGTCAATCTTGCACACTTATCTCAATAATATGGATTAGATTAAATAAACTATCAATTGACTTCATCATCAAAATTCGAGATTCAACATCTGCGTATCTGTAATTATGTTATAATTATATGAGAAGGCGCAATGGCATGGAAGCAATAGCGGGGCCCATGAGGCCAAGATGGACGATCCGACGCATTGTGATATGTTGAGATGCTGACAGAACTAACAAAGCGAGATAGACGATCACAAGGCATGGAGATGTATCGATGCACACATAGATCTTGATGTGAGTGATTGGACCCACTAGCTTGGGCTTGATCACATTAGGATATGGTCCATGATCATCTAGTGTGATTGCTCATATGATGTGCGAGTGATTAGTTATACACCTACTAAATATATATATATATATATATATGCATACAATGGAGATATATATTAAATATGTATATGTGTGACACATCATATTAAGAGACCAAATTAAAAAAAAATCCCCTCTCTCAATAATATTAAGTTGGTAAATGCAAGGCAATTAGATTGACCCGCGTGGCCTTCCATCGTTATAGGTAGGAACCGATTCCCGGTATAGGTTAAGTTGGTCGAGTCCTTGAGACTCACCTATATCTTGATTTGCTATCTTATCTATGACATAAAGATGTCATCGGTGACCTAAGGACATGGTATGCTTGGTTGAGTCCCTCGAGAGTATATCATTGAATCAGACTCATCTTATAACGATGGTGATGACTTAACCGAACATCATAGTTAGTCGAGTCTCTCGAGGCCATAGTGGTTTAGAGACCGAACAGGACGAGAATCATAGGAAGTTGTGATCGGTAAGAGTTGCCTACCTTTTGGGCTTAGTGTGATTGGTCGAGTCCCTCGAGGTTACACTAAGGTGCTGATTGGATCTCAATCCCCACTAGAAGTTTGCCGGAGACTTCCATTTCATATGTTAAGGGTGTTGCGTGACTCGCTAGAAAAATAGTGGGAGCACGTCAAGATAGAAGTTCATATCTTGATTATTTATATTTTTACAAAATCTGTATGTTATTTATTTCTACTGTATCTTTATTTTTAGAAAATATCGTTATTAGACTCTCTATGTAGTATACTTGATGCCAACCACCTCATTGGTACAAATTATATGGATTGGCTCCATAACCTGAGAATAGATCTCACAGTGGAGAAAATCACATGTCCTTGATATAGTGATGTCTACGCCCAAGGAAGGGGCAAGCAAGGATGAGATTGCTCACTACGTGAAGTACACAGATGACTCTGCTCTTGCTCAATATTATATGTTGGGCTCCATGACTCCCGAGTTACAAAGACAATATAAAAAGATGGATGTCAGATCCATACTTTTGTATCTCTATAAATTGTTTGAGGAACAAGGAAGAACTCAATGATATGAGATATCGAAGAGTCTCTTCCACACTAGGATGACTGAGGGGATATTGGTTCAGAACCTTGTCCTTAAGATTATTGAGTGAATAGAAACTCACTAGTCTAGGAATGGTCCTAGAGGATAATCCATGTATGGATCTTGTACTTGATCCTACTAAATTTTTTTCATAGTTCTCTATATGTTAAGATTAAAAAAGAAAAGGAAGGCGAGAAAGTCCCTTGAGAAGGGCAAGGGTAGACCGGGTAAAGCAAGGGTTGCTAAGAAGGACCCAATAAAGGACAAAAGTCAATGCTTCCACTACGGCTAAGATGTGCACTAGAAGAGGAACTGCAAGGTATCCTGCGAGAAAGGTGAAACAAAAGTTTAGAGAAGCTTGGATATGCATTCATGATTAGTCTCTATTTGTCAAACTCATATGATAACACATGGGTATTGGATACTGATTTTGTTTATCATATCTGCAATTCGTTGTAGGTTTTGACAAGACTTAGGAGATTGATAAGAGGTAAGATAGGCCTCAAGATAGGCAATGAAGTAAGAGTTGCTACTATTGCTATTAGTGAGGTTACCCTACATCTGAATGGTGGAGCTACTATTGCATTAGATGCTTATTATTTTATTATCTCTATCATCAAAAACGTTATTTCCATTTTATGTTTGACATTGAATGGTTATAAAATAATTTTTGAGAATAATAGTTGTTCAATTATTAAGGATGATGAGATCATCACAAGAGGAACATCGCATAATAGTTTGATTATGCTAAACACAACTCCACATATCATGAGTGTGAGTGAGTCCATGAGGAAATGAGATGAGGTGAACAGTGCATACCTATGGCATTATAGGCTAGGTCATATCCATGAGAGAAGGATTCAAAAGTTACTGATAGATGAATACATAGATACATTTGACTATGAGTCATATGCGACTTGTGAACCTTGCCTTCATGAAAAGATAACTAACTCTCCATTTAGTGGAACTTGAGAGAGAGCTATTGAGTTGTTGAAACTCATACATAATGATGTATGTGGTCACATGTCAACTCAAGCCATAGGTGGTAACTCATACTTTATTATTTTCACTGATAATTTCTCTAGGTGCAAACACATGTACTTGATGAAGTACAAGTCTGAAGCCTTCGAGAAATTCATAGAATATTACAATGAAGTAGAGATTCAAACCGGAAAGAGTATCAAGGCTCTTCGATCAAATCGAGGAGGTGAGTACTTGAGTACAAAGTTCACTCAATTCCTCAGGACCATGGGATTACTGTCCCAATGGACACCTCCTTATACACCCTAGCTCAATAGTGTACTCGAAAGTAGGAGTCGCACACTGTTAGATATGGTACAGTCCATGATCGTTTCACTGTCTTATTCGGGATATGCCTAGAGTCCATAGCTTACCTTCGAACAAAGTTTCAAATAAGTTGATAGTATCTACACTATATGAGATATGGAAAGGGAAGCCCGATATTAAGGTTGTTAGGATTTGGGGTTGCCACTGCCCACATTTAGAGACACAAGCCCGACAAGTTAGAATCTAGGATGGCATGGTGCAAGTTTGTAGGATACCCCAAGGAAACTTATCAAGATTATTTCTCACCCCGAGGACCAAAAGGTCTTTATAGCTAAGAGAGTAGTATTCCTTGAGAAGGAACACATTCTTAGTGGAAACAGAGGGCGCTGATAGAGTTGAGCAAGGTTGAAGAACCTAGATCAAGCATTATTTCACACCAGAGTATGTTCAGGTACCTAGCACACAAGTTTTGACTTTACGTGAGGTTCGGTGAGAGTATCATATCCTTTTGAGAGATATGTGGACATATTAGAGGAGAGGATGTTGAAGATATTGATCCTCGGACCTCACGACGAGGCTATTAGGAGTATAAATTCTGGGAAGTGGCAAGAAATCATGAATTTAAAGATGGATTTCATGTACTTTAACAAGGTTTGGAACTTGGTTGATGCAACCAAGGGTATCGTACCCATTAGCTGCAAGTGGATCTTCAAAAAGAAGATCGGAGTAGATGGAAAGGTAGAGACCTATAAAGTAATGCTAGTGGCTAAGGGGTATCGTCAAAGCCAAAGTTGTTAGGTCTCAAATTTTGATGATGAAAATAATTAATTATATTTTATTATCTAACTACGTTTTGAGTGAACGAATAGAGTCAAAGACTCGAAAGTTAATATTCTTATGCACGATTTTGAGCTTTTCCGAATGTCATCAAGTGAGACTATCAATGATATGTTCTTCCGTTTCTTGGATGTCATCAATAGTCTAAAACCTCTTAGTAAATATTTTTTGAATTTTGAACTCACTAATAAGATTCCAAGATCCCTTCCAAAAAGGTGGGATCCTAAAGTAACTGTGATACAAGAAACTAAAGATTAAATGATTATCCTATTGAAAAACTCATTGGCACTTTAATGACATATGAAATGAGTTTCTTAGAACATGTTGAACATGATGAACATATGAACCACCTTCCAAAGAATAGGAAGGATTTGAAATTTTGGACAAATGAATATCACTTGAGTGATGACTTAATTGATGAGGACAATGATGAACTTGAACTTCAAACATTAAAACTTAAAAAGTTCATAAAACAAGAATTTAAAATAAAAAATAAACATGAATGTAGGAAGAGGCCAAAGAAGAGGAAGGCACCGAGAACAAATCCAAGTGCGAGATGGCGAACCATGCTTTGATGGGCTTCGACTACAAGGTAAGCAACTCAACTCCCTTGATTTATTTTGAAATTACATGAAGTTTTTCTTGAGTGCTTAACTTAGTTAGTAGGAATTTTTTTTCTTATGCTTTTCTTGTGTTTTTAAAAATAAGAAATTATTTTCAAAAATTATACTATGCTTTTCCTTCTAGTATTTTTGAAAAGTAAAAATTATGAATGATGATTGCTTTGTTTATGATTTTCGTATCAAATTTTGATGCATGGATTGACATAAAAGTTAATTAGCATGATTATGTTTAATAAGATTAATCCATGATTGTGTACTTGATGGTTTTCATGATGAAAATTATTTTTTGAATTTATATGATGCTCGGCCTTTGTGTGAAAATCTGAACATGCTTACTCAAATTGAAACACAAAATAAGAAAATGCACTATCATGATGATTTATGTTTCATGCACTTGGTCTTGATGGCTTTAACGAAACCTTATCTCAAATTTATAAGATAATGGTTTTCATATAAAAAAATTTGATGATGCTTATATGAAATCAATTTGCATCAAACGAAATACATAAGAATGACAAAGAGTACTATCATGATGTCTTATGCTTGATGTGTTTCGTCTTGATGGTTTTTAGGATAAACTTTGCCTCTTACTCTTGAATATGATACTCATTTTTATTAAAGGCAAATGCATGATTATCAATGCATGAATTGAAATCACTAAAAGAGAAATGCATGTTTCTTAAACATCTCTCTTTCTCTAAAGTTTTTGATAAAAGACAAGTGATGAACTCATGCCATTATTGATAAATCTCATCAACCATAATATAATTTGAATTGAATTTTATGCCTTGTATGTAAAGTGCTATATTTTTTGCTCTTGATGATCTTTTTGATCGGATTTTGCCTTTACATCTTGAACTTTCATGATTGTCTAAATTTGACATTAAAAGACAAAGGCATGCTTATTTGAAGTAAATCATAAAAGAAAAATGCATGATGTTGAAAATTTTTCTATCTCTAAAGTTTTTGGATTTGATGAATCTATGTGAATCTCTTGAATTGAATCTTTTGGAAAATGCCACATGCTTAATGTGATTCGACTTAATGATCTTTATGATAAAATTTATCTTTTCGTCTTGAATATTGACATTTGTTTTTATTAAGGGCAAAAGCATGGTTATAAGAAGCAAATTGCATATAAAAATAAAAGGCAATCCTCTATCTCAATCTTATAGATTTTCTATAGGAAATTAATGAATCCATACTTGTCATGTATGAATTTATTGAATGTGATTTTGAGGATGATTCTTGATTTGACAAATGCTTGATTCACATTTATGATAGAAGATACATTTTAAAAATGAATCATGCTTCAATCATGTTCTATCTCTCTTAATTCATTTTGTTCTCCTATATATATTTTTTTTTATACTAAAAGAGGAGAACCTTCCAAATGATTCATGAAATTGATGATTTTATCAATAATCTATTTGTCATTTTGAATCTCTAGAAAGTTGATGATATGATAATAACCTTATTCATGTTATGAATCTTGTAAATGATTTTGATTTAATTATGGATTTCGAGTTGACAAATTGATGTGAATGAGATCTTTTGTTTCAAGCGAATCATGATCTCTTTTGATTTCTTGACTTGAGATATTTTTCTTATGCAAATTGAAATAGTTTCCTCTATGATTACTTCTTTTTCATTTACTAAAGAGGAAAACAATCCAAGTCTTGATATATCGATAAGTGAAATACTTGAAATCATTCATGATGAATTTAGATCTATCATGCATAAATCAAGTTGTTCCTTTTACTACCAAATGAATCATGACTTGATATTTCTTTTATCATGATACTTGGTTGTATAATTCTTTTGCTTTATTTAAAAAAAAAATTTATCAAAAGAATCATGTCCTTCTTGATTTTTCTTGATGTCATGATATGATATGGCTTGTCTAATGATTGAAATTTTTAGCCATTAAGTCCTTCCTTCTTTTCGATAATGACAAAGGGGGAGTTAGCTTGCTAGCTAGTGTATCACAAGAGAAAGTGATAAACATAGCTAGCTAGAACTTGTAAAAAGGCAAAACTTGCACTTCTCAAAATAAGAAGAAAGAAATTGCAAGGTTGCATTATTTTTTAAACTCATGAGCTTGCATGTTTAAAATATTATAAATTTTACAAAAATCACTAGCTCATTGCAAACAAAAGGTTGATAGCTTGCAAAGGGGAAACTTAGTTGCAAAAGAGAAGAATTGAAAGAGAGCTAGCTTGCGTATCGCAAAGTATGCTAGCTTATCATTATTGTTTGCTTGCTAATCATCAATTTCCCTCATATCATGATTTATTTATGACTCCATTGAATTCATGACTTGATATGTTGAAAATTCATGATGCAAATTTATTATTTTGTCATGATATAAAAGACTACTTGTACTCCTCCCTTCTTTTTGACAAAAACAAAGGGGGAGAAAGATTTTGCTAGCTCAAAAAAACTTGCACATCTCAAGAAGCAAGTAAAAATCTTCATGCTTAAACTAAAAAACATGCTATGATTGAATGTTATAAATCTAGCTTATATGTTGACTTGTATATCTTTTTAAATAGCTAGAGCAACTTCTCCTTTTTGTTGATGACAAAGGGGGAGAAGTAGATTGATGATTTCATG
Source organism: Musa beccarii (assembly GCA_024322285.1). Classification (NCBI taxonomy): domain Eukaryota; kingdom Viridiplantae; phylum Streptophyta; class Magnoliopsida; order Zingiberales; family Musaceae; genus Musa; species Musa beccarii. The sequence goes on along the minus strand of CM044400.1, from coordinate 43,626,045 downwards.
CAATGAATGAAGTATTGAATATTTTATATATTTACATGATATTTTTTCATAACATATGATGAATGTTGCTTGGATTTGGGATAATCCAAATGTTCTATCAATGGCATATTGATAGGGAGAGTTTGGTTAAACTCCGAGGAGTTAAGGTTAACTCCGTCAGTCATCAATTAGTTGTCATCATCAAAAAGGGTGAGACTATTAGGTCTCAAATTTTGATGATAAAACTAATTGATTGTGCTTTATTGTCTAACTGTGTTTTGAGTGATGCAGGTCTACTTGATCAAGATTAGATAATTGGCGGGAGGAATTGACGATGCACCGAGGAAATCACGTTAGGATATTGGACGTTGAGTCGAAGTCCGATCGACAATCGGCGAAAGGTTTCGGACATCGGTATCGGGCCAAGAAGAGTGGTGTTGCACCAAGTATATCGGGATCGTTACGAGGTCAACCGTCGATTGGGCAACAAGCCACAAGATAGGACGATATGCCAAAGAATCGGACGAAGCACCGACCAATGATGTGTCAGGCAACAGAATGTCAATTCGCATTGTAATAACTATTTAGATTGAAGTAGAGTTAAGTTTTGGCTTGTGTGCAGGATTAACTATGATAACGATGAAGACATAAAGCGAAATAAAGTGCCGGAGTCAAGTGCGATGGATCGTTGGGAGTTTGAGAGTTGGACGGAAGTCTGAAGATTCAACGGAGTTCGTTGAGAAAGATCGGAGCTTGCCGAAGGAGCTCATCGGAACTCGCCAAGATCATCGTGAAGTCTAGGAGCTTACCGCGAGTCCGTAGAATGGTATCCAAGGGTTCATCGGAAGACCGTCGAAGTTTGGAAGCTCACGGGAAGAAGTCTTGACTTTTCGGACTTTGTAATAGCTTAGGAAATATCTTTAATTTCATAGTTAGCATATAATTAGGGTTAAGATTAGGTGTTAATCCTTTAACCTATTAGGGGCCAACTAGGCCTGTATTGGATCGATTTGGGCGGGTTTAAGGCTGGAACCAGGAGTGCTTTGGACACTCTCTAGCGTGGCATCGCTGCCAGGACTAGGCGATGGCACCGCCAGTCCAGCTTCCCGGAGTAGTCTAGGGCGGTGGTACCGCCCTGGGGTAGAGTGCCCAAGAGATGGCACCGCTGGTTGGGCGGTGGTACCGCCCAGTACACTGACCGTGTCAGTGTGTCAGGCAATAGTACCGCCAAACTAAGCAATGGTACCACCCAGTGTCAGAATCAGACTAGCGATGGTACCGCCAGTGACAGGTAGTGGTACCGCCAGTACCTCGAAAAACTGGGATGGGAAGTTTCTTGGCTCCAAGTTTAAATCAAATTAGAGTCTATAAAAACCCCTCCCATCCCTAGTTAGAACACATAAGCACATAGATCTTAAAAGGAATAAAATACTGTAGAAATCCTTCTAAAATCCCTCCTCTAGCTTTCATCATTTTCAACTTCAAGAGAGGAGTGAGTGAGTGCTTGTAAGGGTTTCCTCCTAAGCCCGTCAAAAGGAGAGTGTTGTAAGGGAGTTGGTCCTCACCCGTTGGAATGAGGATAGCTAGTGGAAAAGCCAGTGGCCTCAAGAGAAGAGAGATCGGGTGTGGACGTAGGTCGTATAACCGAACCACTATAAAAATTCTAGTTTGTATTTCTATTATTGTTATTTACATTTCTGCAAACCATATTCGCGTTACTTCCTCTATTTCTCTTTCTTATAATCGACTTAAAGTTTAAAGCATCATTCCTTTCTAGGTTCAAACGAAACATTGCTTTTAATCGTATGAAGTTTTTCAAAAGCTTATTTTAAATTACCAAATTTATTGTTATTAACCGCTACACTAATTCACCTCCCCCCTTCTTAGTGTCACTCTAGATCCCAATAAAGGTGTTGACTATGACGAAACTGTTGGGAAATCCACAAGGGGAGCGACATCACATGCGCAGCGGAAGAACAAAAAAAACAAAATCCCAGATTTCCCATAGAAAGTTTCTGTCATCGTGCGAAGATCGATGCGTCAAAAACAAATCCGCAAAACTACACGTGTAAAAGAAGATACCTAGGGAGATCGTATATCCCTGAATTCCTATAGATCTGTGGGAGACGATGAAGAAGGTCAAGTGTCCTCCTCTCCAGCAGTATCCACATAGCAGGGATTGCAATGATGCACCTCTCTCTCTGGGGAGAGGCGAATTGGAGGTGGTTACCAAAAACCCTCAGCCTATAGAGCTTTGGTTCCCTCCTATTTATAGAGGCCCCCTGAAAAACCCTAATGGATCTTTTGCCCTATTGGGTATTGGATCTCCATCCAATTACCCAAGCCTCTTGGATTAGTGGGTCTCTACCCAATAATCTCTTATTAGCAATTATTGGATCTCATCTCAGGATCCAATAATTCAAGGGCTTAATGGATATCCAATAAGATAGGGGGTTCAGCGGATATCTTATATCTGAATCTCTACTCGTCGCAACACCTACCATATGTGTGTGACCCTCTAGGCCCAATATCGAGCTGGCCGTGAGTTATACTTGTCAGAACTCCTTCTGACATAGTGAATTATTATTTCTATAATAATTCACCCAACTCATCGACTGCGGACGTACCAGGCCACTATGTCATGGCCCCCAAACAATACAAGGGAATCCAATCCTTTAGACCTATCTGTCGTCAGTTACCATTTATCTATAGTCTCTCATCCATCTAATATCCCAGAGACCCTATACCGGGCATGGTGCAGTCACCCATACGGTCTCTCATCAAGTCTTGCTCTTGTCGGATTCTCCTGGAGAATACATGGGATATTCCTCTCATGATACCGAGAGCAGATGATCCTCTATTAACACTCAATAGCCCTCGTAAGGTTGGCTACCACTCCCAATGACCGGCTGTACTAGATATGGAACTTTTCAAACCTATAAGTTCAATATCAAAGAGTAGAGTACTCATACAGGACATCCTTCGTGTCTCAAGTCTAAGGACCAGATACACTACTGGGACTACGGAATCGCTGTCTGATGTGAGGTATCAATAATCATCTAGCATTCCGTAGGTGGATCAATCAGTGACCTCATTCTCCAATGAACACCTGCACTGTACCCTTAGTGTCCCACATGAGTAGCTATGAGACCAGCTACCTCCATCATATGAATGGGTATACAGCACACTAGTCTATCCGGCTATCTCGATGTCCTTCTCGAGTAACCTATGACCAGGATGTTGAATCTCGGATTTTGATGATGAAACTAATTGAGTGTGATTTGTGGTCTAACTGCGTTTTGAGTTATGCAGGTCTACTATCGAAAGGTGATTGACTACTTATAGGGATGAAGACGTAAAGCGAAACAAAGGGCCGAAGACAAGTGTGATGAATCGCTGGGAGTTCGAGTGTTCAAAGGAAGTCCGAAGATTCGTTGGGCGCGTTACTTGGGCCGGCCGACGAGCAGTAGGAAGCTTGCCGAAGGGTTTTCGGAAGTTCGCCGAGGTTCGTCCGGAAGTTCGCGAGCTTGCCAAGAAAGATCGTGCTTGCCAAAGAAGCTCTGGGAACTCGCCAAGATCATCGTGAAGTCCGAGAGCTTGCCGTGAGTCCGCGGAATGGTTTCCGAAGCGTTCGCTGGAATTAGAAGATCGTTTAAGTTGACCGAAGCTCACGGAAGAAGTTGTCATGTGGACTTTGTAATAGCTTAGGAAACGCTTTAAAATTCGTAGTTAGCACGTATTTTGGGTTAGGATTAGATAACCCAAAGTGGGAGCCCATTGGGCCTTGATTAGATGAGTTTGGGCCAAAATTTTGGCCCAAACCCAATCGCTACGTGTATGCATCTTTGGCGGTTTAAACAAGAAGGCCTTAGCCCCATCATGAAGATTTGTATTATTAGTGATGAATGGGCATTTACTATGCCTCAAATCTGGTTTGTGAATCAAGCACTTGAAACCTATAAGCATTTTCTCCCCTTGCTTGAGTCCAAGGAGCATTACCACTAAAAGCTAAGGGTGTATGTTCCTGAGGAAGTGAAGTTTAAACTCCCTCACTAGCTAGGTGAAAGAAGATATAAAAAATGGCTTCAAGTAGCCATACCATTCTCACACTAGGTCTCTTAACATAGGTAAGAAGGGTGGCATATTATGGTGTCCAAGGTGCCATATAATGACATATGGGCACATAACATTATAATGTACTCCATCGGGTTGTTATTACCATCAAACACTTCCAAGGATGGAGATGTAAGTTCACTAGAATCAATTCCATATAGATTTTTTGGGTGAATGGCAACTGACTCAAGATTATTATGAGTCAAGAGAAAAGCCTCTTCGCTCGAGTATTCATTAAAAGAATCAATGAGTAGGCATTCCTATAATATCAAGTCTCCTTTAGTGCCAAAAATATTATGGAAAGATGTTATTGATATTTGCTAGTTATAGGTGCCCTACAAGCTAATCACGTGAGTGGCGACACACCGTAACACTGCATCAATCTCTTTACTTATGATTACTAAAATTTTCTTACATTATCTGGATGTATATTGTGCTGTCCTTGGATCTATACAATGAGAATCAGATCATGATGAGATCATGATAATGAGACTTATTCACCTTTAAACACAGACCATAAATAATCCCGGTCATAGGTTACTCGAGAGGGACATCGAGATGACCGAATAGACTAGTGTACTATATACCCATCCATATGATGGAGGTGGTTGGTCTCATAGGTACTCATGTGGGGATACTAAGGGTACACAGTATAGGTGCTCATTCGAGAATAAGTTCACTGATTGATCTGCTTATGGAATGCTGGATGGTTATTGATACCTCACATCAAACAGTGATTCCGTAGTCCCAGTAGTGTATCTGGTCCTTAGACTTGAGATACTAAAGATGCCTTGCATAAGAACTTCATTCTTTGACGCCAGACTTACAGGTTTGAAAAGTTCCAGATCTGATACAATCGATTCTCGAGAATGGTAACCAACCTTACAAAGGAAATTGAGTATCAATAGAGGATCATCCATTCTTTGTATCATGAGAAGAATATCTCATGTGTTCTTACTTAAGCAAATCCCTGGCCAGGGTCATTCGGATTAAGAGAGAAAGAGTTTTCCGAGAGAATTTGATTAGAGCAAGACTCGAGTAGAAACTATATGGGCCTGATAATACCGGTGCCCAATATATGATCTCTAGGATATTAGATAGATGAGGACTATAGGTACATGGCAACTAAGGATAGATAGGTCCAAAGGATTAAATTTCCCTATATTATCTAGGAATTATGGTTTGGTGGCCTAGTACATCCCCAATCGATGAGTCGAGTGAATTAATTATGGAGATAATAATTCACTGAATCAGAAGGAGTTTTGAAAGGTATAACTCATGGCCAGCTCGATATTGGGCCTAGAGGGTCAAACATATGGTAGGTGTTACGACGAGCAGAGGTTCGGATATGAGATATCCATCGGAGCCCCTATCTTATTGGATATCCAATAAGCCCCTGTATTATTGGATCCCATGAATGAGATCCGATAAGAGCTAGATTATCGAGTAAAGACCCATTAGTCTAAGAGACTTGAGTAATTGGATAGAGATCCAATACCCAATAGGGCTAGATCCATTAGGGTTGACAATGGGGCCTCTATAAATAGGAGGGAACAAAAGGCCCATAGATAGGAATTTTTTGGTGGCCACCTCTTGTTCTCCTCTCTCCAGAGACAAGCATCGTCATAGTCCCTGCTGTATGGATAATGCTACAGAGGAGGATGCATGACCTCCTTTATCCTTCCCCATAGATCTATAGGAACTCAGAGATATATAATCTCCCTAGGTACTTTCTTTTTACACATGTAGTTTTCGGATTCACAGATTGTTTTCGCACCGATCTTCGCATGATGATGAAACCTTTTCATGGAAATTTAGGTGTTTTATTTTTTATTCTTTCGCTGCACATGTGATGTCACCCCTTGGATTTTCCAATAGTGGTATCAGAGCTAGGTTATTCATGCGAAGATCATATTTTAAATTGCATGTGTTGTAAATTAGAAAGCTTTTGTCGTCAAAATTGTTGACGCAAAAAGCGAGGAAGGGCAACAATTGTTGCTTTGCTCTTGCTTGTGCTTGTAGAGTAGCCATGGCCAAGGCTGCAATAAGTAGCACCGGCGCCCTACGGGCTGCAGTAGGTTGCCTACCCGTGTAAGGGGTGGGTGGTGCCCGCTGCGGTGCGCCTGTCCTCAAGGGCCAACGTCTCCTGCAGCACTTTGTACCCATGGGTAGAAGCGCCCACAAGGGTGGCACTGCGCCAAGACAGGCCAGGGTCGGCTATATGGGCGGCGCCACGAGGTAGTGTCGTAGGGCGCCCCCTCAAAGGGATGGCACTACCTGTGGGCCGCCCACTGGAGGGGCAACGCCGCTCGTGGGCATGGGCATGGCATCGTTGCGTTTTATCCTATCTGGCCGAATGATAAAAATACCCTTCATAATTCAAAAAATTTCCATTATATCCTTGATTTTAGAAAAAAATATTTATTAATTAAATAGTTTAATTAACTATTATTATTTATCTAGTAGTCCTAAATGATAATGATATGTACATATGATGTATGATGTGGATAAATGATCATGGACCGTGTGATGTGTATACATAAGATTATTATATTGGGGCCTACGAGCCTCTATTTTCCTCGTTCATTGTTGGGTCTACTGTTAGGATCTGAGCAACACTAAGAGGGGGGGTGAATTAGTACAATGGATAAAAATCATAATTTTGAAATCGACTTCAGAAAAAATTGTTTATCGAGAAATTTCGGTCCAACGAAGAAGATTTTAGGAAGGTGATTCATATGAATGCTATAGAAAGTAGAGAGGAGGAGATCGAGAGATTGCAACTAAGTAAATATTGAAATGCAGTAAGTTAAAAACTCACACATCAAGAGAAGGATGCAGCGATGTATAGTGGTTCGGTCAAATGACCTACGTCCACTTCCGAAACCTCCTCTGATGAGGTTCCCAACTTCCACTATCAACTTTTCTTGAAGGGGAAGGACCAAACACCCCCTCTTACAAACTTTTACAAGTGGTTCATACTCTTACAGAATTTATACAAAGTAAAACTTGGGAGGTTAACACTAAAGCTTATCGAATATAATTTGCTAAAGCTTTGACTAAGTTTTTTTACTTCTCAATTGCACTTAGCAAGCTGAGAAGAAAGGGGGATTTATAAACTCAATTGGCTTCAGAATTAAAGTCAAAAAGAGTCACATCCTAGATTTTTGGATACCGACGGTACCACCACTGGGCACTAGCGGTACCACTACTAGTTGCCCCTGTTCTATCAGTGCACTGGGCGGTACCACCGCCTAGTCTGGTAGTACTATCGCCTAACAGGGTCCTCAGGCTTTGTGGAGTGGCGGTACCACCGGCCGAGCAGTAATAACTATCAGTAGTACCACCATTGACCTAGGGCAGTACCACTGCCCAGACAACCTAGGAACTAGTTCCCGGGGCAGTGCCACCTCCCAGTCTGGCGGTGCCATCGTCAGACATGGTCAGCACTGGTGAATGGACTCTGAATCAAGCCCAATTAAGGCCTAGTTGACCCCTACTAGGGTTAATTAGGATTATCACCTAATCCTAACCCTAATTATATGCTAACTACGAAATTGAAAACATATTCTAAGCAAATTAAAAATTGGCAACATCGAATCTTCTTCCCGCGAGCTTTCTGACAAACTTCCGGAGGACTTCTAACACACTCTCAGATATCTTCCGACGGACTTCCAGTAGCCTCCCAAACTTTATGGCAAGTTCGACGAATCTTTTGGCCACCTTCCGAACTTTCTTGGTGAACTCCGCAAACCTTCGACGAACCTTCCAGCAAACTTCCAAAACCTTCAACAAGCCCTCGATTCATTCTCAGCCAGTTCCAGCAACACTTCCGACGATCTTTCGGACTTCCGACGGACTCTCGAACTCCCAACGTACTTGACTCCGGTAATTTACTTTATGTCTTCATTGCTATTATAGACAATCCTACAAACTTATCTCAATAATATGGATTAGATCAAATAACCTATCAATTAACTTCATCATCGAAATTTGAGATTTAACAATCTCCCCCTTTTTGATGATGATAATCAATTGATGACGGAGTTAACCTTAACTCCCCCTATCTATATGCCATATTATGAGAGGGAAAGCACTTGAATTCAATCTCTTTGAATTCAAGCCAAAACCAATAAATTGTATTCGTTGAACTTATCATCATGCTTAGCAAGCATGATCTTTTTACCCAAAAATATGAAACTTCATATTTTTCACGATGTCAAGACATGACACCCATTTTTTCAAGTTCAATGATGATAGACATTTATCACTTCGACAAATGATACCAATTTTAATTTTAAAGTGAAACAAGGATCAAATGATATCAAAATAAAATTACGCAAATGCAAGGCATGATATCATTTTATGATACATCATTAAATGAGATGAAAACTTATCATATCAATGAAAGATACCAAATTTAAACATGATATGATATTGATTTTACAAAATTAACATGTAAAGTATGTATGAACCATTTGCGATACATGTAATACATTCTAATTGCAATACACTGCATTTCAATACATTGTAATACATGATACATCATTCAATATGATACATAAAAGGCATTTATTATTCCATCAATCAAGTCATCAATGTATCTTGTCATATTCTTCTCCCCCTTTGTCATCAACAAAAGGCAATAGGCTTTGATAAAAATGGCAAAAGAAAAGAATACCAAAGAGCAATTCAATCATACTTTTGAAAATTGGTGCCAATGAAATCATAAGATAGATCATTAAAGCCAAAGTTTATAAAATTTTCTAAGATCTCATGAAAAAGTTGATTTTGCATAATAATTCTTGAATTGAATCATTCAAGTTAATAAAAATTTATTCAAGAATTATTTCTACCAAATGAAACTAAAAAAGATATGAAATTGATAAAACTCATAATAAGAACTATAAGAGTTCATTCAAGAAGGATTGAAATGAGCGGTTCAAGAGCCAATTTGAAATTTTAAGCCAAAAAATTATAATGTAAAAAAGATACATTATTGAAGCCAAGACATTCATCAATTATATGTTGGGAAATCCTTCTAGGAGTGACATCTCATGCATAGCGGAAGAACAAAAACAAAACACCCTAAATTTTTCAGAGAAAGGTTCCGTCATCGTCGAAAGATCGGTGCATCAAAACAAATCCACTTTAAAACTACATATGTAAAAAAAAATACCTAAGGAGATTGTATATCCTTGAATCCCTGCAGATCTATAAGAAGGATGAAGGAGGTCAAGCGTTCTCCTCCCTAGCGGTATCCACACGGCATGGACTGCGACGATGCACCTCTCTAGGGAGAGGAGAACAGAAGATGGCTACCAAGAGAACTCTCAGCCTATAGAGCTTTGGTTCCCTCCTATTTATAGAGACCCCCTGTAAACCCTAATGGATCTTACTCTGTTGGGTATTGGATCTCCATCCAATTACCCAAGCCTCTTGAATTAGTGGGTCTTTACCCAATAATCTCTTATTAGCAATTATTGGATCTCATCTGAGGATCCAATAATTCAGGAGCTTAACGGATATCTAATAAGTTAGGGGCTCCAGCGGATATCTCATATCCGAACCTCTACTTATCATAATATCTACCATATGTGTGTGACTCTCTAGTCCCAATATTGAGCTGGCCGTGAGTCATACTTGTCAGAACTCCTTCTGACTTAGTGAATTATTATCTCTATAATAATTCACCCAACTCATCGACTACGGACGTACTATGCCACTATGCCGCAGCTCCTAGACGATACAAGGGAATCCAATTCTTTGGACCTATTTGTCCTCAGTTACCATATATCTATAGTCCCTCATCCATCTAATATCCCAGAGACCTTATACCGGGCATGGTGCTGTCAGGCCCATACAGTCTCTCCTCGAGTCGTGCTCTTGTCGGATTCTCCCGAAGAACTCTTTCTCTCTCAATCTGAATAACCTTGGCCAAGGATTTGTTCGAGCAAGAATACATGAGATATTTCTCTCATGATACCGAGAGCGGATGATCCTCTATTGACACTCAATAGCCCTCGTAAGGTTGGCTACCACTCCCAATAACCAATTGTACTAGATTTGGAACTTTCTAAATCTATAAGTCTGGTATCAAAGAGTAGAGTACTCATACAAGACATCCTTGGTGTCTCAAGTCTAAAGACCAGATACACTATTGGGACTACAGAATTACTGTCTAACGTAAGGTATCAATAACCATCTAACATTTCGTAGGTGGATCAATCAGTGAACTCATTCCCCAATAAGCACCTGCACTGTACCCTTAGTGTCCCCACACGAGTAGCTATGAGACCAGCCACCTCCATCATATGGACGGGTATACAGCACACTAGTCTATCCGGTTATTTTGATGTCCTTCTCAGGTAACTTATGACCAGGATAATTTAGGTCTCAGTGTTTAAAGGTGAATCGATCTTATTATCGTGATCTCATCACGATCCGATTCCCATTGCACAGATCCAAGGACATCACAATATATGCAACACGCAAGATAAAGTGATAAAATGCCTAATAATAAATAAAGAGAAAAAGTACATATCAAGTCACAAGTGCCATCACTCATGTGATTGGCTTGTAGGGCACATATGACTAGCATTATTTTATCAAGAGTTCATGAAGTTTATTAAAAAATCATAAAGAAGAGAGATGAAGTTTTCATACTAAGCTCAAGAGTCATAATGAAGTTTTCATACTTTAAAGGTTCAACTTAGCATTTCCATTACAAATTTATGAAGTGGAGCACATTATCATAAAAATTTCATAAAAGATTCAACTTACCATTCTAATTAGAACTCATGAGATGAAAGATAAACAATCAAGTCATAAAAGCTCAAGACGTAGAAATTAGCACAAGAGTTTATCAAATTTGCATGAATGAAGTCCGAAGAGAGTATAAAACCTTGAGAGCTTCTTCTTTATACAAAGATCATGATATTGATGTATGTATAATTGCATGTGTCAAGAAGACAAAATTATCAAACTTCAAATGATACATAAGAGTGGATAAAATAAATCAAAAAAACCATTTATTCATCCCAATAGAGATAGAGGGAGTATAAAACTAATTTTACTAAGTCATTAAGAGGGCATGATTTTAATTTAGAAATCATCAACATTAAACGATGAAAGAGGAGTATCAATGCAAGATCGGAGAAGGATAAAAATGAGACTTCCGTTCAAAAATACGATATTGTAAAGATGTCATCTGAAATCCTAAAAGATAATATCAAGATGAGTTCATGAAAATGGAAGTTGAAAAACTTCGGAAAAGAAACATACAACAACCTTATGTATTAGGACAATTTAGCATGCCTAATTCTCTTCTAATGAAGCCAAATTGTTCTTTATTTAAAGGTTTTGTGAAGATATCCGCTAATTGATATTTATTATTAATAAATTCTAGAATAACATCATTATTATTGATATGATCTCATATAAAGTGATGCCTAATGTCAATATGCTTAGTTCTAGAGTGTTGAATAAGATTTTTGGTTAAACAAATAGCACTTGTGTTATCACATTTTCTGAGAATATTCTTTAATTGAATTCCATAGCCTTCTAAAATATTTTTCATCTAAACAACTTGTGTACAACATGCACTTGCGGCTATATACACGGCTTCAGCCATAGATAGTGCAACCGAGTTTTATTTTTTGGAAGTCCAAGAAATAAGTGCATGTCCTAAAAATTGGCATGTTTTGGATGTGCTTTTTCTATCTATTATACATCTGCCAAGATCCGCATTTGCATAGGCTTTTAAATCAAAGTCATTGAATTTTGGATACCATAATCCTAGATTAGGAGTTCCTTTAAAATATCTAAGGATTCTTTTAATGGCTTTAAGGTGAGATAACTTAGGATTATCTTGAAATCTTGTACAAAGTCCTACACTAAACATGATATCTGATCTAGTTGCGGTGAGGTAAAGTAAACTACCTATCATTCCCCTATATTTTTTTATTAAAATTTTCTCTACTTTCATCCATGTCCAACATAGTGGAAGTACTCATAGGAGTGTTTATGGCTTTTGAACTATCCATCATAAATTATTTTAATAATTCTAATATATATTTAGATTGATTAAGCAATATACCATCACTAAGTTATTTAATTTACAATCCTAAAAAGAAGGTTAGTTCATCTATTATACTTATTTCAAATTCATGACTCGTACACTTGACAAATGATTCACATAGTGATTCATTAGTAGAACCAAAAATAATGTCATCTACATAAATTTAAATAATAAAAAAATTATTTTTAAAATATTTAACAAACAATGTAGTATTAACCTTACCTTTAGTAAAATTATTTAAAATTAGAAATGAGCTAAGTCTCTTAAACCAAGCCCTTGGGGCTTGTTTTAACCAATAGAGAGCCTATTTAAACACATGATTAGGAAAAAAAGAGTTTTCAAAACCGGGCGATTGTTCAACAAACACTTCCTTGGAAATAAAACCATTTAAGAAAGCGCTTTTGATATCCATTTAAAATAATTTAAAATTATGACTACTAGCATAGGCATGGAACATCCTAATGGCTTCTAATCTTGCTACAGGAGCGAAGGTCTCTTTGTAATCAATACCTTCTTCTTCGTTGAAACCCTTGGCCACTAATCTAGCCTTGTTTTTAACCACGATACCAAATTTATCTTGCTTGTTTCTAAAAACCCATTTAGTACCTATAACTAAATGGTCACTAGGTCTAGGAACAAGCTTCCACGCCTCATTCCTCTTAAATTGGCTCAATTCTTCTTGCATTACGATAACCCAAGAATCATCTTTCAAGGCTTTGTCAATGCACTTAGGTTCAATTTGAGAAAGAAAAACGACGTTGGTATAAAAATTCTTAAAAGAAGAATGAGTTTGAACTCCTTTTAATGTGTCTCCTATAATCAGCTCATTTGGATGGGCATCTACATACTTTCATTCCTTAGGTAAGGAAATTTAGGAAGAAAATGCATCCAAGTTGCTATTTTGAGGAGAGGTTTCATTCAAATTTAAACCATCAAAATCAAGATCATCATCAAAATTATTTTTATTAAATTCAAAAACTTCATTAAAAACAACATGAATAGGCTCTTCTATAACAAGGTTCTTTTGTTAAAAACATAAAAAGCTTTAGAAATGAAAGAGTAACTAAGAAAGATGCCTTCATCGGATTTTGCATCGAACTTTCCTAAGGCATCCTTTTCATTCAAGATAAAGCATTTGCAACTAAAAACTTTAAAATAAGAAACATTTGGTTTCTTGTTATTCCACAATTCATAAAGAGTTTTGGATAGAGATGGTCTTATTAGAACCCTATTCATGACATAGCAAGCCGTATTAATGGCTTCAGCCCAAAAGTATTTGGATAAACTATGTTCATTTAACATGGTCCTTGCCATTTCTTGTAAACTCCTATTCTTTCTTTCTACTACTCCATTTTGTTGAGGATTCCTCATAATAGAGAAATTATGGTTATATCCATTAGATTCGTAAAAATTTTGGAAGTCATGGTTTTGAAATTCACCATCGTGATCACTCCGAATTGATAAAATCATAAAACTCTTTTTGTTTTGAGCAAGTTTATAAAATTTAGAGAAACATTTGAAGTAATCACTTTTGTGAGCCAAGAAATAGGTCCAAGTGTATCTACTATAGTCATCTACAATGACAACGATATTTGCTACCTTCTAAACTCGTTGTATCAATTAATCCAAATAAATCCATATGGATCAATTATAATGGTCTAGAGGTGCTTATTTGATTCTTTGGTTTGAAGTTAGTTTTTATTTATTTTCCTAGTTGACATACATCACATATTTTGAGTTTAATGAACTTAACATTGGGAATGTCTCTTACAAGTCCTTTAGATATGATTTGAGTGATTAGTTTCATGCTCTCATGACTTAATCTCCTATGCCAAAGTCAAGCATCATCATTCAAAATCAAAAAATACATTTCATTACTAAGATCATCAATGTTTATAGTATATACATTATTTTGTTTTAGTGCAATCATAGATATGTTGTTGTGTGATTTTTTAATAATGCAAGCATTAGATTCAAATTTCACAATGTATCCTTTATTATATAATTAACTAATGCTCAAAAAATTATGCTTTAAGTCATCAATTAAAAAGCTTGATTTGCTACCTATAGTTCCCTTGTTAATGATTTTACCCTTGTTGTTGTCTTCGAATGTGACATACCCTTCGTCTTGGCTAGTGAGCATAGATAATTGATATGGATCTCCGGTCATGTGCCTTGAGCATCTATTATCAAAATATCATCTCTTGCTCCTAGCTTGTGTAAATGAATGTGTCTACAAAAGAGGGTTTTTAGGTACCCATTTGAACTTGGGTTCCTTAAATATTGATCTACTAAACTTGTCATTGTTCATTGAGTTCCTTATAATTCCTTTAGGAACCTATATCAACTTATGTGGGTTAAGTTTCTTATACAGACATTTATAAACAACATATTCGGACTTACAACAAAAGTTACATTTCAAATGAGATGATACATGTAGTGTGTGTCCTTTAATAAAGGTGGTTAGAGTATAGTGAGATCCACTCACAAATCCAATTCCACTTCTTTTTTCGACGTGACTCTTGTTTTCAAGAATCAAGTCTAAGCCCTTCCTACCGATATTAAACTTATTTATGGTCTCTTTAAGTAGCAAGTTCTCTTTTTTTATTGCCTCTAAGTATTCACACTTAGAGCATTGAGGTAAAGAGGGAGTTCCAAGTTCAAAATTTTCAAGTTTATCTAATAAGATATCATGTTCCTTTTTTAATAAATTGAACCTTTTACTAATAGCTCTACACTCATCAAATAACTCATAAAAAGTAATTGAAAGTTCATCAAAAGTTAAATCTTCATTAAATAACTCACATGTCTCTTCTCCGAAAGCCATCAATATGAAGTTGGCCTCCTCATTGTTTGCTTGTTCATCTTCGGAGACACTTGAGTCATCCCATGTTACCTTTATAGCCTTCTTCCTCTTTAGTAGCTTCTTCTTGGCTTGGGGCATTCACTTTTGAAGTGCCCTGAGCTTCTTGTATTCGTAACAAATCATTTGTTCCTTTTTTAGTTCAAGTTTGTTTTTAGTGTCATTTTTAAATTTATTCCTTCTTATAAATTTTTAAATTTCTGGTCAAGAGTGCAAGTTCATCTTCAAGGTCCTCATCACTTGAAGATTCTTTCAATTGGTCTTCTTATTTTCTTAATACCATATCTTTTATGTTCTTTGGAAGGGGGTTCTCGAGCTCATTATGAGCATGCATGTCATTTCATAGGTCATCAATGATCGAATGAGTTCTTCGAATGCTAAATTTTTTTAGGTCCTTAGCCTCTTAAATGGCTGTAAATTTTAGATCCCAACTCTTTGGAAGGGATCTTAAAATTTTAGTTACAAGTTTAAAATTAGAAAAATCTTTACTAAGTACTTTGAGTCCATTGATGACATCTATGAAACGGTGTACATGTCTCCGCTGGACTCACTTGGTTTCATTCAAATAATTTGTAAGAATGCACCAAGAAGTTGATTTTGGACTCTTTCACTTGGCTAGTATCTTCATGAATGATTTCAAGAGTATGCAAAATATCAAAAGCTGATTCACAAATCAAAATATGATTAAACTCATTTTTATCAAGTGCGCAAAACAAGGCATTCATAGCCTTTGCATTTGGAGCAAAAACCTTCTTCTTCGATTCATTCCATTCGTTCATCGGAAGAGAAGATTTTTGAAATCCATTTTCAATAATATTCTAAAGTTTAAAATCCATGAAAATAAGAAAAATCTTCATACTGAGTCTTCCGATAGGTGTAATTTGACCCATTAAACATAAGCGGACGTGTAATTGAATGACCCTCTTACATGCTAGAATACGCCATCTCTCTTGGGTTTTAAATCAAATAAGAGTGACCGAGCATCTAATACTAATTGTTAGGATCTGAGTAGCACTAAGAGGGGTGAATTAGTGTAGCGGATAAAAACTATAATTTTGAAATCGACTTCGGAAAAAGTTATTCATCGAGAAATTTTGGTTCGACGAAGAAGATTTCAGCAAGGTGATTCAAGTGAATACTATAGAAAGCAGAGATGAGGAGATCGAGAGATCGTAGCTAAGTAAAGATTAAAATGCAATAAGTTAAAAACTCACACATCAAGAGAAGTACGCAGTAATGTATAGTAGTTCGGTCAAATGACCTATGTCCACTTCCAAAACTTCCTCCGATGAGGTTCCTAACTTCCACTGTCAACTCTTCTTGAAGGAGGACCAAGCACCGCTCTTACAAACTTTTACAAGTGGTTCACACTCTTACAGAATTTATACAAAGTAAAACTTGGGAGGTGAACACTCAAGCTTATCGAATATAATTTGCTATAGCTTTGACTCAGTTTTTTTTGTTTCTCAATTGTACTTACCCAATTGAGAAGAGAGGTATTTATAGACTTAATTAGTTTCAGAATTGGAGTCAAAAGAGTCACATCTCAGATTTCTGGGTACTGGTGTTACCACCGCTTGGCACTGGCGATACCATCGCCAGTTGACCCTATTCTGTCAGCGTACTAGGTGGTACCACCACCCAGTCTGGCGATACTACCGCCTGATAGGGTCCTCGGGCTCTATGGAGTGGCGATACCACCGCTGATAGGTAATAACTGTCAGTGATACCACCATTGACCTAGGGTGGTACCACCACCTGACCACACAGGGAACTAGTTCCCGGGGTGGTGCCACTGCTAGACATGGTCAGCACTAGTGAGTGGGCCCTGAATCCAGCTCAATTCAATCCAATTAAGGTCTAGTTGGCTCCTCCTAGGGTTAATTAGGATTATCACCTAATCCTAACCCTAATTACATGCTAACTATAAAATTAAAAATATATTCTAAGCAAATTAAAAACCGACAATGACTAGTCTTCTTTCGGTGGACTTCCGACACACCCTTAGATATCTTCCAATGGATTTCCAATAGCCTCCCGGACTTTATGGTGAGTTCAATGAATCTTTTGGCCACCTTCCGAACTTTCTCAGTGAACTCCGTGAACCTCCAACGAATCTTCCGTTGAACTTCCGAAACCTTCGATAAGTCCCCGATTCATTCTCGGCCAGTTCCAACAGCACTTCCGATGATCCTTCGGACTTCCGGCGGACTCTCGAACTACCAACATACTTGACTCTAGTAATTTGCTTTATGTCTTCATTGTTATCATAGTCAATCTTGCACACTTATCTCAATAATATGGATTAGATTAAATAAACTATCAATTGACTTCATCATCAAAATTCGAGATTCAACATCTGCGTATCTGTAATTATGTTATAATTATATGAGAAGGCGCAATGGCATGGAAGCAATAGCGGGGCCCATGAGGCCAAGATGGACGATCCGACGCATTGTGATATGTTGAGATGCTGACAGAACTAACAAAGCGAGATAGACGATCACAAGGCATGGAGATGTATCGATGCACACATAGATCTTGATGTGAGTGATTGGACCCACTAGCTTGGGCTTGATCACATTAGGATGTGGTCCATGATCATCTAGTGTGATTGCTCATATGATGTGCGAGTGATTAGTTATACACCTACTAAATATATATATATATATATATATATATATATATATGCATACAATGGAGATATATATTAAATATGTATATGTGTGACACATCATATTAAGAGACCAAATTAAAAAAAAATCCCCTCTCTCAATAATATTAAGTTGGTAAATGCAAGGCAATTAGATTGACCCGCGTGGCCTTCCATCGTTATAGGTAGGAACCGATTCCCGGTATAGGTTAAGTTGGTCGAGTCCTTGAGACTCACCTATATCTTGATTTGCTATCTTATCTATGACATAAAGATGTCATCGGTGACCTAAGGACATGGTATGCTTGGTTGAGTCCCTCGAGAGTATATCATTGAATCAGACTCATCTTATAACGATGGTGATGACTTAACCGAACATCATAGTTAGTCGAGTCTCTCGAGGCCATAGTGGTTTAGAGACCGAACAGGACGAGAATCATAGGAAGTTGTGATCGGTAAGAGTTGCCTACCTTTTGGGCTTAGTGTGATTGGTCGAGTCCCTCGAGGTTACACTAAGGTGCTGATTGGATCTCAATCCCCACTAGAAGTTTGCCGGAGACTTCCATTTCATATGTTAAGGGTGTTGCGTGACTCGCTAGAAAAATAGTGGGAGCACGTCAAGATAGAAGTTCATATCTTGATTATTTATATTTTTACAAAATCTGTATGTTATTTATTTCTACTGTATCTTTATTTTTAGAAAATATCGTTATTAGACTCTCTATGTAGTATACTTGATGCCAACCACCTCATTGGTACAAATTATATGGATTGGCTCCATAACCTGAGAATAGATCTCACAGTGGAGAAAATCACATGTCCTTGATATAGTGATGTCTACGCCCAAGGAAGGGGCAAGCAAGGATGAGATTGCTCACTACGTGAAGTACACAGATGACTCTGCTCTTGCTCAATATTATATGTTGGGCTCCATGACTCCCGAGTTACAAAGACAATATAAAAAGATGGATGTCAGATCCATACTTTTGTATCTCTATAAATTGTTTGAGGAACAAGGAAGAACTCAATGATATGAGATATCGAAGAGTCTCTTCCACACTAGGATGACTGAGGGGATATTGGTTCAGAACCTTGTCCTTAAGATTATTGAGTGAATAGAAACTCACTAGTCTAGGAATGGTCCTAGAGGATAATCCATGTATGGATCTTGTACTTCAGTCCCTACTAAATTTTTTTTCATAGTTCTCTATACTGTTAAGATTAAAAAGAAAAGGAAGGCAGAGAAGTCCCTTGAGAAGGGCAAGGGTAGACCGGGTAAAGCAAGGGTTGCTAAGAAGGACCCAATAAAGGACAAAAGTCAATGCTTCCACTACGGCTAAGATGTGCACTAGAAGAGGAACTGCAAGGAGTATCCTGCAGAAAAGGTGAAACAAAAGTTTAGAGAAGCTTCAGATATGCATTCATGATTAGTCTCTATTTGTCAAACTCATATGATAACACATGGGTATTGGATACTGATTTTGTTTATCATATCTGCAATTCGTTGTAGGTTTTGACAAGACTTAGGAGATTGATAAGAGGTAAGATAGGCCTCAAGATAGGCAATGAAGTAAGAGTTGCTACTATTGCTATTAGTGAGGTTACCCTACATCTGAATGGTGGAGCTACTATTGCATTAGATGCTTATTATTTTATTATCTCTATCATCAAAAACGTTATTTCCATTTTATGTTTGACATTGAATGGTTATAAAATAATTTTTGAGAATAATAGTTGTTCAATTATTAAGGATGATGAGATCATCACAAGAGGAACATCGCATAATAGTTTGATTATGCTAAACACAACTCCACATATCATGAGTGTGAGTGAGTCCATGAGGAAATGAGATGAGGTGAGCAAAGGCATACCTATGGCATTATAGGCTAGGTCATATCCATGAGAGAAGGATTCAAAAGTTACTGATAGATGAATACATAGATACATTTGACTATGAGTCATATGCGACTTGTGAACCTTGCCTTCATGAAAAGATAACTAACTCTCCATTTAGTGGAACTTGAGAGAGAGCTATTGAGTTGTTGAAACTCATACATAATGATGTATGTGGTCACATGTCAACTCAAGCCATAGGTGGTAACTCATACTTTATTATTTTCACTGATAATTTCTCTAGGTGCAAACACATGTACTTGATGAAGTACAAGTCTGAAGCCTTCGAGAAATTCATAGAATATTACAATGAAGTAGAGATTCAAACTGGAAAGAGTATCAAGGCTCTTCGATCAAATCGAGGAGGTGAGTACTTGAGTACAAAGTTCACTCAATTCCTCAAGGACCATGGGATTCTGTCCCAATGGACACCTCCTTATACACCCTAGCTCAATAGTGTACTCGAAAGTAGGAGTCGCACACTGTTAGATATGGTACAGTCCATGATCAGTTTCACCGTCTTATTCTGGGGATATGCCCTAGAGTCCATAGCTTACCTTCTGAACAAAGTTTCAAATAAGTTGATAGTATCTACACTATATGAGATATGGAAAGGGAAGCCCGATATTAAGGTTGTTAGGATTTGGGGTTGCCCTGCCCACATTTAGAGACACAAGCCCGACAAGTTAGAATCTAGGATGGCATGGTGCAAGTTTGTAGGATACCCCAAGGAAACTTATCAGTATTATTTCTCACCCCGAGGACCAAAAGGTCTTTATAGCTAAGAGAGTAGTATTCCTTGAGAAGGAACACATTCTTAGTGGAAACAGTAGGAGCGCGATAGAGTTGAGCAAGGTTGAAGAACCTAGATCAAGCATTATTTCACAGCCAGAGTATGTTCAGGTACCTAGCACACAAGTTTTGACTTTACGTAGGTTCGGTAGAGTATCATATCCTTTTGAGAGATATGTGGGACATATTAGAGGAGAGGATGTTGAAGATATTGATCCTCAGACCTACGACGAGGCTATTAGGAGTATAAATTCTGGGAAGTGGCAAGAAATCATGAATTTAAAGATGGATTTCATGTACTTTAACAAGGTTTGGAACTTGGTTGATGCAACCAAGGGTATCGTACCCATTAGCTGCAAGTGGATCTTCAAAAAGAAGATCGGAGTAGATGGAAAGGTAGAGACCTATAAAGTAATGCTAGTGGCTAAGGGGTATCGTCAAAGCCAAAGTTGTTAGGTCTCAAATTTTGATGATGAAAATAATTAATTATATTTTATTATCTAACTACGTTTTGAGTGAACGAATAGAGTCAAAGACTCGAAAGTTAATATTCTTATGCACGATTTTGAGCTTTTCCGAATGTCATCAAGTGAGACTATCAATGATATGTTCTTCCGTTTCTTGGATGTCATCAATAGTCTAAAACCTCTTAGTAAATATTTTTTGAATTTTGAACTCACTAATAAGATTCCAAGATCCCTTCCAAAAAGGTGGGATCCTAAAGTAACGTGATACAAGAAACTAAAGATTAAATGATTATCCTATTGAAAAACTCATTGGCACTTTAATGACATATGAAATGAGTTTCTTAGAACATGTTGAACATGATGAACATATGAACCACCTTCCAAAGAATAGGAAGGATTTGAAATTTTGGACAAATGAATATCACTTGAGTGATGACTTAATTGATGAGGACAATGATGAACTTGAACTTCAAACATTAAAACTTAAAAAGTTCATAAAACAAGAATTTAAAATAAAAAATAAACATGAATGTAGGAAGAGGCCAAAGAAGAGGAAGGCACCTGAGAACAAATCCAAGTGCGAGATGGCGAACCATGCTTTGATGGGCTTCGACTACAAGGTAAGCAACTCAACTCCCTTGATTTATTTTGAAATTACATGAAGTTTTTCTTGAGTGCTTAACTTAGTTAGTAGGAATTTTTTTTCTTATGCTTTTCTTATGCTTTTCTTGTGTTTTTAAAAATAAGAAATTATTTTCAAAAATTATACTATGCTTTTCCTTCTAGTATTTTTGAAAAGTAAAAATTATGAATGATGATTGCTTTGTTTATGATTTTCGTATCAAATTTTTATGCATGGATTGACATAAAAGTTAATTAGCATGATTATGTTTAATAAGATTAATCCATGATTGTGTACTTGATGGTTTTCATGATGAAAATTATTTTTTGAATTTATATGATGCTCGGCCTTTGTGTGAAAATCTGAACATGCTTACTCAAATTGAAACACAAAATAAGAAAATGCACTATCATGATGATTTATGTTTCATGCACTTGGTCTTGATGGCTTTAACGAAACCTTATCTCAAATTTATAAGATAATGGTTTTCATATAAAAAAATTTGATGATGCTTATATGAAATCAATTTGCATCAAACGAAATACATAAGAATGACAAAGAGTACTATCATGATGTCTTATGCTTGATGTGTTTCGTCTTGATGGTTTTTAGGATAAACTTTGCCTCTTACTCTTGAATATGATACTCATTTTTATTAAAGGCAAATGCATGATTATCAATGCATGAATTGAAATCACTAAAAGAGAAATGCATGTTTCTTAAACATCTCTCTTTCTCTAAAGTTTTTGATAAAAGACAAGTGATGAACTCATGCCATTATTGATAAATCTCATCAACCATAATATAATTTGAATTGAATTTTATGCCTTGTATGTAAAGTGCTATATTTTTTGCTCTTGATGATCTTTTTGATCGGATTTTGCCTTTACATCTTGAACTTTCATGATTGTCTAAATTTGACATTAAAAGACAAAGGCATGCTTATTTGAAGTAAATCATAAAAAGAAAAATGCATGATGTTGAAAATTTTTCTATCTCTAAAGTTTTTGGATTTGATGAATCTATGTGAATCTCTTGAATTGAATCTTTTGGAAAATGCCACATGCTTAATGTGATTCGACTTAATGATCTTTATGATAAAATTTATCTTTTCGTCTTGAATATTGACATTTGTTTTTATTAAGGGCAAAAGCATGGTTATAAGAAGCAAATTGCATATAAAAATAAAAGGCAATCCTCTATCTCAATCTTATAGATTTTTCTATAGGAAATTAATGAATCCATACTTGTCATGTATGAATTTATTGAATGTGATTTTGAGGATGATTCTTGATTTGACAAATGCTTGATTCACATTTATGATAGAAGATACATTTTAAAAATGAATCATGCTTCAATCATGTTCTATCTCTCTTAATTCATTTTGTTCTCCTATATATATTTTTTTTTATACTAAAAGAGGAGAACCTTCCAAATGATTCATGAAATTGATGATTTTATCAATAATCTATTTGTCATTTTGAATCTCTAGAAAGTTGATGATATGATAATAACCTTATTCATGTTATGAATCTTGTAAATGATTTTGATTTAATTATGGATTTCGAGTTGACAAATTGATGTGAATGAGATCTTTTGTTTCAAGCGAATCATGATCTCTTTTGATTTCTTGACTTGAGATATTTTTCTTATGCAAATTGAAATAGTTTCCTCTATGATTACTTCTTTTTCATTTACTAAAGAGGAAAACAATCCAAGTCTTGATATATCGATAAGTGAAATACTTGAAATCATTCATGATGAATTTAGATCTATCATGCATAAATCAAGTTGTTCCTTTTACTACCAAATGAATCATGACTTGATATTTCTTTTATCATGATACTTGGTTGTATAATTCTTTTGCTTTATTTAAAAAAAAAATTTATCAAAAGAATCATGTCCTTCTTGATTTTTCTTGATGTCATGATATGATATGGCTTGTCTAATGATTGAAATTTTTAGCCATTAAGTCCTTCCTTCTTTTCGATAATGACAAAGGGGGAGTTAGCTTGCTAGCTAGTGTATCACAAGAGAAAGTGATAAACATAGCTAGCTAGAACTTGTAAAAAGGCAAAACTTGCACTTCTCAAAATAAGAAGAAAGAAATTGCAAGGTTGCATTATTTTTTAAACTCATGAGCTTGCATGTTTAAAATATTATAAATTTTACAAAAATCACTAGCTCATTGCAAACAAAAGGTTGATAGCTTGCAAAGGGGAAACTTAGTTGCAAAAGAGAAGAATTGAAAGAGAGCTAGCTTGCGTATCGCAAAGTATGCTAGCTTATCATTATTGTTTGCTTGCTAATCATCAATTTCCCTCATATCATGATTTATTTATGACTCCATTGAATTCATGACTTGATATGTTGAAAATTCATGATGCAAATTTATTATTTTGTCATGATATAAAAGACTACTTGTACTCCTCCCTTCTTTTTGACAAAAACAAAGGGGGAGAAAGATTTTGCTAGCTCAAAAAAACTTGCACATCTCAAGAAGCAAGTAAAAATCTTCATGCTTAAACTAAAAAACATGCTATGATTGAATGTTATAAATCTAGCTTATATGTTGACTTGTATATCTTTTTAAATAGCTAGAGCAACTTCTCCTTTTGTTGATGATGACAAAGGAGAAGTAGATTGATGATTTCATGCAATGAATGAAGTATTGAATATTTTATATATTTACATGATATTTTTTCATAACATATGATGAATGTTGCTTGGATTTGGGATAATCCAAATGTTCTATCAATGGCATATTGATAGGGAGAGTTTGGTTAAACTCCGAGGAGTTAAGGTTAACTCCGTCAGTCATCAATTAGTTGTCATCATCAAAAAGGGTGAGACTATTAGGTCTCAAATTTTGATGATAAAACTAATTGATTGTGCTTTATTGTCTAACTGTGTTTTGAGTGATGCAGGTCTACTTGATCAAGATTAGATAATTGACGCAGGAGGAATTGACGATGCACCGGAGGAAATCACGTTAGGATATTGGACGTTGAGTCGGGGGTCCGATCGACAATCGGCAGAAGGTTTCGGACATCAGGTATCGGGCCAAGAAGAGTGGTGTTGCACCAAGTATATCGGGGTTACGGAGGTCAACCGTCGATTGGGCAACAAGCCACAAGATAGGACGATATGCCAAAGAATCGGACGAAGCACCGACCAATGATGTGTCAGGCAACAGAATGTCAATTCGCATTGTAATAACTATTTAGATTGAAGTAGAGTTAAGTTTTGGCTTGTGTGCAGGATTAACTATGATAACGATGAAGACATAAAGCGAAATAAAGTGCCGGAGTCAAGTGCGATGGATCGTTGGGAGTTTGAGAGTTGGACGGAAGTCTGAAGATTCAACGGAGTTCGTTGAGAAAGATCGGAGCTTGCCGAAGGAGCTCATCGGAACTCGCCAAGATCATCGTGAAGTCTAGGAGCTTACCGCGAGTCCGTAGAATGGTATCCAAGGGTTCATCGGAAGACCGTCAGAAGTTTGCCGGAAGCTCACGGGAAGAAGTCTTGACTTTTCGGACTTTGTAATAGCTTAGGAAATATCTTTAATTTCATAGTTAGCATATAATTAGGGTTAAGATTAGGTGTTAATCCTTTAACCCTATTAGGGGCCAACTAGGCCCTGTATTGGATCGATTTGGGCCGGGTTTAAGGCCCAACCAGGAGTGCTGGACACTCTCTAGCAGTGGCACTGCCAGACTAGGGCGATGGCACCGCCCAGGTCCAGCTTCCCAGGTAGTCTAGGGCGGTGGTACCGCCCTGGGGTAGAGTGCCCAAGAGATGGCACCGCTGGTTGGGCGGTGGTACCGCCCAGTACACTGACCGTGTCAGTGTGTCAGGCAATAGTACCGCCAAACTAAGCAATGGTACCACCCAGTGTCAGAATCAGACTAGCGATGGTACCGCCAGTGACAGGTAGTGGTACCGCCAGTACCTCGAAAAACTGGGATGGGAAGTTTCTTGGCTCCAAGTTTAAATCAAATTAGAGTCTATAAAAACCCCTCCCATCCCTAGTTAGAACACATAAGCACATAGATCTTAAAAGGAATAAAATACTGTAGAAATCCTTCTAAAATCCCTCCTCTAGCTTTCATCATTTTCAACTTCAAGAGAGGAGTGAGTGAGTGCTTGTAAGGGTTTCCTCCTAAGCCCGTCAAAAGGAGAGTGTTGTAAGGGAGTTGGTCCTCACCCGTTGGAATGAGGATAGCTAGTGGAAAAGCCAGTGGCCTCAAGAGAAGAGAGATCGGGTGTGGACGTAGGTCGTATAACCGAACCACTATAAAAATTCTAGTTTGTATTTCTATTATTGTTATTTACATTTCTGCAAACCATATTCGCGTTACTTCCTCTATTTCTCTTTCTTATAATCGACTTAAAGTTTAAAGCATCATTCCTTTCTAGGTTCAAACGAAACATTGCTTTTAATCGTATGAAGTTTTTCAAAAGCTTATTTTAAATTACCAAATTTATTGTTATTAACCGCTACACTAATTCACCTCCCCCCTTCTTAGTGTCACTCTAGATCCCAATAAAGGTGTTGACTATGACGAAACTGTTGGGAAATCCACAAGGGGAGCGACATCACATGCGCAGCGGAAGAACAAAAAAAACAAAATCCCAGATTTCCCATAGAAAGTTTCTGTCATCGTGCGAAGATCGATGCGTCAAAAACAAATCCGCAAAACTACACGTGTAAAAGAAGATACCTAGGAGATCGTATATCCCTGAATTCCTATAGATCTATGGGAGACGATGAAGAAGGTCAAGTGTCCTCCTCTCCAAAGCAGATATCACATAGCAGGGATTGCAATGATGCACCTCTCTCTCTGGGGAGAGGCGAATTGGAGGTGGTTACCAAAAACCCTCAGCCTATAGAGCTTTGGTTCCCTCCTATTTATAGAGGCCCCCTGAAAAACCCTAATGGATCTTTTGCCCTATTGGGTATTGGATCTCCATCCAATTACCCAAGCCTCTTGGATTAGTGGGTCTCTACCCAATACCTTATTAGCAATAATCTCTCTATTAATTCAATTATTGATAGGGGTTCGTGGATCTCATCTCGTGTGTGATCCAATAATTCTTGTCGAAGGTGAATTATTATTTCTTAATGGATATCCAATAAGATAGGGGACCTTCGGCGGATATCTTATATCTCTCATCTCTAATATCCCGAGACCTATACTGGGGCATGCATGTGCGATCACACCTACAAGTCTTGCTCTTGTCGGATTCTCTGGATACATGGGATGTTCCTCTCATGATACCGAAGTGATGACCCTCTCAGGCCCTACCACTCCCATGACCGGTCGACTAGATATGGAACTTTTCAAACCTATAAGTTCAATAGTTATACTCATGTGTCCTTCGTGTCTCAAGTCTAAGGACCTCGACTACATAGTGTGAGGTATTATAATTCTATAATAATTCACCCAACTCATCGAGTAGCTATGAGACCAGCTACCTCCATCATATGAATGGGTATACACTATGTCGTCCGGCCCCCTCGAGTAACCTATACAAGGGAATCTCAATCCTTTGAGACCTGTGGTCTATCTCGTGCAGTCTACTATCGATTAGGGATGAAGGCGTAAAGCGACCATTTATCTATAGTCTCTCATCCATCTAATATCCCGGGAGGTTCGAGACCAAAAAGATCGTGCTTGCCAAGAAGCTCGGGGAACTCGCCATGGTCATGCTTGTGAGTCCCCCGATCAAGGTCTCTCATCAAGTCTTGCTCTTGTCGGATTCTCACGTATTTTGGAGAATACATGGGATATTCCTCTCATGATACTTGAGATCTTTGGCGGTTGCACCGCGGCGGCATGCATGCTTCTTTGTGTGCATGATCCTCTATTAACACTCAATAGCCCTCGTAAGGTTGGCTACCACTCCCAATGACCAAGACTGTACTAGATATGGAACTTTTCAAACCTATAAGTTCAATATCAAAGAGTAGAGTACTCATACAGGACATCCTTCGTGTCTCAAGTCTAAGGACCAGATACACTACTGGGACTACGGAATCGCTGTCTGATGTGAGGTATCAATAATCATCTAGCATTCCGTGGTGGATCAATCGTGACCTCATTCTCCAATGAATCACTTTGACACCCCTGCCTTTTCATGAAAGGGAACCCTTTTGAGCAAAAAGTTTGAGTCTTGAGCTTTTGAAGAGTTTTTGAAAAGTGTTGTATTCTTTGCTAGTGTCCCACTTGAGTAGCTCTTGTATGAGACCTTCCCCTTCAAAGGACTTGCTACCTCCATCATATGAATGGGTATTTGACAAACCACTACACTAGTCTAGTGTTTATATTTCCATTTCATTTCTTGGCTATCTCGATGTCCTTCTCAGCAACCTATGACTCTTTAGTCGGATAATTTAGTGTCTTTGCTAAATGTTTTCAAGAATAAATTGGATCTCATCATGATCCAATTCCCATTGCACAGATCCAAGGACATCACAATATAAATTTAGATAATGTGAGATAATACCAATAATCATAAGCAAAGAGATTGACGTAGCGTGTTACAGGTCCAATCACTCATGTGATTGGCTTGTAGGGCACCTATAACTAGCAATCTCTCACTTGACCTAAAGCCAATCACCAACATGTCTGATCCCCATCAGACCTCTTTGAAGCTCAAAGACTATTTGAGTCAATGGCTTTGTCAGTGGATCTGCAATGTTATTTTCGGATGGAACTCTTTCCATTACTACATCTTTTCAGGCCACGATCTCTCTAATAAGGTAGAACCTTCTCAAAACACTTTTGATGAGACCTGGGTTCCCTTATTTGAGTAATCACCCCGTAGTTGTCGCAATATAAAGGAATCATATCCTCGCTGCTCGACAAGACTCCTAGGTCTGTGATGAACCTCTTCATCCAGACTCCCTCCTTTGCTGTCTCTGCCACAGTAATGTATTCCGCCTCTATGGTCGAGTCAGCAGTAGTGTCTTGCTTAGAACTCTTCCAGCATACTGCTCCTCCATTCAGGGTGAACACATACCCTGAATTAGACTTGCTATCATCGACATCGGACTGGAAGCTCGAGTCCGAGTAGCCCTCAACCTTGAGACTACTACCTCCATATACCAGTAAAAGATCCTTAATCTTTCTCAAGTACTTAAGGATGCATTTTACTGCTTTCCAATGCTCCAAGCCTAGATCTGTCTGATATTTGCTCGTGACACTTAAAGCATGTGCTATATCAGGCCTGGAACATAGCATAGCATACATGATAGATCATATCGCTGATGTATATGGTATCATATCCATGTGTGCCCTTTCATTAGGAGACTTTGGGGATATACTCTTAGAAAGTGATATTCCATGTCTTATTGGTATGAGACCTCTCTTGGAATTTTCCATGCCAAACCTTTTGACAATGGTGTCTATGTACCTGGACTGGGATAAGCCAAGCATCCTCTTGGATCTATCTCTATAGATCTATATCCCCAATATGCAAAATGCTTCCCCTAATTGCCTCATGTTTACTAACTTAATATTATTAATAGAGGGGATTTTGGTTTGGTCTTCTAATATAATGTGTCACACACATACTTATTTAATATATGTACCTACATCACATGTAAATATATATATATACATATCTAGTAGGTGTATATCTAATCACACATCACATGAGCAATCACACCAGATGATCATGGACCACATCCTAATGTGATCAGGCCCGAGCCAGTGGGCCCAATTACTCACATCAAGATCTATATATACTTTGGCGCATCTCTATGCCCTGTGATCGTCCATCTCACTTCGTCGGATCCGTCGGTATCTCAACACATCTTTATACGTCGAATCATCCGTCTCGGCCTCGTGAGTCACGCTACTGCTACGCCTCCTTATATAATTACAACATAATTACAGGCACATAGGCTCGACAATAAATGAGAAAAGAATAGAGGCTCACAGAACCCAATAATAATAATCACATGTACACATATCACAGCACAGGTTCATGATCATCTATCCACATCATATATTATTTTATAGGACTAATAGATAAAAAAATAATAGTTAATTAAACTATTTAATTAACATATTTAATTTTCTAAAATCAGAGACATAAAGGAAAATTTTAAATTCCCAAGGGCATTCTGGTCATTCGGCCATAAGGGATAAAATTAGAATTTTAAAAATTTCTAGGGGTATTTTAGTTATTCTGTCAAAGGGACAGAAACTGGAATTTATGAAATTCCGAGGGGCAAAACTATCTTTTGCACAAAAACCTTAATTCCTTTCCCTTCTATAGAGTTACGGCCGCCGCCACCCTACCGGCGGTGACCACTTCGGCCGGGCGCGCCGCCCCTACTCGCTAGCGCAGTGCCCGCAGGAAGTCTATTCACGGGCGGCGCTACCCCTTGCAGGTGTGCCCACATCTACGGGTAGATCACCTGCGAGCGGCGCTGCCCCTTGCGGGCTGGCCGCGGACGGAGCTGCCCCTTGCGGGCTGGCCGCAGACGGTGCTGCCCCTTGCGTGCTGGCCGAGGACGGCGTTGCCCCTTACGGGCTAGCCGCGGGCAGGCGGCGCTGCCCCTTGCGGGTGCAGCGCCTGCTGGCGCCCCTGCCCATGCGGGCGCTTCTGCCCGCGTTCTCAACGCCGCAGGCGACGCCGATTCCTGCGGGCAGGCCGCCGGCTGCTGCCTGTGTAGGCAGCAAGGCTGATTACAGCCTTGCGGTCGCTGCACAAGTACAGCGGGCAGCAACAGTTGCTGCCCTTCCTCGCCCTTCCCGCCAACAATTTTGGTATCAAAAGCAGATCTAAAACACAACACACGTAGTTTAAGATCCGATTTCGCATGAACAACCTAGCTCTGATACCACTGTTGGAAAATTCACAAGGGGAGCGACATCACATGTTCAGCGGAAGAACAAAAAAAAACCCTAGATTTCCCATAGAAAGTTTCTGTCATCGTGCGAAGATCGGTGCGTCAAAAACAAATCCGTAAAACTACACATGTAAAAGAAGATCAACCTAGGGAGATCGTATATCCCTGAATTCCTGTAGATCTGTGGGAGAGGATGAAGGAGGTCAAGTATCCTCCTCTCTAGTGGTATCCACACAGCAGGGATTGTGATGATGCACCTCTCTCTCTGGGGAGAGGCGAATAGGAGGTGGTTACCAAAAACACTCAACCTATATAGCTTTGGTTCCCTCCTATTTATAGAGGTCCCTTGAAAAACCCTAGTGGATCTTTTGCCCTATTGGGTATTGGATCTCCATCCAATTACCCAAGCCTCTTGGATTAGTGGGTCTCTACCCAATAATCTCTTATTAGCAATTATTAGATCTCATCTCAGGATCCAATAATTCAGGGGCTTAATGGATATCCAATAAGATAGGGGGTTCAATGGATATCTCATATCCGAATCTCTACTCGTCGCAACACTTACCATATGTGTGTGACCCTCTAGGCCCAATATCAAGCTGGTCGTGAGTTATACTTGTCAGAACTCCTTCTAACATAGTGAATTATTATCTCTATAATAATTCTCCCAACTCATCGATTGCGAACGTACCAGGCCACTACGTTGTGGCCCCTAGACAATACAAGGGAATCCAATCCTTTGGACCTATCTGTCCTCAGTTATCATGTATCTATAATCTCTCATCCATCTAATATCCCAAAGACCTTATACCGGGCAAGGTGCTGTCAGACCCATACGGTCTCTCCTCGAGTCTTGCTCTTGTCGGATTCTCCCGGAGAACCCTTTCTCTCTCAATCCGAATAACCTTGGCCAAGAATTTGTTCGAGTAAGAACACATGAGATATTCCTCTCATGATACCAAGAGCAGATGATCCTCTATTAACACTCAATAGCCCTCGTAAGGTTGGCTACCACTCCCAATGACCGGCTGTATTAGATATGGAACTTTCCAAACCTATAAGTCTAGTATCAAAGAGTGGAGTACTTATACAGGACATCCTTGGTGTATCAAGTCTAAGGACCAGATACACTACTGAGACTACGAAATCGCTGTCTTACGTGAGGTATCAATAACCATCCAGCATTCCGTAGGCGGATCAATCAATGAACTCATTCTCCAATGAGCACCTGCACTGTACCCTTAGTATCCCCATACGAGTAGCTATGAGACCAGCTACCTCCATCATATAAATGGGTATACAGCACACTAGTCTATCCGACTATCTCGATGTCCTTCTCGAGTAACCTATGACCAAGATAATTTAGGGTCTGTGTTTAAAGGTAAATCGGTCTCATTATCGTAATCTAATCACGATCTAATTCCCATTGCACAAATCCAAGGACATTAAAATATACATTTAGATAATGTGAGATAATGCCAATAATCATAAGCAAAGAGATTGACGCAGCGTGTTACAGGTCCAATCACTCATGTGATTGGCTTATAGGGCACCTATAACTAGCAATCTCCCACTTGACCTAAAGTCAATCACCAACATGTCTGATCCCCATCAGACCTCTTTGAAGATCAAAGACAATCTGAGTCAATGGCTTTCTTAGTGGATCTATAATGTTATCTTCGGATGGAACTCTTTCCATTACTATATCTTTTCGAGCTATGATCTCTCTAATAAGCTAGAACCTCCTCAAAACACTTCTGATGAGACCCGGGTTCCCTTATTTGAGTAATCACCCCGTAGTTATCGCAATATAGGGGAATCATATCCTCACTGCTCGACATGACTCCTAGGTCTATGATGAACCTCTTCATCCAGACTCCCTCCTTTGCTGTCTCTGCCACAGCAATGTATTCCGCCTCTATGGTCGAGTAAGTAGTAGTGTCTTGCTTGGAACTCTTCCAGTATACTGCTCCTCCATTCAGGGTGAACACATACCCTGAATTAGACTTGCTATCATCGACATCGGACTGGAAGCTCGAGTCCGAGTAGCCCTCAACCTTGAGACTACTACCTCCATATACCAGTAAAAGATCCTTAATCCTTCTCAAGTACTTAAGGATACATTTTACTGCTTTCCAATGCTCCAAGCCTAGATCTGCCTGATATTTGCTCGTGACACTTAAAGCATGTGCTATATCAGGCCTGGAACATAACATAGCATACATGATAGATCATATCGCTGATGTATATGGTATCATATCCATGTGTGCCCTTTCATTAGGAGACTTTGGGGATATACTCCTAGAAAGTGATATTCCATGTCTCATTGGTATGAGACCTCTCTTGGAATTTTCCATGCTAAACCTTTTGACAATGGTGTCTATGTACCTGGACTGGGACAAGCCAAGCATCCTCTTGGATCTATCTCTATAGATCCATATCCCTAATATGCAAAATGCTTCCCCTAATTGCCTCATGTTTACCAACTTAATATTATTAATAGAGGGGATTTTGGTTTGGTCTTCTAATATAATGTGTCACACACATATTTATTTAATATATGTACCTACACATGCAAATATATATATATATATATATATATATATATATATATATATATATATATATACATATCTAGTAGGTGTATATCCAATCACACATCACATGAGCAATCACACCAGATGATCATGGACCACATCC
The DNA here is from genome assembly GCA_024322285.1 of Musa beccarii. NCBI lineage: Eukaryota > Viridiplantae > Streptophyta > Magnoliopsida > Zingiberales > Musaceae > Musa > Musa beccarii. Next base: position 43,593,017 of record CM044400.1, on the reverse strand, counting down.
TAATGTGATCAGGCCCGAGCCAGTGGGCCCAATTACTCACATCAAGATCTATATATACTTTGGCGCATCTCTATGCCCTGTGATCGTCCATCTCACTTCGTCGGATCCGTCGGTATCTCAACACATCTTTATGCATCGAATCGTCCGTCTCGGCCTCGTGAGTCACGCTACCGCTACGCCTCCTTATATAATTACAACATAATTACAAGCACGTAGGCTCGACAATAAATGAGAAAAGAATAGAGGCTCGCAGACCCCAATAATAATAATCACATGTACACATATCACATCACAGGTTCATGATCATCTATCCACATCATATATTATTTTATAGGACTAATAGATAAAAAAAAATAGTTAATTAAACTATTTAATTAACATATTTACTTTTCTGAAATCAGGGACATAAAGGAAAATTTTGAATTCCCAAGGGCATTCTGGTCATTCGGCCATAAGGGATAAAATTAGAATTTTAAAAATTTTTAGGGTATTTTAGTCATTCTGTCAAAAGGGACAGAAACTGGAATTTATGAAATTCGAAGGGGAAAAACTATATTTTGCACAAAAACCCTAATTCCTTTCCCTTCTACAGATTTACGGCCGCCGCCACCCTACCGGCGGTGACCACTTCGGCCGGCGCGCCGCCCCTACTCGCGGGCGCAGCGCCCGCAGGCAGTCAATTCACGGGCGGCGCTGCCCCTTGCGGGTGCGCCCACATCTACGGGTAGATCACCCGCGGGCGCGCTGCCCCTTGCGGGTTGGCTGCGGACGGCGCTGCCCCTTGCGGGCTGGCCGCGAACGGCGCTACCCCTTGCGTGCTGGCGGCAGACGGTGCTACCCCTTACGGGCTTAGCTTAGCGGCGGCGGCGGCGCCCCTTGCGGTGCAGCGCTTCTTTGGCGCCGCCCATCGGGAGCACTTCGCCGCATGGTCTCAACGCTGCAAGCGGCGCCGATTCTCGCGGGCACCACGGCCGCCGTCATCGACCTTGCGGTCACTGCACAAGTACAGCGGGCAGCAAAAGTTGCTGCCCTTCCTCGCCCTTCACGCCAACGATTTTGGTATCAAAAGCAGATCTAAAACACAACACACGTAGTTTAAGATCCGATCTTCGCACGAACAACCTAGCTCTGATACCACTGTTGGGAAATCCACAAGGGAAGTGACATCACATGTGCAGCGGAAGAACAACAAAAAAACCTCAGATTTCCCATAGAAAGTTTCTGTCGTCGTGCGAAGATCAAAGAGTGGAGTACTTATACAGGACATCCTTGGTGTATCAAGTCTAAGGACCAAATACACTACTGAGACTACGAAATTGCTGTCTTACGTGAGTTATCAATAACCATCCAGCATTCCGTAGGCGGATCAATCAGTGAACTCATTCTCCAATGAGCACCTGCACTGTACCCTTAGTGTCCCCACACGAGTAGCTATGAGACCAGCTACCTCCATCATATAAACGGGTATACTGTACACTAGTCTATCCGGCTATCTCGATGTCCTTCTCGAGTAACCTATGACCAAGATAATTTAGGGTCTGTGTTTAAAGGTAAATCGGTCTCATTATCGTAATCTCATCACGATCTAATTCCCATTGCACAAATCCAAGGACATTAAAATATACATTTAGATAATGTGAGATAATGCTAATAATCATAAGCAAAGAGATTGATGCAGCGTGTTATAGGTGTAATCACTCATGTGATTGGCTTGTAGGGCACCTATAACTAGCAATCTCCCACTTGACCTAAAGCCAATCACCAACATGTATGATCCCCATCAGACCTCTTTGACGCTCAAAGACTATTTGAGTCAATGGCTTTGTCAGTGGATCTGCAATGTTATCTTCGGATGGAACTCTTTCCATTACTACATCTTTTCAGGCCACGATCTCTCTAATAAGCTAGAACCTCCTCAAAACACTTCTGATGAGACCCGGGTTCCCTTATTTGAGTAATCACCCCGTAGTTGTCGTAATATAGAGGAATCATATCCTCGCTGCTCGACAAGACTCCTAGGTCTATGATGAACCTCTTCATCCACTCCCTCCTTTGCTGTCTCTACCACAGCAATGTATTCCGCCTCTGTGGTCGAGTCAGCAGTAGTGTCTTACATGGAACTCTTCCAGCATACTGCTCCTCCATTCAGGGTGAACATATACCCTAAATTAGACTTGTTATCATCGACATCGGACTGGAAGCTCGAGTCCGAGTAGCCCTCAACCTTGAGGCTACTACCTCCATATACCAGTAAAATATCCTTAGTCCTTCTCAAGTACTTAAGGATACATTTTATTGCTTTTCAGTGCTCCAAGCCTGGATCTGCCTGATATCTTCTCGTGACACGCAGAGCATGCGCTATATCAGGCCTGGTACATAGCATAGCATACATGATAGATCATATCGCTGATCCATATGGTATCATATCCATGTGTGCCCTTTCATTAGGAGTCTTTGGGCATATACTCCTAGAAAGTGATATTCCATGTCTCATTGGTATGAGACCGCTCTTAGAATTTTCCATGTCAAATCTTTTGACAATGGTGTCTATGTACCTGGACTGGGACAAGCCAAGCATTCTCTTAGATCTATCTCTATAGATCCGTATCCCCAATATGCAGAATGCTTCCCTTAAGTCCTTCATGGAGAAGTGCCTAGATAACCAAGTTTTTACTATGGAGAGCATTCATACATCATTCCCAATGATCAGGATGTCATCCACATATAATAACAAAAAGGTGATAGTGCTCCCACTTAATTTCCTGTACACACAAGGCTCATCTTCGTTCTTAACGAAGTTATAAGATCTGATTGCCTCATCAAATCTTATGTTCCAAATTCAGGAAGCTTGCTTCAATCCATAAATAGACCTAAGCAACCTGCACGCCTTATCTGGGTTATCCTTAGACACGAATCCCTCAAGTTGTATCATATACACCTCCTCCTCGAGGTTACCATTGAGGAATACGGTTTTGACATCTATCTGCCAAATCTCATAATCATAGTGTACTGCAATAGCCAATAGAATTCAAATGGATTTTAGCATGGCTATAGGTGAGAAAGTTTCGTCATAGTCAACACCTTGCCATTGACGATACCCCTTAGCCACTAGCCTTGCTTTATAGGTCTCTACCTTTCCATCTACTCTAATCTTCTTTTTGAAGATCCACTTGCAACCAATGGGTATAATACCCTCAGGTACATCAACTAGGTTCCAAACCTTATTGGAGTACATGGAATACATTTCTGAATTCATGGCTTCTTGCCATTTCCCGGAGTCTATGCTCATAATAGCCTCCTCACAGGTCTGAGGATCAATATCCTCAACATCCTCTCTTCTGATATGTCCCACATATCTCTCAGGAGGATGGAATACTCTATCTGACCTACATAAAGTTGGAACTTGTGTGTTAGGTATATGAACAGATTCTGGAATAGTGCTTGAGCTAGGTTCTCCAACCTCGCTCAACTCTATCATGCTCCCAATGTCTCCACCAAGAATGTATTCCTTCTCAAAGAACACTACTCTCTTGGCTACAAAGACCTTTTGGTCCTCAGGGTAATAGAAATAATACCCACAAGTTTCTTTGGGGTATCCCACGAACTTGCACCATTCCATCTTGGATTCTAACTTGTCAGGGTTGTCTTTTGACGTGGGCAGGGGCAACCCCAAATCTTAACAACCTTAAGATCGGGCTTCTTCTCATTCCATATCTTATATAGAGTAGATATCACTGACTTGGTTGGAATTCTGTTCAGAAGGTAAGCTGCGGTTTCTAGGGCATATCCCCAAAATAAGATGGATAGGTCGGCAAAACACATCATGGAACGCACCATGTCTAACAGTGTGCGATTCTTCCTTTCTGATACACTATTAAGCCATGGTGTAAAAGGAGGTGTCCATTGGGATAAAATCCCATGGTCTTTGAGGAACTGGGTGAACTCTGTACTCAAGTACTCACCTCCTTGATCTAATCGAAGGGTTTTAATACTCTTTCCTATCTGGTTCTCCCCTTCTCATTTCCTCTTAGACTCACTTACACTCATGATATGTGGAGCTGTATCTATCATAAATAAACCATTATACAATGTTCCTCTCGTGATGATCTCATCATCTAATATTATTGAACAACCATTGTTCTCAAAAACTAATTTATATCCACTAACTGTTAAACATGAAATGGAAATAATATTTTTGATAATAGAAGGAACATAATAGCATGCATCTAATGCAATAATAGCTCCACCAGGCAGATGTAAAGTGACCTTACCAATAACCACTGCAGCAACCTTTGCTCCATTGCCCATCTTAAGGTCCATCTTGCCTCTATTCAATCTCCTAGGTCCTGCCAGAACCTGCAACGAATTGCAGATATGATAAGCACTCCCGGTATCCAATACCCATGTGTTATCATAAGATTATGATAAATGAAGACTAATTATGAATGTACCTGAAGCTTCTGTTTTGCCCTCTCTGCAAGATACTCTTTGCAGTTCCTCTTCCAGTGCCCATCTTTGCTGTAGTGGAAGCACTAACCTTTGTCCTTTGTTGGGTCTTTCTTGGCAACCTTTGCCTTACCCATTTTGCCCTTGCCCTTGCCCTTCTTAAGGGTCTTCTCAGTCTTCCTTTTCTTTCTGGTTTCACTATTGTAAAAAACCAGCTTCTCTTTCTTGATGGTGCTCTCTGCTTCTCTCAACATATTGAGGAGCTCTTGGAGGGTCACCTCAAGTTTGTTCATATTAAAATTCATTATGAACTGAGAAAAGGAATATGGTAGGGACTGAAGCACAAGATCCACTCACAAGTTATCCTCTAGGACCATTCCTAGACTTGTGAGTTTCTCGATCCACTTAATCATCGGAAGGACATGGTTCTGAACCGGTGTCCCCTCAGTCATCCTGGCATGGAAAAGACTTTTTGATATCTCATATCGTTGAGTTCTTTCCTATTCCTCAAACAGTTTGCGGAGATGTAGGAGAATGGAATTAGTATCCATATTTTCATGCTATCTTTGTAACTCAGTAGTCATAGAGGCCAGCATATAACACTGAGCAAGAGTGGAATCATCTAAGTACTTCACATAACGAGCGATCTCATCCTCGCTTGCCCCTTCGTCGGGCGTAGGGATCATTGTATCAAGGACATACGTGATTTTCTCCGTCATGAGAATGATTCTCAGATTGCGAACCCAATCCGTATAATTTGGACCAGTGAGGTGGTTGGCATCAAGTATGCCACGTAAAGGATTTGAAAGCGACATTTTTCTGAAATAAAAGATGTAGCAGAAATAAATAACATGCAGACTTTACAGAAATTTAAACAATTAAGATAAGGACTTCTATCTTAATGTACTCCCACTAATTTTTCGCGAGACACACGATACCCTCCGGTATATGAATCGGAGACCCCCGGTGGTTCTCTTGTGGGGATCAGAATCCAATCGGCGTCTTAACGTAACCTCGAGGGATTCGACCAATCACGTTAAGCCTGTAAAGGTTGACAACTCTTGCCAATCACAACTCCTTGTGATTCCCGTCCTGTTCGGCCTTCGAACCACCATGGTCTCGAGGGACTCGACCAACCATGATGTTCGGTTAAGTCAATAACATCGTTACCAGATGAGTCTGATTAGGTGATATACTCTTGAGGGACTCGACCAAGTATACTATATCCTCAGGTCACCTATGACATCTCTCTGTCGTAGATAAGATGGCAAGACGCGATATAGGTGAGTATCGAGGGACTAGACCAACTCAACCTACATTGGGAATTGGCTCCTAGCTATAATGATGGAAGGCCATGTGGGTCAATCTAATTGCCTCATGTTTACTGACTTAATATTATTAATAGAGGGGATTTTGGTTTGGTCTCCTAATATAATATGTCACACACATACTTATTTAATATATGTATCTACATCGCATGCAAATATATATATACATATCTAGTAGGTATATATCTAATCACACATCATATGAGCAATCACACCAGATGATCATGGACCACATCCTAATGTGATCAGGCCCGAGCTAGTGGGCCCAATCACTCACATCAAGATCTATGTATTCTTTGGCGCATCTCTATGCCCTGTGATCGTCCATCTCGCTTCATCGGATCCGTCGGTATATCAATACATCTTTATGTGTCGGATCATTCATCTCGGCCTCGTGAGTCACGCTACCGCTGCGCCTCCTCATGTAATTACAACATAATTACAAGCACGCAGGCCCAACAATAAATGAGAAAAAAATAGAGGCTCGTAGACCCCAATAATAATAATCACATGTACACACATCACATCACAGGTCCATGATTATCTGTCCACATCATATATTATTTTATAGGACTACTAGATAAAGAAAATAATAGTTAATTAAACTATTTAATTAACATATTTACTTTTATGAAATCAGGGACATAAAGGGAATTTTTGAATTCCCAAGGGCATTCTGGTCATTCGGCCATAAGGGATAAAATTAAAATTTCGAAAATTCCTAGGGGTATTTTAGTCATTCTGTCAAAAGGGACAGAAATCAAAATTTCTAAAATTCCGAGGGGCAAAACTATCTTTTGCCCAAAAACCCTAATTCCTTTCCCTTCTGCAGAGTTTCGGCCGCCGCCACCCTGCTAGGCGGTGACCACTTCGGCCGAGCGCGTCGCCCCTGTTCGCGGGCACAACGCTCGCAAGTAGTCTGTCCGCGAGCAGCGTTGCCCCTTGCGGGTGCGCCCACATCTATGGGCAGATCGCCCGCAGGCGGTGTTGCCCCTTGCGGGTTGGCCGCGGACGGCGCTACCCCTTGCGGGTGCAGCGCCTACCGGAGCCCCTGCCCAAGCGGGTGCTTCTGCCCACAGTCGCAGCGCTTGCAGGTGACGCCGATTCCGATGGGCATGCCGCAGGCTACTGCCTATGCAGGCAGTAAGGCTGCTTGCAGCCTTTCGATCGTTGCACGAGTACAACGGGCAGCAACAGTTGCTGCCCTTCCTCGCCCTTCGCACCAATGATTTTGGCATCAAAAGCAGATCTAAAACACAACACACACAGTTTAAGATCTGATCTTTGCACGAATAACCTGGCTCTGATACCACTGTTGGGAAATCCACAAGGGGAGCGACATCACATACGTAGCAGAAGAACAAAAAAAACAAAACCCCAGATTTCCCATAGAAAGTTTCTGTTGTCGTGCAAAGATCGGTGTGTCAAAAACAAAACCGTAAAACTGCACGGGTAAAAGAAGATACCTAGGGAGATCGTATATCCCTGAATTCCTGTAGATCTGTGGGAGAGGATGAAGGAGGTCAAGTGTCCTCCTCTATAGCGGTATCCACACGGCAGGGATTGCGATGATGCACCTCTCTCTCTGGGGAGAGGCGAACATGAGGTGGTTACCAAAAACCCTCAACCTATATAGCTTTGGTTCCCTCCTATTTATAGAGGCCCCCTAAAAAATCCTAATGGATCTTTTGCCCTATTGGGTATTGGATCTCCATCCAATTACCCAAGCCTCTTGGATTAGTGGGTCTCTACCCAATAATCTCTTATTAGCAATTATTGGATCTCATCTCAGGATCTAATAATTCAGGGCCTTAATAGATATCCAATAAGATAGGGGGTTCAATGGATATCTCATATCCGAATCTCTACTCGTCACAACACCTACCATATGTGTGTGACCCTCTAGGCCCAATATCGAGCTGGCCGTGAGTTATACTTGTCAGAACTCCTTCTGATATAGTGAATTATTATCTTTATAATAATTCACCCAACTCATCGATTGCGGACGTACCAGGCCACTACGCAGCGGCCCCCAGACGATACAAGGGAATCCAATCCTTTGGACTTATCTATCCTCAGTTACCATGTATCTATAATCTCTCATCCATCTAATATCCTAGAGACTCTTTACCGGGCATGGTACTGTCAGGCCCATACGGTCTCTCCTCGAGTCTTGCTCTTATCAGATTCTCTCGGAGAACCCTTTCTCTCTCAATCCGAATAACCTTAGCCAAGGATTTGTTCGAGCAAGAACACATAGGATATTCCTCTCATGATACCAAGAGCGGATGATCCTCTATTGACACTCAATAGCCCTCGTAAGGCTGGCTATCACTCCCAATGACTAGTTATACTAGATATGGAACTTTCCAAACCTATAAGTTCGGTATCAAAGAGTGGAGTACTCGTACAGGACATCCTTGATGTCTCAAGTCTAAGGAATAGATACACTACTAGGACTATGGAATCGCTGTCTGACATGAGGTATCAATAACCATCTAGCATTCTGTAGGTAGATCAATCAATGAACTCATTCTCTAATGGGTACCTGCACTGTACCCTTAGTGTACCCACACGAGTAGCTATGAGACCAGCTACCTCCATCATATGAATGGGTATATAGCACACCAGTCTATCCGGCTATCTCGATGTCCTTCTCGAGTAACCTATGACCAGGATAATTTAGGGTCTGTGTTTAAAGGTGAATCAGTTTCATTATCGTAATCTCATCATGATCCAATTTCCATTGCACAGATCCAAGGACATCACAATATACATTTAGATAATGTAAGATAATGTCAATAATCATAAGTAAAGAGATTGACGCAACGTGTTACAGGTGCAATCACTCATGTGATTGGCTTGTAGGGCACCTATAACTAGCAGAAACATTCTCACCCGTAGCTATGCTAAAATCCATCCGAATTCTATTGGCTATTGCAGCATACTATGATTATGAGATCTGATAGATGGATGTGAAAATCGTATTTCTCAATGGCAACCTTGAGGAGGAGGTGTATATGATATAACCTTAGGGCTTCATGTCCAAGGATAGTCTAGATAAGATGTGCAAGTTGCTTAGGTCCATCTATGGACTGAAACAAGCTTCCTAAAGTTGGAACATAAGATTTGATGAGGTGATCAAATCTTATGACTTTGTTAAGAATGAAGATGAGTCTTGTATGTACAAGAAGGTAAGTGGGAGCGCTATCACCTTCTTGGTGTTATATGTGGATGACATTCTAATCATTGGGAATGATGTAGGAATTGTTGGGAACTAGAGCGACACTAAGGAGGGGGGGTGAATTAGTGTAGCGGATAAAGATGACAAATTTCGATGATTAAAACTGTCACGTGCCCCGAATTTTAAATCTCGTTCTGGAGGTGTGACCCTGTCTTAAAATCCATAACATTAAATTTTTTTCAACGATCCAATCCTAGGATCCAAACTAATATTTGAGGATATAGAGAATCATTCAAATATCAATCATATCCATAAACCTGTGTAGGGGTTTATAATCATACATCACATCACACGAACCTTTATAACAACCCAAACCAACTTAACAAGATATTAACCTCACTTATAATTCCACAATACGTAAGAATTATACAAATCAGAATTCTAACCATTTACCATAAATTCATATCATCATAAACTAAACTCAACATTCCAAAATTTCAATCGTGCGAGATCTTTTAAAGCTTTTATATGATACATCACTCCAAGTTCATTGACAACATTTCATTACATAAAAAATATATTTATAAAATAATATAATAATCCACAATGACTTATCATAATCTGAATAGCTTTTCACTGCCTCAGCCCAATTCTAACATTTTTGCGAGTGACAAGCTAACCTGAAAAAAGGGTTATATAACAACGGAGTGAGCTACAAAGCTCAACAAGTGGCAAGCAAATCCAGAACAAGAGGAGAATAGCTTCAAACAGACTTGGTATCCAAATGCAAGTTAGAGATTCAAGAATTCATGGATATAAGCTCATTAGATATAGAATCACAAATGTTATTTCATTCAAACATATTTGGTTCATAACAAAGGCAGTAAAGAGGAATTAGAACTTATCAGATAACGTAAATAGTATTTCGGAGCATATCAAATGACACATGAACCATTTTGGAATATATCAAGGGCATAAGAAGCATTTTAGAACATATTAATGGTGGAAGAAGCATTTCAGAGCATATCAAATGACACATAGGACATTACGGAGTATATCAATGACACTTAGTATATTTCGAAGCATATCGATGTCATAGGAAATGTTTCGGAGCATATTAAGTGCAAATGAAATATTTCGAAACATTGCAAAGACGTATGAAATATTTCGAAGCATAACAAGAGCAAATGAAATATTTCAGAATATATCAATGACGCATGAATAGTTTCGGAGCATATCAAGAGCATAAGAAACATTTCAGAATATATCAATGACGTATAAATAGTTTCAGAACATATCAAGAGCGAATAAAATATTTCAGACATAGCAAAGACATATGAAATGTTTCTAAGCATGTCAAAGGCATATGAAACATTTCGAAGCATATCAATGGTGCATAGGACATTTCGAAGCATATCAATGGCACATAGGATATTTCGGAACATATCAATGATAGATGAAACATTTCTGAATATATCAAATAGCATATGAAATAGTTTTAGAATATATTTCAAAGGATAATAATGGCATATGAGATATCTCAGAGCATATCAGAAGAATAAATCAGAAATAGAAGCTCAAATGTCATATCTGACGTTCATTCATTTCATTCTCATCCAAAGTGTACATATAAACACATAAGCAAGGCTTTAGATATTATATCAAAAACACAAAGGGTACTATGGGATCTCAATCAGAATATGGTCCATTCAAAGCATGGACCCAGACGGAAATCAGAGCATCACGGGATCTAAGCATATACCCTTTACCATTTCTGGCAAAGGTAGAAATAATCCCTTTACCATTTTTGGCAAAGGTCCAAATCATCCCACAAGATACTAGAGTACAAAAGGGTAGTATGAACAATAACATTGGCATATATCGGAAGCACATGCGGAATAACGAAAATATGCGTGTGCCTTTATGAAACAAGATAGTGCCAACATAAACATTACATAATAGATTTCAGGTATACAAATAATTTCAGGACGAACAATACAAGAATTTAAAAGGACCAATATAAAGCTCAATTAAAAAATAATTTAGCAGAAATCAAATTTCTAATAGGATGAAACTTGAATAGGCAAAACTCAACAAAATTTCAATTCTGGCAGAATTTGAGTGGTACATTTCCTGAATTGTTTGAGTAACCAATTCTACTCCAATTTACTCAAAATAAGTGTCATTGGAAAGATGTATTAATCTATTTTCAGATGAACTTAGATTTGTATATTTTTGAGTTCCTAACAGGAAGTTACAACAAATAGAGTAAAGCAGGGTCAGAATTTATCATCTCTGTTTTGAAGAATTGGTAGAATCAATTTAAACAGATGTTTTAGTAGGAAAATATACTTCAAAATTTCCAAATCAGGTGTCAAAAGAAAGATATATGAATCTAGTTTCCATAAAATCAAGATTTTCATAATTCAAAATATTCACCAGAGAGTTATGAATAATTCAGTAATAGAAGGTCAGAAGTTGTAATATCTGTTTTACTAAATTTATGAGGTTTATTCATTCATATGTTTGGGTAGGCAAACTAACTCCGAATCTTCCAATTTTTATATCAAATGAAATCTCTTAAGTATACTTTCGTGTGAAATAGGTTTTTCCTAAATCAGAGTTTGGTGCAAAAAGTTATGGCCACAAGAGTACTAAAAGGTCAAAATCCAAAAAATTTCAAATTCAACATTTACATTCCAAACAATAGAGATATCAAATTTTAAGATTAGAATAATTCAAATTTCTCATATCAAAGGTAGAAACAAAGATTTGAATTGCTGTAGAAAAGAGTGAAACACTTGCCTTTCGAAGATTTCGATCCAACGAAATTATAAGCCCAAATCCTTCTACCTTTCCTCCATCTCCTCTCCGTGTGTCGTTTTCTGCACCTATCTTCTTTCTTTCTCCTGTAGCTCATGCAGAACATAGGAGGCCACAGTCATCTACTTTCCTTTTCTTTTTCCCAACTATAACTGTCACAATCGCAGCCGCAGCCATAGCCACAGTCACAACCACAAACCCCTCTCTTCTTCCTCTCCTCTTCTTCCTTCCTCTTCTTCCTTCCTCTTCTTTTTCTTTCCAGCCACAGCTGCCACACAGCAGCCACAGCCTTCCTTCCTTCCTCTGCTTCTTTCCTAGCCACAGTTGTGGTCACTGACGCATCCACAGCCGCAGACCTTGTTCCTCTTCCCTTCCTCCTCTTTTCCCTCTTCTTCTACTCCTCCTCTTCTTCCCTTTTTCTTCTTCTTTCCCAGCTACAGTTGCCACAGTCGCAGCTACAGCTGCAATCCTCTTTCCTCTCTTCTTCTTCTTCCCTCTCTTCTCCCTCTCCTTCTCCTCTTCTTCCCTTCTTCTTTCCCAGCTGCAGCTGCCACAATCGCAGCCACAACCGCAACCCTCTTTCCTCTCTTCTTCTTCTTTCCTCTCTTCTCCCTCTCCTTCTTCTCCTCTTCTTCCCTTCTTCTTTTTCTTTCCCAGCTACAGCTGCCACAATCCTAGCCACAACTGCAGCCACGGCCACTGCTGCAGCCCTCTTTCCTCTTCTTCTTCTCTTTTCTTCTCTCTCTCCTTCTCTTCTTCTTCTTTTCTTCCCTTCTCCTCCTTGACACACCACACCACTTCTCCTCTGTTTCGTCCTATGGAAAACAGAGGTGTGCAGCCCTAGCTGCAGCCACCTCCTTCCTCTCTTCTCCCTCTTCTTCTTCTTCTTCTCCTCTTCTTCTCTTCTCTTCCCCGACGCACCACATGTTCCTCTCCTTTGTTTCTCGATGCACCAGGTGAGAAACAGAGATGCATGGGTGGTAGTGGGATGAGACTGCCATTTTTTTTTGCAACTTAACAATTTAGCCCCTGAAATTTCTATATTTACAAGTAGGTCCTCTAATTTTACAAATAAGTTCTCAACTTTTATAATTATGTCCTTATGAATAATTTAAAATAAATTCTTACATAAATTTTAGGGATATTATAAAAATAAGCTTTTAGAAACTTTGTACAATAAGAAATACTTTGATGAAAAGCATATTAGAAATACTTGAGCTTGAGAGTGATTATAAGAGGATAAAGAAGAAGCTGAATGATTGCAATAAAGTGAAATGATTTGCAGAAAGGTAAATGCAAGAATATAAATGTAAACCAAGTTTTATAATGGTTCGGTCATCCGACCTACATCCATTCTTGATTCCTCTTCTCTTGAGGCCATCAACTTTCCACTAATTGTCTTCCTTCCAACGGACGAAGACAAAACTCTTTTACAAACTCTGTTTACAAAGCTTCCCTCAATATCTCTTTTAAGAACACTTCTAAACTTTCAGAGGAGGGATTTTCACAACAAATGACAGAGTTTTCCCTTAGTTTTCTTGCATACTTCTTGCTATCCCAAGCAAAAACATTTGGGGTATTTATAGACCCCAAGAGGATTCAAATTTGAAGCCCAAATTTGAATCACCCCGAATTTTTGGGATACTAGTGGTACCACCGCTTGTCACTGGCGGTACCACCACTAGTCTGACTTTGACAGCGGGCAGTACCATCACTTAGTCTGGCGGTACTATCGCTTGACATACTAACATGGTCAGTGTACTGGGCGGTACCACCGCTTAGGTGTTCTGACACTAGGCGATACCACCGCCTAGTCTGGGCAGTACCACCGCCCAATACAACCTTCGGAGCTGGACTTGGGCGGTGCCATCGCTAAATAGGGTCTAGCACTTCTGATTGGGCTGTAAACCCGGCCCAAACCAGTCTAATACCGGGCCCAATTGGCCTCTTCCAGGGTTATAGGATTAACACTTAATCCTAACCCTAATTATATGCTAACTATAAAATTAAATATATTTCCTAAGCTAATACAAAGTCCGAAAAATCAAGACTTCTTCCGGCAAACTTCCGGCGATCTTCCGACGAACCCTCGGACACCATTCTACGGACTCCCGACAAGTTCCTGGACTTCTTGATTGATCTTGGCAAGTTCCGACAAGTTTCTTTGGCAAGCTCTGATCTTTCTTGATGAGCTCCGTGAACTTCCGACGAACCTTTTGGTGAACTTCCGAAATCCCTTCGGCAAGCTCCCTACTCATTCTCGGCCAGTTTCGGCATCACTCCCGATGAATCTTCGGACTTCCGTCGAACTCTCGAACTCCTAGCAATTCCATCGCACTAGGCTCCAGCACTTTGTTTCGCTTTATGTCTTCATCGTTATCATAGTTAATCTTGCACACATAAACCTTAACTCTACTTCGATCTAGTTAGTTACACGAATCAACCTCCTGTTGCCTGGCACATCATTAGTCGGTGCTTTATCCAATTCTTCGGCGCAACGTCCTCTCTTGCGGCCTATTGCCCAATCGACAGTTGACCTCCGTAACCCCAATCTCCTTGGTGCAACACTACTTTTCTTAGCCCGATGCCCGATGTTCGAAGCCTTTTACCAATTGTCGATCGGACCTCCGGCACGATGTCCAATATACTGACGTGATTTTCTCCAGCACAATGCTGATTCATCCTGTGTCAAATGTCTAATCTTTATCAATAGTAGACATGTGTCACTTAAAATGTAATTAGACAACTAAATATAATCAATTAGTTTCATCATCAAAATATGAGATTCAACAATCTCCCCCTTTTTGATGATGACAACTAATTGATAGCGAAGTTAACTTTAACTCCCGGAGTTTAACCAAACTCCCCCTATCAATATGCCATACTGATAGAACACTTGGATTATCCCAAATCCAAGCAACATGTATCAAAATCATGTCAATAAATATATTATGCAAATATATAAAATATTCAATCAACATTACATTGCATGAGTTCATCAATCTACTTCTCCCCCTTTGTCATCAATAAAAAGGAGAAGTAACATTATAGCTATTTTAAAAGATATGTATGTTTTACAATCATACTAATTATATTTTCATCAACATTCAACATTCAATCATGGCAAGTTTCTCATGATAGTTTAAGAGAGATATAGCGCTTTGCTTCTTTTTGTAATACTTCAAGCTAGCACTTTTCTAAGTTTTGCATTTGTAAGCTATCAACTTCTTGTTTGCAATGAGCTA
The DNA here is from genome assembly GCA_024322285.1 of Musa beccarii. Classification (NCBI taxonomy): domain Eukaryota; kingdom Viridiplantae; phylum Streptophyta; class Magnoliopsida; order Zingiberales; family Musaceae; genus Musa; species Musa beccarii. The sequence continues at coordinate 43,577,991 of CM044400.1, read as the reverse complement.
GTAATTTTTATTACAACATACAAGCATAGAAGCATGACATGTGTAGGAATACAAATTTTCTAAGTTTTGCATTTTCTCTTCTTGAGATAGGTAAGATAGCAATATTTGCATCCTTTGAGATAGCAATTCTTAGCTTCTTGTGAAATTGCATGGTAGCAATTTTTGCAAGTTTTAGCTAGCTACTTTTGCCACTTTTTCTTGTGATACATAAGCTAGCAAGTTTTCTCCAAGCTAGTAATTTTGCTTCAAGCTAGCAATTTTTCTCCCCCTTTATCATTCTCAAAAAGAAGGGAGGATGCAATGTTATAATTGATTTCTTTTTTCATCAAAATGGCAAATGAGATATTAGAAACAAATATTGATATAAATATTTCTATCATCAAAATTCAAGTCATGAATTCAACATTCAAGCCAACAAGCTAGCTCCCCCTTACTTATTGTTAAAATAAAGTAGATGACTCAATGGCTACAAATTTCAAGCCATATGAAGAAATCATGTCATGATATCAAGAAAATTCAAGAAGGACATGATTCATTTGACAAATCTTTTTAATAAAGCAAAAGACTTATACAACCAAAGAAATATCAATATCAAAGATCAAGTCATGATTCATTTGGTAGTAAAAGGAACAACTTGATTTATGCATGATAGATCTAAATTCATCATGAATCATAAAAAGAATTTCAAGTATCAATTATTGATATATCAAGACATGGATTGTTTTCCTCTTTAGTAAATGAAAAAAGAAGCAATCATAGAGGAAAGCATTTTAATTTGCATAAAAAATATCTCAAGTCAAGAATTCAAGAGAGAGTTCATGATTCGCTTGAAATAAAAATCTCATTCAAACCAATTTAACAACTTGAAACCTATAATCAAATCAAGGTGCTAGCAATTTGCATTAATCATGACAAGTGATACATCAAAAGTCTACATCAACATTTCAATCATCAAGTCATGAAGTATACAAAAAAGTATTGAAACATAGTAGAAAAATCGATTTAAGCATACAATGTTTCAATCAAATTCAAGTCATGGATACTAATGCTAGCATATTTTCTTTACATGTATTTTAAAGCCATGATAAAAAGAATAAATCAATGATTCAATCATATCATGTCATTAAAGATACCAATATGAAAAATCAATAAGGATCAAAAGATATTATTCATGGTTCATAAATATTCCTTTTAGGAGATATCAAGATCATAATTCAATGATTCATTATATCATCTCATTATAGTTCAATTTATCAACTCCAAACACATCATCAAAATTACATTCAAGAAATTCACAAGATTTATAAAACATACATTGATTCATCATTTGTCTTTTATCCAAAAATCGAAAAACTTTTAGAGATATTAAAATTTTAAGAATCATGCATTTCACCTTTTTATGATTAATTTCATTTAAGTATGTCTTTATCTTTTAATGTCAAATAGAGATAAGCATGAATGTTCAAGACATAAAGGCAAAATTTCATTTTAAGAATTATTGAGTTGAAGCATGATAAAAAAAATTTAATATTTTTATTTTAGCATTATGTATGATGATTTCATAAGGTATGTTCAATGAAAGCCATCATCATATAAATTTGAAATGCAAGTTTTGTCATTAAAGTCATCAAGATCAAATGCATCAAAATCTTTTATTCAAAAATTATATTAAGAGCAACGGAGATGGTTTACCTGTAAGCATGCTCTTATCTTTTTCTACTAGATTTATGTATCATCATATAGATATGAAAAGTAAGTTTTAAGAGAAATCATTAAGACCAAACGCATTATACACTCATTTATTTTCAAAATAGTCATAATGTTTATTTTCATGAGATTCACAAGATTGGTAAAATGAATTCATTAATCTCAATAGGATAGAAAATACAATCTCTTTTTATGTGTTTTATTTCATGCAATCATATTCAAATTTTTTATATAAAGACCATCATCGTATAAATTTGAAATATAAGTTTTGTTATCAAAATCATCAAAACCAAACATATCAAACATGAAACATCATGATAGTGCATTTTTCATTTTTATGTGTTTCACTTTAAGTTGATTGATCTCGTATAAGCATGTTCACATTTTCACACAAAAGCCAAGCATCATATAAATTTGAAATCATTATCAAAGCCGTGTTTCATTCATTCAAATATCGTCAAAACAATCAAGACATCATTCCAAAACCTAAGATATCATTACTTCAAATCCTCGTGCATAATATCATTAAGCATGAAAATCGAAATACACAATCATGGATTAATATAATTAATTTTCGTGTCAAAACCATACATCAAAATCCGATACGAAAATCATAAGCATTCATGGAATCATCCAATCATCAATCATAATTTTTACTTTTCAAAAATACTAGAAATAAAAGCATGACATAATTTTTGAAAATAATTTTTATTTCCTACTATCTAAATTAAGCACTCATGAAAAGACATCATGTAATTTCAAAATAATTCGAGGGAGTTTTGGTTAAGTTGCTTACCTTGTAGTCGAAGCTCGTCAAAGTGTAATATGCCATTTCACTTTTGGAAGTTCTTGATTCATCCTTGGGTGCCTTCGTCTTCTTTGGCCTCTTCCTCTGTTCAAGTTCATTTTTGATTTTTGATTTTTATTTAATGAACTTATTAAAATTCATTAAAAGTTCAATGTTCTCATCACTTGAGTTATCACTCAAGTGGCATTTCATAGTCCAGAGTTCCAAATCCTTTCTGTTCTTTGCAAGGTGGTTCATGTGTTCATCAGGTTCTAAGAAACTCATTTCATAAGTCATTAATGACCCGATTAGTTCTTCTAATGGAAAGTTATTTAAATCTTTTGATTCTTATATCGTCGTTACTTTTGGATCCCACCTTTTTGGAAGGGATCTTAAGATCTTGTTAGTGAGTTCAAAATTTAAAAAATATTTACCAAGATTTTTCAAGCTATTGACGACATCCGTAAAACGGGTATACATATCGCCGATAGATTTGCTTGGTGTCACTCGGAAGAGCTCAAAATCATGTAATAAGAGGTTTACTTTTGAGTGTTTGACTCTACTAGTTCCCTCTTGCATAGTTTCAAGTGTCCGCTAAATATCAAAAGCCGATTCGCAAGTTGAAATCTGATTAAACTCATTTTTGTCCAAAGAGCAAAATAAAGCATTCATAGCCTTTGCATTTAAAGAAAAAGATTTTCTCTCTAAATCCGACCATTCGTTTATTAGTTTAGAGGGAAGTTGAAAGCCGTTTTTAATAATATTTCATAAGTTTAATTCCAGAGAAATCAAGAAAACTCTCATTCAAGTTTTTCAATATGTGTAGTCCGAACCGTTAAACAACAGAGGACGAATAATCGAAAAACCCTCTTGAAAGCTATGAAGAGCCATTTCTCACGGGTGTGAATCCGAATAAAAAATAACATGGCTCTAATACTAATTGTTGGGATCTAGAGTGGCACTAAGAGGGCGGGGTGAATTAGTGCAGCAAATAAAGATGATAAATTTCAGTGATTAAAACAAGCTTTCAGAAACTTCGTAGGATAAAAAGATATTTCGATGAAAAGCATATCAGAAATACTTAAGCTTGAGAGTGATTGTAAGAGGATAAAGACGAAGCTGAATTATTATAGTAAAGTGAAACAGTTTGCAGAAAGGTAAATTCTAGAATATAAACACAAACCAAGTTTTATAGTGGTTCGGTCATCCGACCTACGTTCACTCCTGATTACTCTTCTCTTAAGGCCACCGGTTTTCCACTAGCTATCTTCCTTCCAACGGGCGAAGACACAAACTTTGTTTATAAAGCTTCCCTCAACACCTCTCTTAAGAACACTTCTAAACTTTCAGATGAGGGATTTCTACTACAAATGACAGAGTTTTCCCTTAGTTTTCTTACACACTTCTTGTGGTCCCAAGTAAGAACATCTAGGGTATTTATAAACCCCAAGATGATTCAAATTTGGAGCCCAAATTTGAATCACCCTAAATTTCTAGGGTATTGGGGGTACCATCACCAGTCTAACTCTGACACTAGATGGTACCACTACTCAGTCTGGCAGTACTACTTAATACACTGACATTGTCAGTCTACTGGGCGGTACCATCGCCCAGGTCCAACTCCCCAGGTTGTATTAGGCGATGGTACCGCCCAGACTAGGCGGTGGTACCATATAGTGTCAGAACACCTGGGCGGTGGTACCGCCCAGTACACTGACCATGTTAGTGTGTCAGGAGATAGTACCACCAGACTGGGCGATGGTACCATCAGACTGGGTAGTGGTACCACCCAATATCAAGGTCAAACTGGCGGTGGTACCGCCAATGAAAGGCAATGGTACCGCCAGTACTCAGTAAACCTAGGATGAGAAGGTTTTTGGCTCCAACTTTGAATCAGATTGGAGCCTATAAAAACCCCTCCCATCCCTAGGTTGATTACACAAGCATAGTGATTTTGAAAGGAACAAAACACTGTAGAAATCCTTCTAAACATCCCTCCTCTTGTTCTCATTTGTATTTTACCGAAAGAGATGAGTGAAGTACTTGTAAGGGTTATCTCCTAAGCTCGTCAAAAGGAGTGAGCTGTAAGGGAGTCAGTCTTTGCCCGTTGGAAGGAGGACAACTAGTGGAAAAGCTGGTGGCCTCAAGAGGAGAGAAATCGGGAGTGGACGTAGGTCGTATGACCGAACCACTATAAAAATCTTGGTTTGAATTTACTATTATTTTTTATATTTCAACAAACCTTATTTACTTACTACTCCACTTCCTCATCTCCTACTTACAAATCATTTTAAGTTTATATGCAATCAAAATTGGATTTCATCGAAATGAAGTTTCCGAAAGCATTTTAAAATCGCCAAAATTTATCGTTATTTATTACTGCACTAATTCACCTCCCCGTGCTCCCCCCCCCCCACCCCTCCTCTTAGTGCCGCTCTGGATCCCAACAGGAATGCTCTCCATTGTAAAGACTTAGCTATCTAGACACTTCTCCATGAAGGATTTAGGGGAAGCATCCTAAATATTAGGGATTCAGATCTATAGAAAAAGATCCAAGAGGATGCTTAGCTTGTCCTATTGGGAATTCTTTCTAGGGAGCGACATCTCATGTGCATCGGAAGAACAAAAACAAAACACCTCAGATTTTTCATAGAAAGTTTTCGTTATCGTGCGAAGATCGATGCATCAAAATAAATCCGTAAAAACTACATGTGTAAAAGAAAATACCTAGGGAGATCGTATATCCCTGAATCCTTGCAGATCTATAGGAAGCATGAAGGAGGTCAAGTATCCTCCTCTCTAGCGGTATCCACACGACAGAGACTACGACGATACACCTCTCTAGGGAGAGGAGAATAAAAGGTGGCTATCAAAAGAAACCCTCAACCTATAGAGCTTTGGTTCCCTCCTATTTATAGAGGCCCCTTGTAAACCCTAATGGATCTTGCCATATTGGGTATTGGATCTCCATCCAATTACTCAAGCCTCTTAGATTAGTGGGTCTCTACCCAATAATATCTTATTAGCAATTATTGGATCTCATCTGAGGATCCAATAATTCAGGGGCTTAATGGATATCCAATAAGTTAGGGGCTCTAGCGAATATCTCATATCTGAACCTCTACTCATCGCAACACCTACCATATGTGTGTGACCCTCTAAGCCCAATATCGAGCTGGCCATGAATCATACTTGTCAAAACTCCTTCTGACTTAGTGAATTATTATCTCTATAATAATTCACCCAACTCATCGACTGCGGACGTACTAGGCCACTACGCCGCAGGCCCGAGACGATACAGGGGAATCCAATCCTTTAGACCAATCTGTCCTCAATTATCATGTATCTATAGTCCCTCATCCATCTAATATCCCAGTGACCTTATACCGGACATGGTGCTGTCAGGCTCATACGGTCTCTCCTCGAGTCTTGCTCTTGTCGAATTCTCCCAGAGAACTCTTTCTCTCTCAATCCAAATAACCTTGGCCAAGGATTTGTTCGAGCAAGAATACATGGGATATTCCTCTCAAGATACCGAGAGCGGATGATCCTCTATTGACACTCAATAGCCCTCGTAAGGTTGGCTACCACTCCCAATAACCGGTTGTACTAGATCTGGAACTTTCCAAACCTATAAGTTCGGTATCAAAGAGTGGTGTACTTATATAGGACATCCTTCGTGTCTTAAGTCTAAGGACTAGATACACTACTGGGACTACGGAATCACTATCGGACGTGAGGTATCAATACCCATCCAGCATTCCGTAGGCGGATCAATCAATGAACTCATTCCCCAATGAGTACTTGCACTGTACCTTTAGTATCCCCACATGAGTAACTATGAGACTAGCCACCTCCATCATATAGACGGATATACAGCACACTATTCTATCTGGTTATCTCGATGTCCTTTTCGAGTAACCTATGACCAGGATAATTTAGGGTCTATGTTTAAAGATGAATCAGTCTCATTATCGTGATCTCATCACGATCTGATTCCCATTGCATAGATCCAAGGACATCACAATATATGCAACACGTAAGATAAAGTGATAAAATGCCTAATAATACACAAAGAGAAAAAGTGCATATCAAGTCATAAGTGCCATCACTCATGTGATTGGCTTACAAGGCACATATGACTAGCATATCCCAATCCATGTATATAAACACCATTGTCAAAAGGTTTGGTATGAAAAATTTCAAGAGATGTCTCATAACAATGAGACATAAGCTATCACTTTCTAGGAGTATGTTCCCAAAGACTCCTAAAGAAAGGGTACACATAGATATGATACCTTATGCCTCAGTGATAGGGTCTATCATGTATGCTATGCTATATACCAGGCCTGATATAGCGTATGCTCTGAGTGTTACGAGTAGGTATCAGGCGGATCTAGACTTAGAGTACTGGAAAGCAGTAAAGTGTATCCTTAAATACTTGAGAATGACTAAGGATCTTTTACTGGTATATAGAGAAAGTAGCCTCAAGGTTGAGGGCTACACGGACTCGAGCTTCTAGTCCGATGTCAATGATGGCAAGTCTAATTCAAGGTATGTGTTCACCTTGAATAGAGAAGCATTATACTGAAAGAGTTCCAAGTAAGATACTATTGCTGACTCGACCATAGAGGCGGAGTAAAGGAAGGAGTTTGGATGAAGCAGTTCATCATAGATCTAGGAGTCATGCCGAGCAATGAGGAGTCGATTCCCTTATATTGCGATAACTACGGGGCGATTGCTCAAATAAAGAAACCCAGGTCTTATCAGAAGTGTTCTGAGGAGGTTCTAGTTTATTAGAGAGATCGTGGCCTGAAGAGATATAGTAGTGGAAAGAGTTCCATCCGAAGATAATATTGTAGATCCACTAATAAAGCCATTAACTCAGATTGTCTTTGAGCGTCACAGAAGTCTGATGGGGATCAAACACATAGGTGATTGGCTTTAGGTCAAGTGGAAGATTACTAGTTATAAGTGCCTTACAAGCCAATCACGTGAGTGATGGCACTTGTAACATGCTGCATAAATCTCTTTGCTTATGATTACTGACATTTTCTCATATTATCTGGATGTATATTGTGATGTCCTTAGATCTGTGCAATAGGAATCGGATCATGATGAGATCACGATAATGAGACCAATTCACCTTTAAACATAAACCCTAAATATTCACGATCATAGGTTACTTGAGAAGGACATCGAGATGACCAGACAGACTGATGTACTATATACCCGTCTATATGATGGAGGTGGCTAGTCTCATGGCTACTCATGTGGGGACACTAAGGGTACAATACAGGTGCTCATTAGAGAAAGAGTTTACTGATTGATCTGCTTACAGAATGCTAGATGGCTATTGATACCTCATGTCAGACAATGATTTTGTAGTCCTAATAGTGTATCTAGTCTTTAGACTTAAGACACCAAAGATGCCTTGTATGAGTACTTCATTCTTTAACACTAGATTTATAGGTTTTGAAAGTTTTAGATCTAGTATAATCGGTTATCAGGAATGGTAGCCAACCTTACGAAGGCAATTGAGTATCAATAGAGGATCATCCACTCTCGGTTGTTAAGATCTAGAGCGGCACTAAGAGGGAGGGTGAATTAGTGCAGCGGTAAATAACAATAAATTCAGTGATTTAAACAAGTTCAAAAACTTCGTACGTTGAAAACACATTTCAAAGAAAACCGATTTTGATTGCACGTATTGGAAGGATGTAAAGCTTTAAACTTGAAGCCGATTGTAACAAGAGGTAGAAGAATAAGGATGGTTTATAAAAATGTAAATTGCAAGAATATAAATACAAACTTGGATTTTTATAGTGGTTCGGTCATACGACCTACGTCCACTCCCGAATCCTCTTCTCTTGAGACGATCGGCTTTTCATAAGGTATCCTCCTTCCAACGGGTAAGGATTGACTCCCTTTTATAGCACTCTCCTTTTGACGGGCTTAGGAGGTAACCCTTACAAAGTCTCTCACCCCTCTCTTGGACTATATCACACATAAAACTTAGAGGGAAGATTTTGACACTATTACAATAGAGTTTTTCCTTTTTCTTTCTCAGGTTTTGTGTCTATTTAAACCATGGATGAGAGGGGTATTTATAGGCCTCAAGAGGATTCAAATTTGGAGCCCAAATTTGAATCACCCCAGATTTCAAGGGTACTGGCAGTACTACCGCCAGTGCTGGGTGGTACCACCGCCCAGGCTTTTTGCTCTTGTCAGTGTATTGGGCAGTACCACCGCCTAGCCTAGTGGTACCATCGTCTAGCACACTGACATGGTCAGTGTACTAGGCGATACCATCGCCCAGCCAATAGTGCCACCGCTTGGGCACTCTGCCCCAAGGCGATACCACCGCCCAGACCACTTGGGAGACTGAACCTAGGCGGTACCATCACCCTAGTCTGGTAGTGCCACCGCTAGATAGGGTTCAGCAACCTTGTTTGGGCCTTTCATTCGGCCCAAGCCTGTCCGGGTACGGGCCCAATTGGCCCCTAATTGAGTTGGCCCAATTACAATCTAATTAGACTTAATCCTACTTCTATCTAGATAATTATTATTATAATATGAATTAAAATGTCGCCCAGCACGTCATTGGCATATCGAAGCTTCGTCCGTTTCTTCAGCGCATCATCCTTTCTTATGGCCTGTTGCCTAATCAGCAGTTGACACTTGTAACCCTGATCTTCTTGGCGTAACTCCGCTCTTCTTGGCTCGATGCCCGATTTCTTTGTCTGAAGCCTTTTACCGATCGTCGACCAGACCTCCGACTCGACGTCCAATCTCCTAACGTGATTTCCTCTGACACAATGCTGATTCATCCTGTGTCAATTATTTAATTCTAATCGAGAGTCGATCTGCATGACTCAAAACATAGTTAGATCATAAATAACTCTCAATTAGTTTCATCATCAAAATCCGAGATTTAACAATCTCCTCCTTTTTAATAATGACAACTAATTGATGACGAAGTTAACCTTAACCCCTTGGAGTTTAAACAAACTCTCCCTATCAATATAAAAACATTATGCAAATATATAAAATATTGATAGGACCCTTTGATTTTAACAAATCCAAGTAACATGTCATTTAAAAACATCAAACCATCATGCAAATATATAAAGTATTCAATACTTCATTCATTGCATGAAATCATCAATCTACTTCTCCCCCTTTGTCATCAACAAAAAGGAGAAGTTGCATCTTAGTTAGTTTTAAGGATGTCCAAATTTTACAACACACTAGCAAAATTCAATCATAGCAAGTTTATAAGATTAAGCATGATAATTTTTACTTGCTTCTTGAGACATGTAAGTTTGCACTTAGTTTCTCATGGTAGGCAAGATAGCAATTTATGTAATGTTCAAGATAACAAGTAATACTAGTAATATTTGTAACTTGAGAGGTAGCAACTTTTTGCTTCTCTTTACAATATTTATACTAGAAATTTTTGTACCCAATGAGCTAGTAATTTCACTTTAAACATGCAAGTTTAAAAAAAATTTCAACTTTGCATTTTCTTTCTTCTCTTTTGAGAAGTGCAAGCTTGCAAGTTTTGCTTCCTTAGCATGCTAGCAATTTTGCTTTCATTTTCAATACGCAAGCTAGCAAACCCTTCTTCGCCTTTGTCAATGTCAAAAAAATGGGAGGATTAATACTTCAAACAATCTTGGATGAGATTCAACAATTGGTAACAAAAATGCAAGCAATTTTGTTGAAAGAGTGAAGTTTAGCAAAATTTTTGCCTCTCTTGAGATAGGAACTTTTTGCTTCTCAATGTTCAAGCTAGCAACTTTTGATGCATAAGCTAGCAATTTTTTATGCATAAGCTAGCAATCTAACTCCCCCTTTATCATTATCGAAAAGAAGGGAGGAACCAATGATATAAACTTTTACATCAATTGTAAATTTGCATCAATCAATATTCTACATCAATCTTCAAATCATGACATCCAATATAAAGAATCAAGATATCAATATCAATGATCAATTCATGATTCATTTCAATATGTCTCTTCTTTTGTAAATAGCATAAGATCTTAGGAAAATAAAGAAGAGATTACGATATATGCATTATATTTCTAAATTCATCATGAATCATAAGAAATAATTTCAAGTATCAACTATCGAGATATCAAGACTTGGATTGTTTTCCTCTTTACCAAATGATAGAATGAGTGAGTCATAGAGGGAAAGTATTTCGATTTGCATAAAAAAAATATTTCTAGTCAAGAAATCAAAAGAGAGTTCATGATTCGCTTGAAGCAAAAATCTCATTCAAACCAATTTGACAACTTAAAACCCAAAATCAAATTATCATTTTTAAGATTCATAACATGAATAATGTTATTACCACATCATCAAAATCTTATTCATAATTCAAGTGATTTACAAAATATCATAAATGAATTTGTCACTTATCTTTCATGGAAAAAATCGAAAAACTTTTAGAGATAGTAAAATTTCAAGAATCATGCATTAATTTCATTTAAGCATGCCTTTGTCTTTTAATATCAAATAGAGATAAGCATGAAAGTTCAAGACATAAAGGTAAAATCTCATAAAACAACTTATCAAGCATGATTTTAAACATCCATTTTCAAGTCATGATAAAAAGAGTAAGTCAAAGATTCAATCATCTCATGTCATGAATTCCAAAAGACATCTCAAGTTATCAACATCACATTAAAAAGATATTTCAAAAAGATATATCGATAAGTGATTTATTTGTATCATTTCATTCGAATTCATGATTCATTTGGAAGGTTCTCCTCTTTAGTAAATAAAAAAGAATTATAGGAGAACAAAATGAATTAAGGGAGATAGAACATGATTGTAGCATTGAACATGATTCATATTTAAAATGTATCTCACATCGTAAATATGAATCAAGCATTTGTCAAATCCAAAATCATCCTCAAAATCACATTCAATAAATTCATACGTGACAAGCATATATTTATTGAAAAATCGATAAGATAGAGGATTGCATTTCATTTTTATAAATTTTTATTCATGTGATTTGCTTCTTATAAGCATGCCTTTATCTTTAATAAAACAAGTGTCAACATTTAATATGAAAAGGCAAATTTCATCTTAAAAATCATTAAGTTGAAACACATTAAGCATGATAACAAACTTTTAATATTTTCATTTTATCATTATCAATGATGATTTCATAAGGTATGTTCAATGAAAGCCATCATCGTATAAATTCGAAATGCAAGTTCTATCATTAAAGTCATTAAGATCAAATGCATCAAAATCTTTCATTCAAAAATTTTATCAAGAGCAACGGAGATGGTTTATATGTAAGCATGCTCTTGTCTTTTTCTACTAGATTCATGTATCATCGTATAGATCCGAAAAGTAAGTTTCAAGAGAAATCATTAAGAAAGTTTATATGGTTCGGTCATACGACCTACGTCCACTCCCGAATCCTCTTCTCTTGAGGTGATCGGCTTTCCACTAGGTATCCTCCTTCTAATGGGCAAGGATTGACTCCTTTTTACAGCACTCTCCTTTTAACGGGCTTAGGAGGTAACCCTTACAAAGCTTCTCACCCCTCTCTTGGACTATATCACACTTAAAGCTTAGAGGGAATATTTTGACACTAGTATAATAGAGTCTTTCCTTTTTTTTTCAGGTTTTGTATGTATTTAAACCATGGATGAGAGGGGTATTTATAGGCACTAAGAGGAGCCCAAATTTGAATCACCCTGGATTTCAAGGGTATTGGCGGTACTACCGCTAGTGCTGGGCAGTACTACCGCCAGTGCTGGGCAGTACCACCGCCCAGGCTTTTTGCCCTTGTTAGTATACTGGGTGGTACCATCGCCCAGCCTGGCGGTACCATAACCTAGCACACTGACATGGTCAATGTATTAGGTGGTACCACTGCCCAGCCAACGGTGCCACCGCTTGGGCACTTTGCCCTAAGGCGGTACCACCACCTAGACCACTTGGGAGACTGAACCCAAGTGATACCACCACCCCAATCTGGTAGTACCACCATTAGATAGGGTTCAGCAACCTTGTTTGAGCCTTTCATGTAGCCCAAGCCTGTTCGGGTATGGGCCTAATTGGCCCATAACTGGGTTGGCCCAATTATAACCCAATTAGACCTAATCCTACTTCGATCTAGATAATTATTATTACAACGTGAATCAAAATGTCGCTCGGCACGTCATTAGCACATCGAAGCTTCGTCCGTTTCTTCTATGCATCATCCTTTCTTACGACATGTTGCCCAATCAGCAGTTGACGCCTACAACTCTGATTTTCTTGGTGCAACTCCGCTCTTCTTGGCCCGATGCCCAATTTTTTATCCGAAGCCTTCTGCCGATCATCGACCAGACCTCCGGCTCGACGTCCAATCTCCTGACGTGATTTCCTCCGACGCAACGCTAATTCATCCTGCATCAATTATCTAATTCTGATCAAGAGTAGACTTGCGTGACTCAAAACATAGTTAGATCGTAAATAACTCTCAATTAATTTCATCATCAAAATCCAAGATTCAACATCGGTATCATAAGAGGAATATCACATATGTTCTTACTTAAGCAAATCCCTAGCCAGGGTCATTCGGATTGAGAGAGAAAGAGTTCTCTAGGAGAATCTGATTAGAGTAAGACTCGAGTGGAAACCATATGGGCCTGACAGCATCATATCCAATATATTAGTTATAGGTGCCCTGCAAGCCAATCACATGAGTGATGGCACTTATGACTTGACATGCACTCTTTCTTTTGCTTATTATTATTAGGTATTTTATCACTTTATCTTGCGTGTTATATATATTGTGATGTCCTTGGATCTATGCAATGAGAATCAGATCATAATGAGACCGATTTATCTTTAAACACAGACCCTAAATAATCTTGGTCATAGGTTACTCGAGAGGGACATCGAGCTAACCGGATAACTGGTGTGCTGTATAGCTGTCTATATGATGGAGGTGGCTGGTCTCATAGCTAATCGTGTGGAGACACTAAGGATATATACATGTGCTCATTGGAGAATGAGTTCACTAATTGATCCGCTTACAGAATAATGAATGGTAATTGATACCTCACGTCAGATAGCAATTCCATAGTCCCAGTAGTGTATTTGGTCCTTAGACTTGAGACACCAAGGATGTCCTATATGAGTACTCTACTCTTTAATACCGAACTTATAGGTTTGGAAGTTCCAGATCTAGTACAGCCAGTTATTGGGAGTGGTAGCCAATCTTACGAGGGCTATTGAGTGTCAATATACGATCATCCACTCTCGATATCATGAGAGGAATATCCCATGTATTCTTGCTCAAACAAATCCTTGGCCAAGGTTGTTCGGATTGAGAGAGAAAGAGTTCTCCAGGAGAATCCGATAAGAGTGAGACTCGATGAGAGACCGTATGGATCTAATAGCACCATTCCCGATATAGGGTCTCTAGGATATTAGATGAATGAGGGACTCTAGATACATGATAACTGAGGACAGCTAGGTCCAAAGGATTGGATTCCCCTATATCGTCTAGGGACTACGGCGTAGTAGCCTAGTACGTCCGTAGTCAATGAGTCGAGTGAATTATTATGGAGATAATAATTCACTAAATCAAAAAGAGTTCTGATAAGTATGACTCACAGCCAGCTCAATATTGGGCCTAGAGGGTCACACACATATGGTAGGTGTTGCGACGAGTAGATGTTCGAATATGAGATATCTGTCGAAGCCCCTATCTTATTAGATATCTAATAAGCCCCTGAATTATTAGATCCTAAGATGAGATCCAATAAGAGCTAATGAGAAATTATTGGGTAGAGACCCATTAATCTAAGAGGCTTGGGTAATTGGATAGAGATCCAATATCTAGTGGGATAAGATCCATTAGGGTTTACAAGGGGCCTCTATAAATAAGAGGGAATTGAAAGCCCATAAGCTGGGGGTTCTCTCAGTAGCCACCTTCTATTCTCCTTTGCCCAAGAGAGGAGCATCGTCACAGTCCCTGCCATTTGGATACCGCTAGAGAGGAGGATGCTGGACCTTCTTCATCCTCTCTTACAGATCTACAAGGATTCAGGGATATACGATCTCCCTAGGTACTTTCTTTTACACATATAGTTTTCGCGGATTTGTTTTTAATGCACCAATTTTCGCACAATGATGAAACCTTTCATGAAAATCTAATATTTTTGTTTTTTGTTCTTTTGCTATAGATGAGATGTCACCCCCTTAGATTTCAAAACAGTGGTATCAGAGCTAGGTTGTTCGTGCGATGATCGGATCTTAAACTGCGTGTGTTGTGATTTAGAAAAGTTTTTGTCATCAAAATCATTGGCACAATAGGTGAGGAAGAGCAACAAGTGCTGCAGCCCTTGCTGCGCTCACACAGTGGCTGAAAGGCTGCTTGTAGCCTTGTTGCTTACAATGGCAGCGACTTCGGGCAAGGAGCCCGCAAGAAGCCTACCGACAGCAACAAGTGGCCGGCGGCCAAACACTAATAGTAGCTACTGACAGGTGGGTGGCACCGGGCATGGTAGCCTGTCCGCAAAGGTGATCAGCGCCTAGCCCATCGGTCTGCCCATAAAGCCAGCAATGCCCGCGAGGCCCCTGCAGGCAACACCCACGACGGCAGCGCTGCTTGCGGGGCAGTAGCACCCTCGAGGCCCCTACGGGTGGCACCCGCGATGGTAGCGCTGCTTGTGGGGCAGTGACGCTGCGCATCGCTGCTTGCGTATGGGTGGGCAAGACTGCACCCAGAGCGCCACCGGCGGGGCGCCGCCAGCATAGCGTATGCTGTCGCGGGTAAGGGTGACACGCCCGCGGGTAGTGGCCGCCGCCGGTAGGGTGGCAATAGTTGCAACACAGCAGGCAGAAATCAAGGATTAGGGTTTTCGGGCAAAAGATAGTTTTACCCCTCGAAATTTTAGAAATTCGATTTCTATCCCTTTTGACAAAATGACCAAAATACCCCCTCATAATTTTGGAAATTTCTTTTATATCCTTGCTTTCAAAAATATATTTGTTAATTAAATAGTTTAATTAACTATTATTATTTATCTAGTAGTCCTATATAATAACATATACATGTGATGTATGATGTGGACAGATGATCATGAACCGTGTGATGTGATGTGTGTACATGTGATTATTATTATTGGGGCCTGTGAGCCTCTATTTTTCTCGATTATTATCGAGCCTACATGCCTATAATTATATTATGATTACATGAGGAAGCATAGCGGGAGTGTGAAAATGATAGCGGGACCCACGAGGTCGAGACGGACGATCCGACGCATGGAGATGCGATGAGATGCCGACGGAACCGACAAAGTGAGATGGACGATCACAGGGCATAAAGATATGCTGATGCATGCATAGATTTGATATGAGAGATTAAGCCCACTAGCACGGGCCTGATCACATTAGGATGTGGTCCATGATCATCTGTGTGATTGCACATGTGATGTGTGATTGATTATACACCTACTAGATATATATATATATATATATATATATATATATATATATTTACATGTGATATAGATATATATATATATATTAAATATGTATGTGTGTGACACATTATGTTAGGAGACCAAATCAAAAATCTCCTCTATTAATAATATTAAGTCAGTAAACATAATGCAACTAGATTGACCTACGTGGCCTTCCATCATTATAGGTAGGAACCGATTCCAGATGTAGGTTGAGTTGGTCGAGTCCCTCGAGACTCACCTATATCATATTTTGCTATCTTATCTATGACATAGAGATGTCACCGGTGACCTGAGGACATGGTATGCTTGGTCGAGTCCCTCGAGAGTATATCATCGAATCAGACTCATCTTGTAACGATGGTGATGACTTAACTGAACATCATAGTTGGTCGAGTCCCTCGAGGCCATGGTGGTTCGAAGGCCGGACATGACGAGAATCACAAAGAGTTATGATTAGCAACACTTGCCTACCTTTACGAGCTTAACATGATTGGTCGAGTCCATCGAGGTAACATTAAGACGCCGATTGGATCCCGATCCCCACTAGAGATCCGCCGGGGGTCTCCGATTCACATACTAGAGGGTGTTATGTATCTCACAAAAAATTAATAAGAATACAGTAAGATAGAAGTCCTTATCTTAACTATTTAATTTTTGTAAAGTCTGTATCTTATTTATTTCTACTACATCTTTAATTTCAGAAAAAATGTCACTTTCAAATACTTTACATGGCATACTTGATGCCAACCGCCTCATTGGTCCAAATTATATGGATTGGCTTCACAATCTGATAATCATTCTCATAGTGGAGAAAATCGCGTACGTCCTTGATACAGTAATGTAAAGTACAAAGATACTAATTCTATACTCCTGCATCTCCGTAAACTATTTAAGGAACAGGGAAGAACTCAGTGATATAAGATATCAAAGAGTCTTTTCCGTACTTGGATGACTGAGGGGACACCGGTTCAGAACCATGTCCTTAAGATAATTGAATAGATCGAGAAACTCACAAGTTTAGGAATGGCCCTAGAGGATAACCTGTGTTTGGATCTTGTGCTTCAATCCCTACCAGATTCCTTTTCTCGGTTTATAATGAATTTCAATATGAACAAGCTTGAGGTGACCCTCTCAGAGCTCTTCAATATATTGAGAGAAGTAGAAAGCACCATTAAGAAAGAGAAGCCAGTTCTCTATACTGGTGAGACCAGAGAGAAAAGGAAGGCTGAGAAGTCCCTTAAGAAGGGCAAGGGCAAAATGGGTAAGGCAAAGGTTGCCAAGAAAGACCGAACAAAAGACAGGCCAGTACTTCCCCTACGACAAAGATGGGCACTAGAAGAGGAACTACAAAGAGTACCTTACAGAGAGGGCAAAATAAAAGTTTGGAGAAGCTTCAAGTACATTTATGATCAGTCTTCGTTTATCAGAATCGTATAATAACACATGGGTATTGGATACCGGGAGTGCTTATCATATATGTAATTCATTACAGGTTCTGTTGGTAAATCCTTCAGGGGAGCGACATCTCATGCGCAGCGGAAGAACAAAAACAAAACACCCTAGATTTCCCATAGAAAGTTTACATCATCGTGCGAAGATCGGTGTGTCAAATCAAATCCACGAAAATTGCACGTGTAAAAGAGAGTACCTAGGGAGATCGTATATCCCTGAATTCCTACATATTTGTGGGAGAGGATGAAGGAGGTCAGGCGTTCTCCTCTCTAGCGGTATCCACACGGTAGGGATTGCAACGATGCACCTCTCTCTCTAGGGAGAGGAGAATAGGAGGTGGCAACCAAAAGAAACCCCCAGCCTATAGAGCTTTGGTTCCCTCCTATTTATAGAGGCCCCCTGAAAACCCAAATGGATCTTTTGCTCTATTGGATATTGGATCTCTATCCAATTACCCATGCCTCTTGGATTAGTGGGTCTCTACCCAATAATCTCTTTGTAGCAATTATTGGATCTCATCTCAAGATCCAATAATTCAGGGGCTTAATGGATATCCAATAATATAGGGGGTTCAGCGGATATCTCATATCCGAACCTCTACTCGTCGCAACACCTACCATATGTGTGTGACCCTCTAGGGTCAATATCGAGTTGGCCGTGAGTTATACTTGTCAGAACTCCTTCTGACTTAGTGAATTATTATCTCTATAATAATTCACCCAACTCATCGACTGCAGACGTACCAAGCCACTACGCCGCAGCCCCCCAGATGATATAGGGGAATCCAATCCTTTGGACCTATCTGTCCTCAGTTACCATATATCCATAGTCCCTCATCCATCTAATATCCTAGAGACCCTATACCGGGCATGGTGCTGTCAGGCCCATAAGTTCTCTCCTCGAGTCTTGTTCTTGTCGGATTCTCCCGGAGAACCCTCTCTCTCAATCCGAATAACGTTGGCCAAGGATTTATTCGAGCAAGAATACATGGGATATTCCTCTCATGATACCGAGAGTGGATGATCCTCTACTGACACTCAATAGCCCTCGTAAGGTTGGCTACCACTCCCAATAACCGGCTGTACTAGATCTGAAACTTTCCAAACCTATAAGTCTGGTATCAAAGAGTGGTGTACTCATATAGGACATCCTTGGTGTCTCAAGTCTAAGGACCAGATACACTACTAGGACTACGGAATCGCTGTCTGACGTGAGGTATCAATAACCATCCAGCATTCCGTAGGTGGATCAATCAGTGAACTCATTCTCCAATGAGCACCTACACTGTACCCTTAATGTCCCCACACGAGCAGCTATGACACCAGCTACCTCCATCATATGGATGGGTATACAGCACACCAGTCTATCCGGTTATCTCGATGTCCTTCTCGAGTAACCTATGACTAAGATAATTCAGAGTTTGTGTTTAAAGGTGAATTGGTCTCATTATCATGATCTCATCACAATCCGATTCCCATTGCACAGATCTAGGGACATCACAATATATGCAACACGCAAGATAAAGTGATAAAACGCCTAATAATAAGCAAAGAGAAAAATTGCATATCAAGTCACAAGTGCCATCACTCATGTGATCGGCTTGTAGGGCACATATGACTAACAATCTCCAACTTGACCTAAAGCCAATCACCAACATGTCTGATCCACATCAGACCTCTATGATGCTCAAAGACAATCTGAGTCAATGGCTTTATCAGTAGATCTGCAATGTTATCTTCGGATGGAACTCTTTCCACTACTACATCTCTTCGGGCCATGATCTCTCTAATAAGTTGGAACCTCCTCAGAATACTTCTGATGAGACCCGAGTTCCCTTATTTGAGTAATCGTCCCGTATTTATCGCAATATAAAGGAATTAGCTCCCGCTGCTCAGAATGACTCCTAGATCTATAATAAAATTCTTCATCCAGACTCCCTCCTTTGTTGCCTCTACCGCAGCAATATATTCCGCCTCTGTGGTCGAGTCAACAGTAGTGTCTTGCTTGGAACTCTTCCAGCATAATGCTCCTCCATTCAGGGTGAACACATACCTTGAATTAGACTTGCTATCATCGACATCGGACTAGAAGCTTGAGTCCGTGTAGCCCTCAACCCTAAGGCTACTACCTCCATATACCAGTAAAAGATCCTTAGTCCTTCTCATGTACTTAAGGATACTTTTTACTACTTTCTAGTACTCCAAGCTTGGATCTGCCTGATATCTACTCGTGACACTCAGAGCATGCGCTATATCAGGCCTAGTACATAGCATAGCATACATGATAGATCCTATCGCTGATGTATATGGTATCATATCCATGTGTGCCCTTTCTTTAGGAGTTTTTAGGGACATACTCCTAGAAAGTGATATTCCATGTCTTATTGATGTGAGACCTCTCTTGGAATTTTTTATGCCAAACCTTTTGACAATGGTGTCTATGTACCTGGACTGGGACAAGCCAAGCATCCTCTTGGATCTATCTCTATATATCTGTATCCTCAATATGCAGGATGCTTCCCTTAAGTCCTTCATAGAGAAGTGCCTAGATAACCAAGTCTTTACTATGGAGAGCATTCCTACATCATTCCCAATGATCAGGATGTCATCCACATATAATATCAAAAAGGTGATAGTGCTCCCACTTACTTTCCTGTATACACAAGACTTATCTTCGTTCTTAACGAAGTCATAAGATCTGATCGCCTCATCAAATCTTATGTTCCAACTTCAGGAAGCTTGCTTCAATCCATAAATAGACCTAAGCAACCTGCACACCTTATCTAGGTTATCCTTGGACACAAATCCCTCAAGCTGTATCATATACACCTCCTCCTCGAGGTTACAATTGAGGAATACGATTTTGACATCCATCTGCCAGATCTCATAATCATAGTGTGCTACAATAGCCAATAGAATTCAAATAGATTTTAGCATGGCTACAGGTGAGAAAGATTCGTCATAGTCAACACCTTGCCTTTGACAATACCCCTTAGCCACTAGCCTTGCTTTATAGATCTCTACTTTTTTATCTACTCCAATCTTCTTTTTAAAGATCCACTTGCAGCCAATGGGTACAATACCTTCGGGTGCATTAACTAGGTTCCAAACCTTGTTGGAGTACATGGAATCCATTTTTGAATTCATGGCTTCTTGCCATTTCCTGGAGTCTACGCTCATAATAGCCTCCTCGTAGGTGTGAGGATCAATATCCTCAACATCCTCTCTTCTGATATGTCTGACATATCTCTCAGGAGGATGGGATACTCTATCGGACCTATATAAAGTTGGAACTTGAGTGTTAGGTATCTGAACAGACTCTGGCTATGAAATGGTGCTTGAGCTAGATTCTCCAACCTCACTCAATTCTATCATGCTCTCATTGTCTCCACCAAGAATGTGTTCCTTCTCAAGGAACACTGCTCTCTTGGCTACAAAGATCTTTTGGTCCTCAGGGTGATAGAAATAATATCCATAAGTTTCCTTAGAGTATCCCACGAACTTGCATTGTTCCGTCCTAGATTCTAACTTGTCAGGGTTGTGTCTCTTAACATGGGCAGGGCAGCCCCAAATCTTAACAATCTTAAGATCAGACATCTTCCCATTCCATATCTCATATGGAGTAGACATCACTGACTTAGTTGGAATTCTGTTCAGAAGGTAAGTTGCGGTTTCTAGGGCATATCCCCAGAATGAGATTGGTAGGTCGGCGAAACACATCATGGAACGCACCATGTCTAACAGTGTGCAATTCCACCTTTCTAATACACCATTAAGCTATGGCGTATAAGGAGGTGTCCATTGGGATAAAATCTCATAGTCTTTGACGAATTGGGTGAACTTTGTACTCAAGTACTCACCACCTCGATCTGGTCGAAGGGTTTTAATACTCTTTCCTATTTGGTTCTCCACTTCATTTTTATATTCCTTGAATTTCTCAAAAGCTTCAGACTTATACTTCATTAAGTACAAATGTTCGTATCTTGAGAAATCATCAGTGAAAGTAATGAAGTAGGAATAACCACCTATGGCATGAGTCGACATGGGACCGCATACATCACTATGTATAAGTTCTAGTAACTCAGTGGCTCTCTCTCCAGTTCCACTAAATGAAGAGTTGGTCATCTTTCCTCGAAGGCAAGGTTCACATGTCGCATATGACTTATAGTCAAATGGATCTAGATATCCATTCTTTAGCAACTTTTGGATCCTTCCCTCGTGGATGTGACCTAGCCTCCAATGCCAAAGATATGCATTGTTCACCTCTTCTCGTTTCCTCTTAGACTCACTTACACTCATGATATGTGGAGCTATATCTAGCATAAATAAACCATTATGCAATGTTCTTTTTGTGATGATCTGATCATCTAATATTATTGAACAACTATTGTTCTCAAAAACTAATTTATATCCAATAACTATCAAACATGAAATGGAAATAATATTTTTGATAATAGAAGGAACATAATAGCATGCATCTAATGTAATAATAGCTCCACCAGGCAAATGTAAAGTGACCTTGCCAATAGCCACTATAGTAACCTTTGCTCCATTGCCCATCTTAAGGTCCATCTCGCCTCTGTTCAATCTCCTAGGTCTTGCCAGAACCTGCAACGAATTACAGATATGATAAGCACTCCCGGTATCCAATACCCATGTGTTATCATAAGATTTTGATAAATGGAGACTGATCATGAATATACCTGAAGCTTCTGTAAGCTTCTGTTTCGCCCTCTTTGCAAGTACTCTTTGCAGTTCCTCTTCCAGTGCCCATCTTTGCCGCAGTGGAAGCACTGGCCTTTGTCCTTTGTTGGGTCTTTCTTTGTAACATTTGCCTTACCCATTTTGCCCTTGCCCTTCTTAAGGGTCTTCTCAGCCTTCCTTTTCTTTCTGGTCTCACCAGTGTAGAGAACCGGTTCTCTTTCTTAATGGTGCTCTCTGCTTCTCTCAACATATTGAGAAGCTTTGGGAGGGTCACCTTAAGTTTGTTCATATTAAAATTTATTATAAACTAAGAAAAGGAATCTGGTAGGGACTGAAGCACAAGATCCACACATAGGTTATCCTCTAGGACCATTCCTAGACCTGTGAGTTTTTTGATCCACTCAATCATCTTAAGGACATGGTTCTGAACCAATGTCCCCTCAGTCATCCTGGCACGGAAAAGACTCTTTGATATCTCATATCGTTGAGTTTTTTCCTGTTCCTCAAACAGTTTGTAGAGATGCAAGAGTATGGAATTAGCATCCATATTTTCATGCTGTCTCTATAACTCAGTAGTCATAGAGGCCAACATAAAACACTGAGCAAGAGTGGAATCATCTAAGTACTTCACATAAAGAGCAATCTCATCCTCGCTTGCCCCTATGTCGGGCGTAGGGATCACTGTATCAAGGACATACACGATTTTCTCCGTCGTGAGAACGATTCTCATATTGTGAAGCCAATCTGTATAATTTGGACTAGTGAGGCGGTTGGCATCAAGTATGCCACGTAAAGGATTTGAAAGCAACATTTTTCTGAAATAAAAGATGTAGTAGAAATAAATAACATGCAGATTTTACAGAAATTTAAACAATTAAGATAAGGACTTCTATCTTAATGTATTCCCACTAATTTTTCATGAGACACACAACACTGTCTGGTATGTGAATCGGAGACCCCCGACGGATCTCTAGTGGGGATTAGGATCCAATCGGCATTTTAACGTAACCTCGAGGGACTCGACCAATCACGTTAAGCCCGTAAAGATAGACAACTCTTGCCAATCACAACTCCTTGTGATTCCCATCCTATTCGACCTTCGAACCACCATAGCCTCGAGGGACTCGACCAACCATGATGTTCGGTTAAGTCATCACCATCGTTACAAGATGAGTCTGATTCGGTGATATACTCTCGAGGGACCCGACCAAGCATAACACGTCCTCAGGTCACCAGTGACATCTCTATATCATAGATAAGATAGCGAGACGCGATATAGGTGAGTCTCGAGAAACTCGACCAACTCAACCTACATCGAGAATCGGTTCCTAGCTATAACGATGGAAGGCCACGTGGGTCAATCTAATTACCTCATGTTTACCGACTTAATATTATTAATGGAGAGGATTTTTGATTTGATCTCCTAACATAACGTGTCACACATACATATTATATATATATATATCTACATCGCATGCAAATATATATATATATATATACATATCCAGTAGGTATATATCTAATCATACATCATGTGAGCAATCACACCAGATGATCATGGACCACATCCTAATGTGATCAGGCCCGAGCCAATGAGCCCAATCACTCACATCAAGATTTATGTGTACTTCGGCGCATCTCTATACCCTATGATCGTCCATCTCGCTTTGTCGGATCCGTCGGCATCTCAACGCATCTCCATGCGTCGGATCGTCAGTCTCAACCTCGTGAGTCATACTACCACTACGCCTCATGTAATTACAACATAATTACAGGCATGCAGGCCCAACAATAAATGAGAAAAGAATAGAGGCTAGCAGGCCCCAATAATAATAATCACATGTACACACATCACATCACAGGTCCATGATCATCTGTCCACATCATACATCATATGTATATGTTATTTTATAGGACTACTAGATAAAAAATAATAATAGTTAATTAAACTATTTAATTAACATATATATTTTTCTGAAATCAGGGACATAGAGGGAATTATCTGAATTCCCAAGGGCATTCTATCATTCAGCCATAAGAGATAAAATTAGAATTTCAAAAATTCCTAGGGGTATTTTAGTCATTATGTCAAAAGGGACAGAAATTGAAATTTCTAAAATTCCGAGGGGCAAAACTATCTTTTGCCCCAAAACCCTAATACATTTCCCTTCTGTAGAGTTGTGGCCGCCGCTGATAGGGTGGCAGCGGCCACTACGGCCGGGCAGACGCAGCGCCCGCAAGCGGTCTGTCCGTGGACGGTGCTGCCCCTTGCGAGCTAGCCACGGGCGGGCGGCGCTGCCCCTTGCGGGCTAGCCACGGGCGGGCGGCGCTGCCCCTTGCGGGCTAGCCACGGGCTAGCCGGCGAAGCGGCGCGCCGCCTTGCAAAGCTAGCCCGCAGTGGCAAAGCGCCCCTTGCGAGTGCAAATGCGCTTGCCGTGCCCTGCGGTGCAGCGCCGCAGCGGCGGTCGTGTCAGCGGTGCGCTCACATCTGTTGGCAGATCGCCAAATGGCGGCGCTGCCCCTTGCGGGCTAGCCACGGGCGGGCGGCGTTACCCCTTGTGGGCTAGCCACGGGCGGGCAGAGCTGCCCCTTGCGAGTGCAACGCTTGCCGGTGCCCCTGCGGCGCTAGCACGCTGGCGCCCGATCTTGCCGCGCGCTCTGCGGCGAGAGCGCGCGATGCCACGCAAGCAAGCACTGCTGCTGGCGGCGCCAAGCTCTCGCTAGGGTGGCTACTACCTGTGTAGGCAGCGAGGCTGCAAGCAGCGGGTAGCAACAATTGCTATCCTTTCTCGCCCTTCGTGCCAATGATTTTGATGTTAAAAGTAGATCTAAAACACAACACACGCAGTTTAAGATCTGATCTTCGCACGAACAACCTGGCTCTGATACCACTATTAGGAAATCCTTCAGGGGAGTGACATCTCATGCGCAGCGGAAAAACAAAAACAAAACACCCCAGATTTCCTGTAGAAAGTTTCCGTCGTCATGCGAAGATCGGTACGTTAAATCAAATCCATGAAAACTGCATGTGTAAAAGAAAGTACCTAGGGAGATCGTATATCCCTGAATTCTTGTAGATTTGTGGGAGAGGATGAAAGAGGTTAAGCGTCCTTCTCTCTAGCAGTATCCACACGGTAGGGATTGCAATTATGCACCTCTCTTTCTGGGGAGAGGAGAACAGGAGGTGGCTACCAAAAGAAACCCCCAGCCTATAAAGCTTTGGTTCCCTCCTATTTATAGAGGTCCCTTGAAAACCCTAATTGATCTTTTGCCCTATTGGGTTTTGGATCTCCATCCAATTACCCAAGCCTTTTGGATTAGTGGGTCTCTACCCAATAATCTCTTTTTAGTGATTATTGGATCTCGTCTCATGATCCAATAATTCAGGGGCTTAATGGATATCCAATAAGATAGGGGGTTCAGTGGATATCTCATATCTGAACCTCTACTCATCGCAACACCTACCATATGTGTGTGACCCTCTAGGCCCAATATTGAGCTGGCCGTGAGTTATACTTGTCAGAACTCCTTCTAACATAGTGAATTATTATCTCTATAATAATTCACCCAACTCATCGATTGCGAACATACTAGGCCACTACGCTACGGCCCCCAAACGATACTGCTAGTCATATATGCCCTGCAAGCCAATCACATGAGTAATGGCACTTGTGACTTGATATACACTTTATCTCTTTGCTTATTATTAGGCATTTTATCACTTTATCTTGCGTGTTGTATATACTGTGATGTCCTTGGATCTGTGCAATGGGAATCGAATCGTGATGAGATCATGATAATGAGACCGATTCACCTTTAAACACAGACCTTAAATTATCCTAGTCATAGGTTACTCGAGAAGGACATCGAGATAACTGGATAGACTGGTGTGCTGTATACCCGTCCATATGATGGAGGTAGTTGGTCTCATAGCTACTCGTGTGGGGACACTAAGGGGGTACAGTGCAGTTGCTCATTGGGGAATGAGTTCACTAATTGATTCGCCTACGGAATGCTGGATGGTTATTGATACCTCACGTCAGACAGTGATTCTATAGTCCCAGTAGTGTATCTGGTCCTTAGACTTGAGACACCAAGGATGTCCTGTATGAGTACTCCACTCTTTGATACTGGACTTATAGGTTTGGAAAGTTTCAAATATAGTACAGCCAGTTATCGGGAGTGGTAACCAACCTTACGAGGGCTATTGAGTGTCAATAGAGGATCATCTGCTCTCGGTATCATAAGAGGAATATCCCATATGTTCTTGCTCGAATAAATCCTTGGCTAAGGTTATTCGGATCGAGAGAGAAAGGGTTCTCCGGGAGAAACCGACAAGAGCAAGACTCGAGGAGAGACCGTATGGGCCTGACAGCACCATGGCCGGTATAGGGTCTCTAGGATATTAGATGGATGAGGGACTATAGATACATGGTAATTGAGGACAGATAGGTCCAAAGGATTGGATTCCCCTGTATCGTTTAGGGGACGCGGTGTAGTGGCCTGGTACGTCCGTAGTCGATGAGTTGGGTGAATTATTATAGAGATAATAATTCACTAAGTTAGAAGGAGTTCTGACAAGTATGACTTACGGCTAGCTCGATATTGGGCCTAGAGGGTCACACACATATGGTAGGTGTTGCGTCGAGTAAAGGTTTGGATATGAGATATCCACTGAACTCCTTATCTTATTGGATATCCATTAAGCCCTTGAATTATTGGATCCTGAGATGAGATCCAATAATTGCTAATAAGAGATTATTGGGTAGAGACCCACTAATCAAAGAGGCTTTGGTAATTGGATGGAGATCCAATACCCAATAAGGCAAAAGATTCATTAGGGTTTTCAGGGGGGGCCTCTATAAATAGGAGGGAACCAAAGCTCTATAGGCTAAGGGTTTCTTTTGGTAGCCACCTCCTGTTCTCCTCTCCTAAGATAGAGAGGTGCATCGTCACAATCCTTGAATTCTTTGGACCAATCCTTTGAACCTATCTATCCTCAGTTACCATTTATCTATAGTCTCTTATCCATCTAATATCCCAGAGACCCTATACCGGGCATGGTGCTGTCAGACCCATACAGTCTCTCATCGAGTTTTACTCTTATTGAATTCTCCCGAAGAACCCTTTCTCTCTCAATCCGAATAACCTTGGCCAAGGATTTGTTTGAGCAAGAACACATGGGATAATCCTCTCATGATACCGAGAGAGGATGATCCTCTATTGACACTCAATAGCCCTCGTAAGTTTGGTTACCACTCCCAATAACCGGTTGTACTAGATCTGAAACTTTCCAAACCTATAAGTCCGGTATCAAAAAGTGGAGTACTCATACAGGACATCCTTGGTGTCTTAAGTCTAAAGACCAGAAACACTACTGAGACTACGGAATCGTTGTCTGAAATGAGGTATCAATAACCATCTAGCATTCCGTAGGCGGATCAATCAGTGAACTCATTCCCCAATGAGCACCTGCACTATACCCTTAGTGTCCCCATATGAGTAGCTATGAGACTAGCTACCTCTATCATATGGATGGGTATACAGCACACCAGTCTATCCGATTATCTCGATGTCCTTCTCGAGTAACCTATGACTAGGAAAATTCAAGGTTTGTGTTTAAAGGTGAATCGGTCTCTTTATTGTGATCTCATCATAATCCGATTCCCATTGCACACATCTAAGGATATCACAATATATACAACGCGCAAGATAAAGTGATAAAATGCCTAATAATAAGCAAAGAAAAAAAGTGCATATCAAGTCACAAGTGCTATCACTCATGTGATTGGTTTGCAGGGCACATATGACTAGCAGGTTCTGGCAGGACCTAGGAGATTGAAGATAGGCGAGATAGACCTTAAGATAGACAATGGAGCAAAGGTTACTGTAGTGGCTATCAGCAAGATCACTATTATGTTCCTTCTATTATTGCATTAGATATATACTATTATGTTCCTTCTATTATCAAAAATATTATTTTCATTTTACAGTTAGTGGATATAAATTAGTTTTTGAAAACAATGGTTATTCAATAGCATTAGATGATGAGATCATCACGAGAGGAGCATTGCATAATGGTTTATTTATGCTAGATACAACTCCACACATATGAGTATAAGTGAGTCGAAGAGGAAACGAGAAGAGGTGAACAATGCATATCTATGGTATTGTAAGCTAGGTCACATCCATGAGAGAATGATTCAAAATATGTTGAAGAATAAATATCTAGATCTATTCGACTATGAGTCATATGCGACTTGCGAGCCTAGCCTTTGGGAAAAGATGACCAACTCTCCATTTAGTAGAACTAGAGAGAGAGTCACTGAGTTGCTGGAACTTATATATAGTGATGTATGTGGTCCCATGTCAACTCATGCCATAGGTGGTTACTCCTACTTCATTACTTTCACTAATGACTTCTCAAGATACGGACATGTGTACTTAATAAAGTACAAGTCTGAAGCTTTTGAGAAATTTAGGAAATATAAGAATGAAGTGGAGAACCAGACTAGAAAGAGTATTAAAATCCTTCGATCAGATCGAGGAGGTGAGTACTTGAGTATAGAGTTCACCCAATTCCTCAAAGACCATGGGATTTTATCCCAATGGACACCTCCATATACACCGTAACTTAATGGTGTATCAGAAAGGAGAAATCGCACACTTTTAGACATAGTGCATTCCATGATGAGTTTCGCTGACCTACCCATCTCATTCTGGGGATATGCCCTAGAGACCGTAGCTTACCTTCTAAATAGAATTCCAACTAAGTTAGTAATATCTACTCCATATAAGATATGGAATGGAAAAAGGCATGATCTTAAGGTTGTTAAGATTTGGGGCTGCCCTGCCCACGTTAAGAGACACAACCCGGATAAGTTGGAATCTAGGACGGAATGGTGCAAGTTCATGGGATACCCCAAGGAAACTTATGGGTATTATTTCTATCACCCTGAGGAACAAAAGATCTTTGTAGCCAAGAGAGCAATGTTCCTTGAGAAGGAACATGTTCTTAGTGGAGACAATGGGAGCATGATAGAGTTGATCGAGGTTGGAAAACCTAACTCAAGCACCATTCCACAGCCAGAATCTGTCCAGGTACATAGCACACAAGTTCCAACTTTACATAGGTCTGGTAGAGTATCCCATCCTCCTGAGAGATATGTGGGACATATCAGAAGAGATGATGTTGAGGATATTGATCCTCAGACCTACGAGGAGGCTATTATGAGTATAGAATCCGAGAAATAGCAAGAAATCATAAATTCAGAAATGGATTCCATATACTCCAATAAGGTTTGGAACCTGGTTATTGTACCCGAGGGTATTATACCCATTGGCTGCAAGTGGATCTTTAAAAAGAAGATTGAAGTAGATGGAAAGGTAGAGACCTATAAAGTAAGGCTAGTGGCTAAGGGGTATCGTCAAAGGCAAGATATTGACTATGACGAAACTTTCTCACCTGTAGCCATGCTAAAATCTATTTGAATTCTATTAGCTATTGCAGCACACTATGATTATGAGATCTGGCAGATGGACATTAAAATCGTATTCCTCAATGGCAACCTCGAAGAGGAGGTGTATATGATACAACCTGAGGGATTCGTGTCCAGGGATAACCCAGACAAGGTGTGTAGGTTGCTTAGGTCCATCTATGGACTGAAGCAAGCTTCCCGAAGTTGGAACATAAGATTTAATGAGGCGATTAGATCTTATGACTTCGTTAAGAATGAAGATGAGCCTTGTGTGTACAAGAAGGTACGTGGGAGTGCTATCACCTTTTTTGGTACTATATATGAATAACATCCTGATCATTAAGAATGATGTAGGAATGCTCTACACAGTAAAGGCTTGGCTATCTAGGCACTTCTCTATGAAGGACTTAAGGGAAGCATCCTACGTATTGGGGATACGGATCTATAGAGATAGATCCAAGATGATGCTTGGCTTGTCCTAGTCTAGGTACATAGACACCATTGTCAAAAGATTTGGCATGAAAAATTTCAAGAGAGGTCTCATACTAATGAGACATGAAATATCACTTTCTAGGAGTGTGTCCCCAAAGGCTCCTAAAGAAAGGGCACACATGGATAGGATACCATATACCTCAGCGATAGGATCTATCATGTATGCTATGTTATGTACCAGGCCTGATATAGCATATGCTCTAAGTGTCATGAGCAGGTATCAGGCAAATCCAAGCTTAGAGCACTAGAAAGTAGTAAAATACATCCTTAAGTATTTGAGAAGGACTAAGGATCTTTTAATAGTATATGGAGGTAGTAGCCTCAGGGTTGAGGGTTACACGGACTCGAGCTTCTAGTCCAATATCGATGATAGCAAGTCTAATTCAGGGTTTGTGTTCACCTTGAATGGAGGAGCAGTATGCTAGAAGAGTTCCAAGCGAGACACTACTGTTGACTCGATCATAGAGGCGGAATACATTACTGCGATAGAGGCAACAAAGGAGGGAGTCTGGATGAAGAAGTTCATCACAGATCTAGGAGTCGTCCCGAGAATCAAGGAGCCGATTCCCTTATATTGTGACAATTACTAGGCGATTACTCAAATAAAGGAACCCGGGTCTTATAAAAAATATTCTGAGGAGGTTCCAACTTATAAGAGAGATCGTGGCCCGAAGAGATATAGTAGTGGAAAGAGTTCCATCTGAAGATAACATTGCAGATCCATTGACAAAGCCATTGACTCATATTATCTTTGAGCATCACAGAGGTTTGATAGGGATCAAACACATAGGTGATTGACTTTAGGTCAAGTGGGAGATTGCTAGTTATAGGTGTCTTGCAAGCCAATCACATGAGTGATGTCACTTGTGACTTGACATGCACTCTTTCTTTTGCTTATTATTATTAGGTATTTTATCACTTTATCTTATATGTTACATATATTGTGATGTCCTTGGATCTGTGCAATGAGAATTGGATCATGATGAAATCACGATAATGAGACCGATTCACCTTTAAGCACAGACCTTAAATAATCCCGGTCATAGGTTACTCGAGAGAGACATCAAGATAACTGGATAGACTGGTGTGCTGTATACCCGTCCATATGATGGAGGTGGTTGGTCTCATAACTACTCATGTAGAGACACCGAGGATACAGTATAGATGCTTATTGGAGAATGAGTTCACTGATTGATCCACTTACAAAATGCTGGATAGTTATTGATACCTCACATCAAATAGCGATTCCGTAGTCCCAGTAGTATATCTAGTCCTTAGACTTAAGACACCAAAGATGTCTTGTAAGAGTACTCCACTCTTTGATATCGGACTTATAGGTTTGGAAGTTCTAGATCTAGTACAGCCGGTTATTGGGAGTGGTAGCTAACATTACAAAGGCTATTGAGAATCAATAGAGTATCATCCGTTCTCGGTATCATGAGAGGAATATCTCATGTATTCTTGCTCGAACAAATCCTTGGCTAAGGTTATTCAGATTGAGAGAGAAACAGTTCTTTGAGAGAATCTGATAAGATCGAGACTCGAGAACAGACCGTATGGGCCTGATAGCATCATGCCTAGTATAGGATCTCTGGGATATTAGATAGATGAGGGACTATAGATACATGATAACCGAGGACAGATAGGTCCAAAGGATTGGATTCCCCTGTATCGTCTAGGGACTACGGCGTAGTGGCCTAGTACATCTGCAGTCGATGAGTCGAGTGAATTATTATGGAGATAATAATTCACTAAGTCAGAAGGAGTTCTCACAAGTATAACTCATGGCCAGCTCGATATTGGGCCTAGAGGATCACACACATATGGTAGGTGTTACGATAAGTAGAGGTTCGGATATGAGATATCCGCTAGAGCCCCTATCTTATTGGATATCCAATAAACCCTTGAATTATTGGATCCTAAGATGAGATTCAATAAGAGCTAATAGAAGATTATTGGGTAGAGATCCATTAATCTAAGAGGCTTAGGTAATTGGATAGAGATCTAATACCTAATAGGGCAGGATCATTAGGGTTTATAAGGGGCCTCTATAAATAGGAGGGAATTAAAAGCCCATAGGCTAGGGATTCTCTCAGTAGCCACCTTCTATTCTCCTCTGCTCAAGAGAGGAGCATTGTCGCAGTCTCTACTGTGTGGATACCGCTAGAGAGGAGGACGCTTGACCTTCTTCATCCTCTCATACAGATCTATAGGGATTCAGGGATATATGATCTCCCTAGGTACTTTCTTTTACACATGCAGTTTTCACAGATTTATTTTTGACTCACCGATCTTCGCACGATGACAAAACCTTTCATGGAAATCCAATATTTTTGTTTTCTGTTCTTTAGCTGCGCATGAGATGTTGCCCCCTTGGATTTCCCAACAAAATATACAGTCTTTGGGATATTAGATGAATGAGGGACTATAGGTACATGGTAACTAAGGATAGATAGGTCCAAAGGATTGGATTCCCTTATACCGTTTGGGGATTGCGACGTAGTGGCCTAGTACATTCCCAATCTATGAGTCGAGTGTTTTAATTATGGAGATAATAATTCACTGAGTCAAAAGGAGTTCTGACAGATATGACTCACAGCCAGCTCGATATTGGGCCTAGAGGGTCACACACATATGGTAGGTGTTACGACAAGTAGAGGTTCAGATATGAGATATCCACCGAAGCCCCTATCTTATTGGATATCCAATAAGCCCCTATATTATTGGATCCCATGGATGAGATCCAATAAGAGCTAGATTATTAGGTAGAGACCCATTAATTTATGAGGCTTGGATAATTAGATAGAGATCCAATACCCAATAGGGCTAGATCCATTAGGGTTGACAGGGGGCCTCTATAAATAGGAGAGAACCAAAGGCCCATAGGTAGGAGTTTTCTTGGTAGCCACCTCTTGTTCTCCTCTTTCTAGAGAGGAGCATCATCGTAGTCCCTATCGTGTAGATACCACTAGAGAGGAGGATACTTAACCTCCTTTATCCTTCCCCATGGATCTGCAAAAACTCAGAGATATACGATCTCCCTAGGTACTTTCTTTTTTATACATAGTTTTTGGGATTATTTTTTACACCAATCTTCGTACGACGACAAAACCTTTATGTGAAAATCTAGATGTTTTGTTTTCTATTCTTTTGTTACATATGTGATATCGTCCCCTGGATTTCTCAACAATATTTGGGTTAGCCCGATATGATTCAGACCTATGTGTGCATGGTTTCTCCAAAGTGCCTCCGAAGGTAAAAAATATCAAACTCCCAAGGAAGTTGTCCAAGGTGCCTCCGAAGTGATTACACCAAAGTCCCAAGGAGATCGAGAGAAGTTTTCCAAGATAGTCTATCCGATACCAAGATAAATGAGTGCAATCGTCAATGATAAAAATATAATTTTTTGATTATATTAAAAATAAACTTTTAAACCTGAAAGAACAACATACTAAATATTCTAGATGGATGATTTTAGCTACTTTTAATAATCTCGATTTGATCTCTTTTTACCATAAACAACAAGGTAAAGATAATTCATAAGACCAATATCCATGTAGCTAGACCAATAAGGGATAACTATTGTCTTTTTTTTTTTGGTCTGGATGTCATATGAAGGATGTATCGAATAGTAATTTATTGATAATATTTTTTCTATCATATTGAGTATGTTGTGCATGTATAATAATCATTTAACAATGAAAGCTAGTAGATTAGGCGAAGAAAGAAGTCAATTTATGTGAAATCTGTGTGTTGACAACGTCTTCTGTTCCATTACATGTTAGCAAACTAATTTGAAGTCAGATTTAGTAGGAAGAGTGGCGAGAGAACTCGGCCCATTCATGGAAAGCCGTACTCCTACTGGTGCAATTGGACATGGAAAGTCTCTTCTTTCAAATGGATGCGTCATGTAAGCCCATTACTTATTGGAAACTTGATTTCTTCGACACATGCAAGATTACCCAAGTTAACTAGGCTCTATGGTTCATATCATTACTCTATAAGCCATCGTTCTAAAATTTTTTGGAGGATTAGCCTTTTTGACCCCTCAATTTGGAACTATTTGGTCAAGCTAGCACTGGATGTTTACTATCGGATTAGCTTCAACTGTTCCCTGCTATATATTGATTGGGAAGATATCATCCGTCCGATTAAGATCATATAACAGATACGTAACGAGTTCTGTTCGGGCCAAATCGGTTTTTTAGTCAGCTAAACAGCAAACCAAATCGAACGGGTTCACCGAACAAAATGGATCCAAGCATCCTAGTAAGAGAATCGAACCAAAATCGAAAGTTCCTGTCCGGTTCGTTGCCTCTGCTCAATTCACAGCCCTATTTAAGCCGCATTCGGTCGAAGAAATCTTATGCAGATTAAGCGATCTTATGTTATCATTGGAATTCGAGCTACCAAAATTTGGATGGAGCATCAATGCTATTTAAACAATCTTTCGAATCAGGATTAGAGTCGTCAGTAATTCTTAAACGTCCGATTCAATTACCATTACGAAATCATTCATTACATATGCCGCAAGAAGAACTCAGAGGAGGGGCATTCTCGGAATATAATACATGCTTTTCCTTCGTTGTACCCAACGGAGACTACCGAGGAGCTGAAGCGTTACAAGCCAAAGAGCCTCCACAGCCGTCCGCTTTGTGGAATCGAACGGCTATGTTCAGCTCATTGGTAGTGCTAATCATTTATTACGGTACATAAACTGAGCCCCCTCTTTTTTTCCTCGTCCCCTTCCCACGCTGATGAAGAGTTCCGGCTTGTGTCCCGCTCTTGCCCATGTCCTCTTCTTTGACATGGACCCACCAGCTGCAAGTCCCCATGGCTTTGCAGGGAGGACCCCTCCCTGTAGTCCTGTTCGGCCGCCTCCTCCTTTGATGTCTTCGGAGAGGTTCCTTTCCGGTTATGGCCATGAGGAGCCATGTGTTTTCTGGGATCCTGCAGAGAAGAGGGCACAAGATCATGGAGATCCAGAAGGGTTAGTTGGTTCCCTGATTGGTGCAATAGGTATTACTCCTAATGCTGGTGTTCTGTTGAATGCTTCCAGCTTCTATGGCGATCTTGTTAGCGATAGCTGCAAGAATGTGGTGGTGAAAGAGGAGGAACGTAGACAAGAGAAGGAGGTGCGAAGCAGCTCATGGTCCTCTATTAATGGTGATGCTACTGCTGCAGATGTCGTCAAAGGACAGTGGACAGCAGAGGAAGATAGGTAATGAGACCGATAGCAGGGAGTCGCCTTCTTATTCATTCCTTTAGAGAAGTGCAGGAGATAATTAATGGTCTTGCAAGTTCTGCTCGTTTGTGTTGCAGTAAGTTAGTTCGATTGGTGAAGCAACATGGCTTCAGGAAATGGTCTTACATTTCTAGGAACAAGTTCGGTAAGATCGGGAAGCAGTGCAGAGAAAGATGGCATAATCATCTGCGTCCGGACATCAAGGTTCTGTCTTCTCTTCTCTTTTTGTCCATGCATGTGTGTTTCATGCTGATTCTTTCTTGCTGCCATTACTAATTTTTCACAACCAAGAATATCTATCTAATATGTGAATATATATATGGAACTCTTACATCACATCTTAATAGGTCATAAATGTCTAATAACTTAACTAGCGCTTCAATCTTCAGCCCATATAAGTTTTATCAGCTCATAGCCCACTTTCTTTATTTAACCTAAACTCTAATTAGATGAGAGGCTAATGGTGACTATGAAAAATTAGGAGAAAACTACAACAAAGGGTAGAAACTTCGCAACAGCAAAGGGATTCAAAAAGAGGAGAAAATGGTAGAAAAATAAGAGAAAAAGAAAGGGAAAAAGACAAGAAAAACGTAGAAATTGTTCTTATTCATCCAAACAGTTTCTTATCTTAGGTTAGATCAGATCTATAGTGGATTTTTATTGTAATTGCTTGGAGAGGTTTTAGATATTGTGTACAGTGACGTGATCCTTATATCCTAGTTATTTCTTGTGATTGTTACTTGGGTTTTGAGCAAGAGATTCGAGAATTGTACATTCATTATTTCTTTAGTAGATTTTTTCTTATTTGCCCTGTAGTTTTTACCCTTTACGTTGAAGGGGTTTTTCACATAAATCTTGGTGTTCTATTTGATTATGATTTTCGTTTAATTTCACTATGTGTTACGGCCTACTAGTATTTGTTCATATACAAAAGTCCTTCCTTGTTTGTTGCCTCTTTTTATCCTATCAACTGGTATCAGAGCAAGGTTTTGGTGATTTAATTTTTGTATTTGAACATGGAGGCTAGTAGTGTTTCTCGCATGATTAGTTTGAATGAAAAAAATTAGATGATATGAAAACCAAGAATAGAAGATCTCTTGTATTGCAAAGATTTATATGGACCTTTGCAAGGGGATAGTGAAAAACCCATAACTATGACAGATGATGAGTGGAAGAGGTTAGATTGAAAAACGGTTGGGTTTATTCGACAGTGGCTCGATGATAGTGTCTTTCATCATGTTTCTACTGAAAGTTCTACATATTCTCTTTGGAAAAAGTTGGAAGGTCTCTATGAAAGAAAAACAACTAGCAACAAAACTTTTTTGATCAGAAAACTTATAAACCTGAAAAATAAAGAGGGTGCTTCTATTGTTGAGAATTTGAATAAAATGCAGAGTATTACTAACCAATTATCTTCAATGAAAATATCTCTTGATGATGAGTTGCAAGCATTGTTACTTCTCAGTTCATTACCAAAAGGTTAGGAGACACTAGTGGTTTCTCTCAGTAATACTGCACCAGATGGTATTGTCACCATGAGTCAAGTAACAAGCAGTTTATAGAATGAGGAGTTGAGAAGAAAGAACTCAGCAGCATCTCAGATTGATTCACAGGCACTTATCTCGGAGAACAAAAGAAGGTCAAGGTCTAAAAATAGAAGCAGTTCACATATAGGTAGAAGCAAGTCAAGATCAAGGAAAGATATTATTTGCTATAACTGTGGTGAGAAAAGACATTATAAGAATCAATATAAGCAACCTAAGAAGAGCAAGAAAAAGGGAAAAGAAGTGGAGTCTACAGAGTCAAAAGAGAATACCATAGCTATAGTGCAGATTGGTGATTATTTGATTTTGTCCTCTTTTGATGATATTTTTTTGTGTGTGTCAAGATCTCGAGTGGATAATTGACACAGGAACTTCTTATCATACTACACCACGGAGGGAGTTCTTTGCTACCTACAGGTCTAGAAATTTTGGTGTTGTCAAGATGGGCAACCATGACACAGTAGACATCATTGGCATGGGTGACATCCACATAAAGACCAACCTTGGATGTAAGTTGGTGCTTAAGGATGTGAGGCATGTGACTTGATTTGAGATTGAATTTAATCACAAAGGGCAATGGAAACT
The DNA here is from genome assembly GCA_024322285.1 of Musa beccarii. Taxonomy (NCBI): domain Eukaryota; kingdom Viridiplantae; phylum Streptophyta; class Magnoliopsida; order Zingiberales; family Musaceae; genus Musa; species Musa beccarii. The sequence goes on along the minus strand of CM044400.1, from coordinate 43,540,502 downwards.
CAGTAAGGGTTCTCTTGTTATTGCTAATGGAAAGAAATGTCATACTTTGTATAGGTTGCAGGCCAAAGCTTATGGTGAGTAGCTAAATACTACAAAGAAGGACTTTAGCATGGAGTTATGGTATAGGCGATTAGGACACATGAGCGAGAAGGGACTGCAAGCTCTTTCTAAGAGAGAGGTATTGCCTGACCTCAGAGGTACACGTTTGAACTCTTGTATTGATTGTTTAGTTGGTAAACAACATAGAGTTTCATTTGCTAGTCCCGCTTTGTCTAAAAAATGTATGCCTTGGATCGTGTTTATACAGATGTATGTGGTCCTTTGAGGACAAAAACTCCTAATGGTTCTATTAATATTCTTGGCGTCAATGGTGCACTTTATTTTGTTACTTTTATAGATGACTTTTCCATGAAAGTTTGGACTTATGCTTTGAAGACCAAAGATCAGGTTATTGATGTCTTCAAAGAATTTCATGCTATAGTTGAAAGGGAGACAGAAAGATAATTGAAATACATAAGATCAGATAATGGTGGTGAGTATACAAGATTGTTTGATGATTATTGTAGGTCACATGGCATTCAACATGAGATGACAGTTCTTGGTACACCTGATATGAACCATCAAGTTGATCATAATTCTATTAAAAACCCTTTAACTATTTATGGAGGACCAATGACAAGAGCTAAAGCTAAGAGGATGAAAGAAGCTTTAACTTATTTATTAAAAAATATTTGGAAGGATCAAGCTAGTCAAGACTCAGTCAAGGTTCTATGGTTACAAGAAGAGCCCAAAATAATCAACATGATCATGAAGAGAGAAGGACAAATTTAAGGACCTCATCTTGAAGAATAAAAGTCCATTTAGTCATGTTTACCAAAATTCATGAATTAGGAATATGAATGTTATTTAATACATTCATTCCCTTTGTACTATCCTCATACTATATAAATGAGGCTGACTCTTAGTGTAAAATAGATAATTTGGGAAGTATAACAATTCTTCAATACCGATGAGTGTTTTGTTTTTAAGTTCTTGCATAAACTTTAGAACTTATTAGGCTTTTCTGCTTATAGCGTTTAAACCCAAATCTTTGCTTTTCCTTTGACTTATCAAACTTGTTAGTTTATGACATCTTAAGGGAATTTAAAGTGTTATTCTAATTATTTAATCAATTTTCTATTGATAAGTGATTAGAATAGTTTCTCTTACTTCATTCTTGAACGATCCACCTTGTTTTCAATTTGTTGGAGGGTGTCAATTTGCATTCCATATGTATCATAACTCTTTAGCTATCAGGGTGTATGATTGCTAAGTTGATAATTTTCATCATTTGGTATCAGAGCACAACTCAAGTTTGAGGTTTGCTTATCCATTTATTTATTATCTTTTAATTTTTTCTTGTTCTTTTACTCTTCTTTTATCACGATATCCATAATTGCTATTCTTTCTTCCTTCTTATTGTTGTGTTTCTTATGCTATTACTATTTGTTCTTCATTTTTTTCCCCTCACTTTATCGTTAAAAAAAGAAAGAGAGCAGAAAGTTTAAAAAAAAGGAGAGAAAATCAAAAGTAAAAAAAAGGGTGAGGAAATCAAAGATCAAAGAAAAAAATAGAGTGAGGAGAAGATCAAAGGTAAAAAAAAAAAAGAAAGAAAGAAAGAAAGAAAGAGATCGAAATTTTTAAAAAAATTATGAATTCAGGGACTTCGTGCAAATTACAGAATTCTATCTTCATTATTTTAAATTCTTATTTCAGGTTTGGATTTTTTTTTCATTTCAGAAAATTTTCTTTATTCATTTGATAATTGAATTCTAATCTTTGCTTATTATTGAAGTGTATTATACACACCTTTAAATTGGCTTACATTTTTTTTGCTTTTATGTTCAATTTCAATACCCTTGAATTGCCACAATCTGAATTGTTTGTTTAAGTTTCTTATAGTTAATCTAAGAACTCAAAAAACAAAACAAGAGAGTTAAAAGGCAAGAGTGGTGAGATCAATATCGAGAAAAGCCAAACATTGTGTGAAAACATGAGTGGAGTAAATCAAATCTTGAGTGAAACACATGAGGGAGTGTTGGTGAGGTTGTTCTAACTTTGTTTTTCAGGTTGCAAACATGTCTAAAGAAAATGAAGCGAGTTCTTCATCAAATGATCTTTTGCTTCAAACAATGCAACAATAATTTGAACGTATATTCAAAGTAATAGGAGATGTAAGAGATCATCTAAAAAGGCATGATAATGCAATTAATAGATTTGAAGGTGAACCACGGCTCAAGAGACAACAAACATTCGTCCACGATGAATATAATGGTGGAGATGACATCGACGATGACCAAGAGACAAACTAGGAGAGGACGTTTTGATAGTGTGGACAAAAACATAGGCAACATCAAAATGAAAATTCCTTCTTTTCAAGAAAACAATAATCCAGATACTTATTTGGAGTGGGAATGAAAAGTGGAGCTGATCTTTGAATGTCACAACTACTCCGAAGAAAAAAATGAATCATTTTAAGTTTATACGCAATCGAAACGGTTTCAAACGAAATGTTGATTTCTATCGTACGAAGTTTCCGAAGTTGGTTTAAATCGTAGAAAGTTTATCATTCTTTACCGCTGCAATAATTCACCCCCCCTCCCCCCTCTTAGTGCCGCTCAATCCCTAACAAAGACAGGCGTAGAAATGGTGAAAGGCCCATAGAGACTTGGTTGGAGATGAAACAAATCATGAGGAGGAGATTCGTCCCAAGTCATTACTATCGAGATTTGCATCAACGGCTACAAACTTTGGCACAAGGTTCCATGAGTGTTGATGAATATCACAAGGAGATGGAGATAACCATGATAAGGGCTAATGTGGAGGAAGACCGTGAGGCTACTATGGCTCGATTCCTGAGTGGATTAAATAAGAACATTATTGATCTTGTGGAGTTGCAACATTATGTGGAGATTGAGGATATGGTGAATATGGCCATCAAGATTAAGAGGCAACTCAAAAGAAAAGGCACAAAGTATGATTCAAAACCTTATTCGGGTTTTTCTTCTTCTTGGAAACCAAATTAGAGTAAAAAGGATGATATACCCATTGTTAAGCCTAAAATTAATGGAATTAAAGGCAAAAATGAATTAGGCAGCAAGGGTAAAGGTGAGAATCAACATAATCAAAGTAGAGGTATTAAGTGTTTTAAGTGCCTTGGGCATGGACATGTAGCACGTTAATGTCATAATAAAAGAGTTATGATCATAAGGGATGAGATTATGGAATCGGAAAGTGAAAGAGAGGATGATGATGATATTCCAGAGGATGCTAGTGATGTAGAGTATGCTAAAGTTGAAATTTTAGTTATTCAACTCACACTTAGTTTGCAAAGTAAAAATGATGAACATGGTGAACAACATGAAAATCTATTTCATACTCATTGTTTAATTGCTAACAAATTGTGTAATATGATTGTTGATAGCGGAAGTTGTACAAATGTGGCAAGTACATTGCTCATGGAGAAACTGAAATTGCCTACTATCAAATATCCAAAACCTTACAAGTTGCAATGATTGAATGATAGTGGTGTAGTAAAGGTAAATCGGCAAGTGTTAGTTCCTTTTTCAATTAGTAGATATAAGGATGAAGTTTGGTGTAATGTGGTACTTATGTATGTGGGTCACATGTTGTTGGGGAGACCATGGCAATATGATCGTAGGGTAATACATGATGGGTTCAAGAACCGTTATTCCTTGATCATGGATGAACAGAAATATTAGCTTGGACCTTTGCCTCCAAAGATAATTCTTGAAGACCAGATGCGCATAAAACAACAATATGAGGAGCTTGAGTCTTCATTAATCCAAACTTTGGGGAGGGAGCAAGAAAGAGAAAAAAAAAGAAAATGATGAGATGAGTGATAAAAATGAGAGTATTGGGAAACACAAGGGGAGAGAAAACAAGAAAGGCTTGAGTGAAAGAAAAATGAGTATTTATGCCAAAATGAGTGATATGAAAAAAGCCTTAACTATGAGGTAGCCCTTACTTGTACTTATGTACAAGGACATTTTGATTTCTTCTAACAAAATTGATAAAAGTTTACCTAGTGTTATTGTTGATTTTTTACAGGAAAATGAGGACATCTAACCTGAAGAAGTTACCAATGGTTTACCAGCAATTAGAGGAATTGAGCATCAAATTGATTTCATTCCAAGTGCAAGCATACCAAATAGGCTAGCATATAGATGCAACTCAGAAGAGACCATGGAAATCCAAAAGTAAGTCAGTGAGCTTATGGAAAAAGGGTATGTGTGAGAAAGCATGAGTCCATATGCAGTTCCTATTCTTTTGGTGTCTAAAAAGGATAGATCTTAGAGAATATGTGTTGATTGTAGAGCCATCAACAAAATCATGGTGATGGAGGCTCTGATTCGAGGATGAATCCTTTCAAGGAAAGGGGGAATGATATGAACCATCAAGTAGATCATAATTCTATTAAAGACCCTTTAACTATTCATGGAGGACCAATGACAAGAGCTAAAGCTAAGAGGATGAAAGAAGCTTTAACTTATTTATTGGAAAATATTTGAAAGGATCAAGCTAGTCAAGACTTAGTCAAGGTTCTATAGTTGCAAGAAGAGCCTAAAATGATCAACATGATCATGAAGAGAGAAGGACAAATTTGAAGATCTCATCTTGAAGAATAAAAGTCCATTCAGCCATGTTTACCAAAATTCATGAATTAGGAATATGAATGTTATTTAATATATTCATTCCCTTTGTACTATCCTCATACTATATAAATGAGGCTGACTCTCTCAATGTAAGATAGACAATTTGGAAAGTATAACAATTCTTCAACACCGGTGAGTGTTTTGTTTTTAAGTTCTTGCATGAACTTTAGAACTTATCAGGCTTTTCTGCTTGTGGCGTTCAAACCCAAATCTTTGCTTTTCCTTTTACTTATCAAACTTATTAGTTTGTGGCTTCTTAAGAGAATTCAAAATGCTATTCTAATTATTTAATCAATTTTCTATTGATAAGTGATTAGAATAGTTTCCCTTACGTCATTCTTGAACGATCCGCCTTATTTTCAATTCATTGGAGGATGTCAATTTACATTTCATATGTATCATAACTCTTTAGCTATTGGGGTGTATGGTTGCTAAGTTGATGATTTCCATCAATATCTCAGCATAATGCAATTATAGAGAGGATGAACCGCACGCACCATCATGAAAAAGATCAGATGTATGCTTTCACAAGCAAAGCTACCTAAAAGGTTTTGGGATGAGGCTTTGAGGACTACAGTTGATGTGATCAACTTATCTCCCTGTACAGCCCTAGATGCTGATGTTGCAGAGCATGTATGGTCAGAGAAAGATGTTTCCTATAGGCATTTGAGAGTGTTTGGTTGCATGTATGGTTAGGGAAAGATGTTTCCTATAGGCATTTGAGAGTGTTTGGTTGCATGTATGGTCAGGGAAAGATGTTTCCTATAGGCATTTGAGATGACAGTTCCTGGTACACCTCAGCATAATGCAATTACAAAGAGCATGAACCACACCTGTTAGGGATTGAGCGGCACTAAGAGAGGGGGGTGAATTAGTGCAGCGGTAAATAACGATAGATTTTTCAACGATTTGAACAAGTTCGGAAACTTTGTACGAATGATTGCAACATTTCATTTGAACCCGGAAAGATTGCATTTTAACCTTAAAACATACGTAAGAAGATGAAGATGAAGTTGAGTAAATAAGGCAGCAAATGAAAATGGTTTGTAGCAAAGTAAGTTGCGAGAAAGTAAATGCAAACTGATTTATAGTGGTTCAGTCATCCGACCTACATCCACTTCCGAAGCCTTCTCCGATGAGGCTCCCAACTTCCATTACAAATCCTTTTGAAGGGGAAGGACTAAACACCCCTCTTACAACCCTTTTACAAGAAGTTCACACTCTTACAGATTTTTCAAAAAGAAAGAAGGAGGTGAACACAAGATATTGAAAACTAGACTTTCCTAAGCCTTTTGCTCAATTTCTAACTCTCTAAGGGTTCCCATTCAGCTTAGAAAAGGGGGGTATTTATAGATCCAAAATGAATTCAAATTTGGGCTCTAAATTTGAAATCAAATTGGAGTTCCCGGTGCTGGTGGTGCTACCGCTTGTCAGGAGTGGTGCTACCGCCTGTCAGTCGTCAGACTGATAATGCACAGGCGGTGCTACCGCCTGTGCCAAGCGGTACTACCACCCTAGGTGGGCAGTAGCACCGCCTAGGCTCTACTGCCAGGCGGTTCCACCGCCTGGCCTTTTTGGCTGATGGGCGGTGCCACCACCCAGCACAAATCAACTTCTGGTTTGGGCCGAAAACTCGGCCCAAACCGGTCCTAAACAAGGCCCAATGGGCCCCTACTTGGGTTAAAGTATTAACACCTAATCCTAACCCAAATTAATATGCTAACTATGAAATTAAAGATATTTCCTAAGCTATTACAAAGTCCACCAAGTCAAGACTTCTTCCGGCGTGCTTCCGGTGAACTTCCGACGGTCGCCCGATGAACCCTCAGAAACCATTCAGCGGACTCCCGGCAAGCTCCCGGACTTCACGATAATCTTGGTGAGTTCTAACGAGCTTTATTGGCAAGCTCCGATCTTTCTTGGCAAGCTCCACGAACTTCCGACGAACCTTCCGGTGAACTTCCGAAAACCCTTCAGCAAGTTCCCTACTCGTTCTCGGCCGGTTCCGGCAACACTCCCAACGAATCTTCGGACTTCCATCGAACTCTCAAACTCCCAACGATCCATCCCACTTGACTTCCAGCACTCTGTTTCGCTTTACATCTTTATCTTTATCGTAGTTAATCCTGCACACAAACAAACAAACACTCAACTTCGATCTAGACCGTTATTACAACGCGAATTAACATTCAATTGCCCGGCACGTCATTGGTCGGCGCTTCGTCCGATCCTTCTGTACATCGTCCTCTTTTGCGGTCCGTTGCCCAATTGACGGTTGACCTCCGCAACCCCGATATCCTTGGCGCAACACACTCTACTAGGCCCGATGCCCAACATATGAAGCCTTCCACCGATTGTCGACCGAACCTCCGGCTCAACATCCAATATCCAGACGTGATCACCTCCGGCGCAATGTCAATTCCTCCAGCGTCAACTATCTAATCCTGATCGATAGTAGACCTACGTAACTCAAAACACAGTTAGATCACAAATCACAATCAATTAGTTTCATCATCAAAATTCAAGATTCAACAATCTCCCCCTTTTTGATGATGACAACTAATTGATGACTAACGGAGTTAACCATAACTCCTCGGAGTTTAACCAAACTCCCCCTATCAATATGTCATTGATAGAAACCTTGGATTATCCTAAATCCAAGCAATATTCATCACAATGTTAAGAGAAATATCAAACCAACATGTAAATATATAAAATATTCAATACAATGCATGAAGTCATCAATCTACTTCTCCTCCTATGTTATCAACAAAAAGGAGAAGTAACATCATAGCTAGTTTTCAAGGATACGCAAGTTTGACAACACACTAGCTATTAATCACATCATACCATATTTAAGCATAGCTATCAATCACATCATACCACATTCAATACTCAATCATACCATCCAATCATAGTAAGTTTTATTTTAAGGATGAGTAATGATAATTTTTCACTTGCTTCTTGAGATGTGCAAGTTTGCACCTTCTTTGCTTCCTTTGCGATATGCAATCAATTTATGTAAGCATTTCATTACTTTAAATATGCAAGCAAAAATTACAACATACAAACATAGTAGCATGGCAAGTGTAGGAATGTAAATTTTTAAGTTTTGCATTTTCTCTTCTTGAGATAGGCAAGATTGTAATATTTGCATCCTTTGATTTTTATGTGATATGCCAAGCTAGCAATTTTTCGTTTGGGTGTGCAACCTAGCAAAAACTTTCTCCCCCTTTGTCAGTATCAAAAAGAAAGAGAGGACCAAATACTTCAAATAATCTTGCATGAGATTCAACAATAATTTGTAACAAAAGTGCAAGCAATTTTGTTGAAAAAGTGAAATTGAGCAAGATTTTTGTCTCTCTTGAGATAGCAACTTTTTGCTTATCAATGTTCAAGCTAGCAAATTTTTCTCTCTTGATGCACAACCTAGCAATTTAACTCCCCCTTTATCGAATAGAAGGGAGGAACAAATGATCAATTATAAATTTGCATCAATCAATATATCAATCATCTCATGATGCATACAACACAACAACACAAAGAAATAATGTCATGAAGGATATCAATATGTAAATTCAACAAGGATCAAAACCAAAAGATATCATTCATGATTCATAACTTTCTTTTTAGCAAGATCAAAATTCATATTTATTAATTTTTAATTCAAGATAAATATCATACAACCAAGAATCATGATATATAAAAGCATATCAATATCAAGGATCAAATCATGATTACAAGTGCTAATATATTTTTTTTTCATTCATTTTCAAGCCATGATAAAAGAATAAATTAATGATTCAATCACTAAGCACAACTCTTTTACATCAATTTTGAATCATATAAGGCTTACACGACAAATATCAATTCATGATAAAGGGTATACAACCAAGAATCATGAAGCATAAAAACATATTATTCTCATAGATCAAGTCATGATTCATTGATTCATCGTAAAGCAAAATTCTTTTCAATCATCAATTTTTCAATTGCTACATAAGACATACAAGCCAAAGAATTCTTGTCATTTCTATATTATGAAATATATGATAATAAGGCTAATGATTCATTTAAAAAGATATAGCACAAAGAGCAACTTGATTCATGCATAAGAATTCCAAATATCAAGTATTAAGATATCAAGACTTGGATTGTGATAAAGCTCACTCAAGTTCGAATCATCAAAATCATTAACATAATTTATGAGATTAACAAAAGACAAACTTGAATTGTTCTCTTCTTTGGTAAATGATAAAAAGAAGCAATCATTTTCGAGGTTCAAAATGCTAGCAATTTTCATTAATCATGACAAGTGATACATCAAAAGTCTACATCAATATTTCAATCAACAAGTCATGAAACATACAAAGTAGTATTGAAACATGAGAGAAAAGTTCAAATTATCAAATCATAATCAATTCATCGAAATCACTTCTATAATTTACGAGATTCTTAAGATATCATGAAATCATTAATCTCGATAAGATAGTAAAAATAATTTCTTTATGTTTCATCATATAAGTATGTCTTTTGCCTTTATATGCCAAATCAAAATATTCAAAACCGAAAGACAAACTTCATTATAAAAATCGTCAAGACAAAAATATAACACATCATTTCAAGACATGAGATTTAATTTATCATGATAATGTGTTTTATTTTGTTTCAAACAAGTGTGCTCATGTTTCAAAAGATGAGTATCAAATTTAAGATCAAAACATGAGTTTGTCATCAAGATATGATATCACAAAGTCATTAAGCATGATAAAAAACTTTTAATATTTTCATTTCAATGATGATTTCATAATATATGTTCAAACATTTATATGGAACCCATCATTGTATAAATTCACAATACAAGTTTATCATTAAACCCATTAAGATCAAATGCATCAAAATCTTTCATTCGAAAATTTTAATAAGAGCAACATAAATTGATTACATGTGAGCCTGTATCAACTTTTCAAAGCAAGATGTAAGTTTCGTCATAAAGACTGTTAAGACCAAACACATCATAAATAAAACATCGTATTAAAATATTTTTAATTTTTGTTTTTTATTTTATATGGTTGATAAGCATGTTCAAAACTTTCATGTAAAAGCAAAATCATCAATATGCTTGCTTCTATTTTTTTTATCATATTTGGTGTGCAAGCATTATCTTGAAACATGCTATTATTTTTTTTGTATCAAAAAATCATGCATCTTGTTTGAAATCAAAAGCAATGTAAAATCATCAAGATTCATGAATTTATCATGATCATATGTATAAAGCATTTTCATTTATCAAGTAAGATTTCACATAAGCATGCCCAAAAACTTTTTGCATGAAAGATATGTATCAAGTTTAAAACCAAAAAGTGATACGAAAATCATCAAGATTCATAGATTCATTATGAATATATTATTTCAAAATATAAGATTTCAAGTCATCAAGTATGATGCAATCATTAGGCATGTTTTTATAATGCATCATCAAAATCATTTTAATTCTTTCTTTTATTTGTAATAACAAGATGATCAATGCTCAAATTTTTGCTAAAATCATGCATCATTTTATAAATGTGAAAAATAATTTTGTCATGAAAACCATTAAGTCCAAATATAACATAAGGCAACATCAAAACCATATTTCTTTCATTTTGAAAATTTGTGGGTTAGGTCTATATAATTGATTTCATGAAGACATGTATCAATAAAAATTTCATCATAAAAAGGGTTAAAACCCATTAAGCCAAGATGGAAGTCTTCAAATTATAATCAAGATACATACATCTATCATCAAAAGATTTTCAAGAAATTCATACATAGATATGTATCATGTTTAAGATTGAAAACCGATATGGAAAGTATACATAAAATTTCATTCTCTCAAAATGTCATCTTAATTTGTCATGAAAACAATTAGACCAAAAATACGTTAATCCACAACATAGAGTCAAATCAACATTACTTCAAAAACTAATGCATGTTATAAAATCATCAAGTTTAGAGATAATGTAAACCATCAAGATACATATGCATGGGTTAATTCTAAGCATTATCACAAATCATGCATCATTCATATTTTTAATTTTCAAAAAATTACTAGAAAGGAAAAAGCATAAAAAAATCCTACCAACTATTTCAAGCAACTCATGAAAGGATCATGTAATTTCAAAGTAAGGTAAAAATAACTTAAGTGAGTTTTTTACCACATTGTCGAAAACCGTCAAAGCCCATTTCGCCTCTTCTTTACTTGATTCTTCTTTGTAAGCCTTCTTCTTCTTCTTTGGCCTCTTTTTCTGTTCAAGTTCATTTGTGTTTTTTAATTTTTGTTTAATGAACTTGTTAACATTCATTGTTATGTGTTCAATGTCCTCATTGTCCTCATCACTTGAGTCATCACTCAAGTGGCATTCATTTGTCCGATGTTTCAAATCCTTCTTGTTCTTTAGAAGGTGGTTCATATGTTCATCATGTTCCAAATGTTTGAAGAAACTCATTTCATAGGTCATTAATGACCCGATTAGTTTTTCTAATGAAAAATCATTTAAATTTTTAGTCTCTTGTATTACCATTACTTTTAGATCCCACTCTTTTGGAAGGGATCTTAAAATCTTGTTTACTAAATCAAAACTTGAAAATGATTTACCAAGACTTTTCAAACTATTGACAATATCCGTGAAACGGGTGTACATATCATCGATAGTTTCGCTTGGTGTCATTTGGAAGAGCTCAAAATTATGCAATAAGAGGTTTATTTTCGAGTCTTTAACTCTACTAGTTCCCTCGTATGTGATTTCAAGAGTTTGCCAAATGTCAAAAGTCGTTTCACACATAGAAATCCGATTGAACTCGTTCTTGTCCAAAGCGCAAAATAAGGCATTCATAGCCTTTGCGTTTAAAGAAAATAATTTTTTCTCTAAGTCCGACAATTCGTTCGTCGGTTTAGAGGGAAGTTGAAAGCCATTTTCGATGATGTTCCACAAATCCAAATTCATTGAAAGCATGAAAACTCTCATTCGAGTTTTCCAATAACTGTAGTCCGAACCATTAAAGAACGGTCGATGAAAAATCGAAAAGCCCTCTTGAAAATTATTTAGAGCCATTTCTCACAGGTGTAAATCCGAAAGAGAAACAACGTGGCTCTGATACCAATTGTTAGAGATCGAGCAGCACTAATAGGGGGGGTGAATTAGTGCAGCGGTAAAGAAAGATAGATTTTTCAACGATTTGAACAAGTTCAGAAACTTCGTACGAATGAATGCAACATTTCATTTAAACATGGAAAGATTGTGTTTTAACTTTAAAGCATACGTAAGAAGATGAAGATGAAGTTGAGTAAATAAGGCAGTAAATAAAAATGGTTTGTAGCAAAGTAAGTTGCGAGAAAGTAAATACAAACCGATTTATAGTGGATCAGTCATCCGACCTACATCCACTTCCGAAGCCTTCTCCGATGAGGCTCCCACTTCCATTAGCAAATCCTTTTGAAGGGGAAGGACCAAACACCCCTCTTACAACTCTTTTACAAGAATTTCACACTCTTACAGATTTTTCAAAGAGAAAGAAGGAGGTGAACACAAGATATTGAAAACTAGACTTTCCTAAGTTTTTTGCTCAATTTCTAACTCTCTAAGGGTTCCCATTTGAAAGGATCAAAAGGCACTAAAAGGGGGGGGGTGAATTAGTGTAGCGGATTAAACTCGTATTCTTGAAAATGATTTCGTAAAGAAACACAAGTTCGTAGGAAGATTTCGATTCGACGAAAGAGAACTTGAAAGTAATTGCTTGTGAAAAGGAACTAACTATGAACTTGCAGCCAAGAAATGAAATGATTCAGAAATATAAACACTCACACATTTAAGGACACAATGATGTATAGTGGTTCGGTCAAATGACCTACATCCACTCTTGAAGCCTTTGCGATGAGGCTCCGCTCTTCCACTAGCAAGTCCTTTGAAGGGGAAGGATCTAACACCCCTTTTTACAACCCTTTACAAGATGTTCACACTTGTACAAGATCTCTCAAGAAGAAGAAGAAGGTGAACACTTAGCAAAGAAAACAACACTTTTCAAAACTCTTCAAAAGCTCAAGACTCAAACTTTTTCTTGCTCAAAAGGGTACCCTTTCAGCTAAGAAAGGGGGGGTATTTATAGATCCAAAGTGGATTCAAAATTGGGCTCCAAATTCCAAGTGAATTTGGAGTTCCTATGTTTCTGGTGGTCAAGGCGGTGCCACCACTGTCGGCGGTGCCACACTGTGTCGATCTTTGGTTTTGATCGACGACAGAAGCGGTGCCACGCTTCCGAGCAGCGGTGCTACCGCTCGATCCCGGTGGATCAAGGGCGGTGCCACCGCTCACCAAAGCGGTTCCACCGCCGTCACAGATGTCTGAGCGGTGCTACCGCTTCTAGACAAGCGGTTCCACCGCTTGCCCCCATTCGGACAGAGCCGAATGGGGCCTGTTTAGATCTCAACTTGACACAATAGTGGCCCGGTTGGCTCCTATTGAATTTTGGGCAGGATTTATTTCTTAAATCCTTGCTCTACTCATGTGCAAATTACGAACATAACTTAACGTGATTTGATCGGACACCCTTCAAGTCGACTTCCGGTGAGTTCTACGGCGAGATTCCGGCAGGCCTCCGATGCTTCCCTCGGATTGCTACTAGTGGTCTCCTAGCATACTCCGGCGAGCTCAACTAGTCTTCGGCTGGTTTCCGAATCTTCCCGGAAGTTCCGTGAACCTTCGACGATCTTTGAAATGGACTTTCGAAAACTTTGACAAGTCCCTGATTTGATCTTGGATGGTTCCGGCAACTCTTCCGAAAATCTCTCGGACTTCCGATGAACTCTTGAACCCCCGACGGACTTGGCCTCGGTAAATCACGTTATGTTTTCTTTCCATCGTAGTTATTCCTGCACACTCATCTCAACAAAGAGATTAGTACAAATATTTCACCAATTGATTTCATCATCAAAATCCGAGATTTAACAATCTCTCCCTTTTTGATGATGACAATCAATTGGTGATGGAGTTATTCTTAACTCCCCCTATGTATATGCCATAAAGAAAAATTGCTTGAATTCAATTTTTGAATTCAACACAATTAATTTTAATTTCAAGATTTCAAAATAGATATCAAAGATATCAATGAAGTATACATAATAAAAAAAACATGATATCAAGAACCCAACTAAGTTTATGTTGGACAACGCATATCATATGACAATACACATATCATTTCTCCCCCTTTGTCATCAACAAAAAAGAAGAAGTAACATCATAGCTAGTTTTCTAGAATATGCAAATCTTTACAACATACTAGCTATTTATCACATCATACAACATTTTTACAATACAATATCAAATAATACCATTCAATCATAGCAAGTTTCAAGGATGGACAATGATGGTAATTTTCACTTACTTCTTGAGATGTGCAAGTAGGCACCTTGTTTCTCATGATAGCAATATTTGCATCCTTTGATATAACAATTCTTAGCTTCTCATGAAGTTGCAAAATAGGAATTAAGATGGCAAATTTTTGCAATGTTCGAGCTAAAAACTTTCTTCCCCTTTGTTAGCATCAAAAAGAAAGGGAGGATCAAATATTTCAAATAATATTGCATGAGATTCAACAATAATTTGTAACAAAAAATGTAAGCAATTTTGAAGAAGTGAAATTGAGCAAGATTTTTGCCTCTCTTGAGATAACAACTTTTTGCTTCTCAATGTTCAAGCTAGCAAAATTTTTCTTTTGATGCACAAGCTAGCAATTTTCTTCCTCTTGAATGAGCTAGCAAATTAATCATGCAAGCTAGCAATAAATCTTCTCCTCCTTTGATTTTGTCAAAAAGAAGGGAAGAATATAATTCTTTTCCCTTTACATGAGTGCTTCCATCGTAACAAAATAACAAATTTCCATCATGAATTTTTTAACATATCAAGTCATGAATTCAAGAGAGTCATAAACAAATCATGGTATGAGGGAAATTTATGACAAGCAATAATGATAAGCTAGTATACTTTGTAATACGCAAACTAGCTCTCTTTCAATTTTTCTCATTTGCACCTAAGTTTCCCTTTTGCAAGTAATCAACTTCATGTTTGCAATGAGCTAGTAATTTTTGTAAAATTTATAACATTTTAAACATGTAAACTTATGAGTTAAAAAATAATGCAACTTTGCAATTTCTTTCTTCTCATTTTGAGAAGTGCAAGTTTTTCCTTTTGCAAGTTCTAGCTAGCTATGTTTGCCACTTTCACTTGTGATGCATAAGCTAGCAAGCTAACTCCCTCTTTGTCACTATCGAAAAGAAGGGATGAATAATATTTCAATGCAATAATTTTGCATCAATCAATATTTCAATGTTTTCCAAGATGCATACAAGATGGTATTAAAACATGAGAAATTATGTCATGAAGGATATCAATATGTAAATTCAACAAGAATCGAAACCAAAAGATATCATCCATGATTAATAACTTTTCATTTTAGCAAGATCTAGATTCATATTTATCAATTTTTAATTCAAGATAAATGTCATACAACCAAGAATCATGTTATATAAAAGCATATTAATATTAAGGATCAAATCATGATTACAAGTGCCAACATATTTTCTTTTCATTCATTTTTAAGCCATGATAAATGATTCAAATATTAAGCACATTTTTTTTTATCAAATTTTTAATCATCACATAAGGCATTCAAGGAAGTATTGAAACAATAAAAAGAATCAATTTTAGCATATAATGTTTCAATCTTCAATCTTGAGTCATGAATCCAAAAGTCATGAATCAAAAGGTTTATGAATCATTTTGACAAGTCCTTTTTTTAGGAAATAACAAGTAGAAGTCTTAGGAGATCACACACAAGATCTTGATTCATACATAGGAATTTTTACCAAGATCACATTTCATAAGAATCAAGACACGAATTCATAAAAATTCAAGTATTGAATTCCGAGAAATCAAAAGACAAGTTACATTTTATTTAAGGAATTTTCTTTTGATAAGACGGAAGGAGCATGGTAAAAGATCTTGATTTATAAAGAGTTTCAAGTCATAGTTGTCAAGATCATGATTTCAATAAAATTTCTTTATAGCAAAATGAAATCTTTTAGAACTTGATTCAAGCATTAAATATGTCTTAACAAGTCATAATTCCAAAAGATTCAAGAATCATTAAAAGAAAAATCATTCAAGCTCAATTCATCAACTCAAGACTCATAATCAATCAAATTATTATTTTTGAGATTCATAATATGAATAAAGTTATTACTGTATCATCGAGAATCATTTGTAATTCTAGTGATTTACAAAATATCATAAATGAATTTATCACTTGTCTTTCTTCAAAAATCAAAAACTTTAGAGATAGAAAGATTTCAATAAACATACATTAATGTTTCAATCATCAAGTCATGTATATTGAAACATAGGAGAAAAATCAAGTTATACATGCAATGTTTCAATTTTCAAAACATATTTTCTCAAGTTGAGTATCAATAAGTTAAGAGAAAATAATTTATGATTCATTTAGATTTTTCTTCAACAACATGGGAGAATCATGATATGAAGTGAGAGATCTTGAAAGACTCAAGTTATCAAGATCACAATGTAGTTTAAGCTCAATCAAATCAAATTATTAACTTGAAACTCATAATCGAATCATCAAAATTAATTTTGAGATTCACAAAATATCATGAAATCATTAATCTCGATAAGATAGGAAAAATATCTTCTTTTTAAGTTATTTGTTTCATACAAGTGTGCTCATGTTTCTAAAAAGAGTATCAAATTTAAGACCAAAACATGAGTTTGTCATCAAGATATGATATCACAAACTTTTAGTATTTTCATTTCAATGATGATTTCATAATATATGTTCAAACATTTATATGGAACCCATCATTGTAGAAATTCAAAACATAAGTTTGTCATTAAATCCATCAAGATCATATGCATCAAACATCATAATAGTATATTTTCTCATCTTTATGAGTTTCAATTTATGTGATTTGATCTTTCATAAGAATGTTCAAATTTTTCATATGAAAATGTCATGCATCATATTCAAAAACAAAAATATCATCAAAATCATTTTAATTCTTTCTTACATTAGTTATAACAAGATGATCGATGCTCAAATTTTTTGGTAAAATCATGCATCATTTTATAAATCTGAAAAATAATTTTCGTCATGAAAATCATCAAGTCCAAATGTAATACAAGGCAACATTAAAATCACATTTCTTTTATTTAGAAAATTTATGGGTTAGGTCTTTATAATTGATTTCATGAAGACATGTATCATCTAAAAATTTCATCATAAAAAGGGTCAAGACCCATTAATCCAAGATAGAAGTTTTTAAATCAACATCACTTCAACAACTCATGCATGATATAAAATCATCAAGCATCATGTTTAAAGACAATATAAACTATCAAGATACTCATGCATTGGTTGATTCTATTTGGTGTCTAAACATTATCACAAATCATACAATCATCATTCATATTTTTATTTTTCAAAAATACTATAAAGAAAAGCATAGTATAATTTTAAATTTTTTTAAATTTCTAAAAAACATATAAAAAAATTCCTACTAACTAAGATAAGCATTCATGGAAATCATCATGTAATTTCAAAATAATTCAAGGAAGTTGAGTTACTTACCTCATTGTCGAAGCCCATTAAAGCATAGTTTGCTTCTTCTTTCCTTGATTCTTCTTGGTGAGCCTTCTTCTTCTTCATTGGTCTTTTCCTCCGTTCAAGTTCATTGTTGATTTTAGATTTTTGTTTAATGAACTTATTAAAATCGATTAAAGGTTTAAAGTCCTCTTCATTGTTCTCATCACTTGAGTCATCACTCAAGTGGCATTCTCTTGTTCTAAGTTCAAAAACCTTCTTGTTCTTTAGAAGGTGGTTCAAATGTTCATCATGTTCATCATGTTCCAAGAGTGTCATTTCATAGGTTATTAATGACCCGATTAATTCTTCAAGTGAATAATCATTCAAGTTTTTAGATTCTTGAATAGTCGTAATTTTTGAATCCCAACTCTTTGGGAGGGATCTTAAAATCTTGTTTACTAAATCAAAACTTGAAAATGATTTACCAAGACTTTTCAAGCTATTGACGACATCCGTAAAGCGGGTGTACATATCGCCAATAGTTTCGCTTGGTGTCATTCGGAAGAGCTCAAAATCATGCAATAAGATATTAACTTTCGAGTCTTTGACTCTACTCGTTCCTTCATACGTGATTTCAAGAGTTCACCAAATGCCAAAAGCCGTTTCGCATGTAGAAATCCGGTTGAACTCATTTTTGTCTAAAGCGCAAAATAAGGCATTCATAGCCTTTGCGTTTAAAGAAAATAACCTTTTCTCCAAATCCGACCATTCGTTCATCGGTTTAGAGGAAGGATGAAAGCCATTTTTGATGATGTTCCACAAATCTAAGTTCATTAAAAGCATGAAAACTCTCATTCGAGTTTTCCAATATGTGTAGTCCGAACCGTTAAAAAACGGTGGACGAAAAATCGAAAAGCCCTCTTGAAAACCATTT
Source organism: Musa beccarii (assembly GCA_024322285.1). Taxonomy (NCBI): domain Eukaryota; kingdom Viridiplantae; phylum Streptophyta; class Magnoliopsida; order Zingiberales; family Musaceae; genus Musa; species Musa beccarii. The sequence continues at coordinate 43,522,223 of CM044400.1, read as the reverse complement.
AGAGCCATTTCTCATGGGTGTGAATCCGAAAGAGAAAGAACGTGGCTCTGATACCAATTGAAAGGATCAAAAGGCACTAAGAGGGGGTGAATTAGTGCAGCGGATTAAACTCGTATTCTTGAAAATGATTTCGCAAAGAAACACAAGTTCGTAGGAAGATTTCGATTCGACGAAAGAGAACTTGAAAGTAATTGCTTGTGAAAAGGAACTAACTATGAACTTGCAGCCAAGAAATGAAATGATTCAGAAATATAAACACTCACACATTTAAGGACACAATGATGTATAGTGGTTCGGTCAAATGACCTACATCCACTCTTGAAGCCTTTGCGATGAGGCTCCGCTCTTCCACTAGCAAGTCCTTTGAAGGGGAAGGATCTAACACCCCTTTTTACAACCCTTTACAAGATGTTCACACTTGTACAAGATCTCTCAAGAAGAAGAAGAAGGTGAACACTTAGCAAAGAAAACAACACTTTTCAAAACTCTTCAAAAGCTCAAGACTCAAACTTTTTCTTGCTCAAAAGGGTACCCTTTCAGCTGAGAAAGGGGGTATTTATAGATCCAAAGTGGATTCAAAATTGGGCTCCAAATTCCAAGTGAATTTGGAGTTCCCATGTTTCAGTGGTCAAGGTGGTGCCACCGCTGTCAGGGTGGTGCCACCGCTGTCGAAGCGGTGCCATCGCTGTGTCGATCTTTGATCGACGTCTGATGCGCGGTGCCACCGCCAGCAGCGGTGCTACCGCTCGATCCGGTGGCCGAAGCGGTGCCACCGCCAGCCAGGCGGTTCCACCGCCGTCGATGTCTGAGCGGTGCTACGCTTCGCATACAGCGGTTCCACCGCTTGTGTGTGTGTCGCGGGTGGTGCTACGCCCAGGTGGCGGTTCCACCGACCAGGCTTAGCGTTCCACCGCCCCAGGCTTGGGCGGTTCCACGCTTGCCCCCATTCGACGAGCCGAATGGGGCCTGTTTAGATCTCAACTTGACACATAGTGGCCCGGTTGGCTCCTCTGAATTTTGGGCAGGATTTATTTCTTAAATCCTTGCTCTACTTATGTGCAAATTACGAACATAACTTAACGTGATTTGATCGGACACCCTTCAAGTCGACTTCCGGCGAGTTCTACGGCGAGATTCCGGCAGGCCTCCGATGCTTCCCTCGGATTGCTACCAGTGGTCTCCCAGCATACTCCGATGGGCTCAACTAGTCTTCGGCTGGTTTCCGAATCTTCCCGGAAGTTCCGTGAACCTTCGACGATCTTTGAAATGGACTTTCGAAAACTTCGACAAGTCCCTGATTTGATCTTGGATGGTTCCGGCAACTCTTCCGAAAATCTCTCGGACTTCCAATGAACTCTTGAACCCCCGATGGACTTGGCCTCGGTAAATCACGTTATGTTTTCTTTCCATCGTAGTTATTCCTGCACACTCATCTCAACAAAGAGATTAGTACAAATATTTCACCAATTGATTTCATCATCAAAATCCGAGATTTAACACCATTCAGCTGAGAAAAAGGGGGGTATTTATAGATCTAAAATGAATTCAAACTTGGGCTCCAAATTTGAAATCAAATTAGAGTTCCCGGTGCTGGCGATGCTACCGCTTGTCAGGGGCGGTGCTACCACCTGTTAGTCGTCAGACTGACAGTGCACAGGCGATGCTACGACCTGTGCCAGGCGGTGCTACCACCTGTGCCAGGCGGTGCTACCGCCTCTGCCACTGAAGTTGGGCAGTACTACCGCCCTAGGTTGGGCGGTAGCACCGCCCAGGCTCGGCTACTAGGTGGTTCCACTGCCTGGACTTTTTGGCTGCTGGGCGGTGTTACCGCCCAGCCCACAGGCAGCTGGGCGGTGCCACCGCCCAACACAAATCAACTTCTGGTTTGGGCCGAAAACTCGGCCCAAACCGATCCCAAACAAGGCCCAATGGGCCCCTACTTGGGTTAAAGGATTAACACCTAATCCTAACCCAAATTAATGTACTAACTATAAAATTAAAGATATTTCCTAAGCTATTACAAAGTCCACCAAGTAAAGACTTCTTCCGGCGTGCTTTCGGTGAACTTCCGACGGTCTCCCGACGAACCCTCGGAAACCATTCAGCGGACTCCCAGCAAGCTCCCGGACTTCACGATGATCTTGGCGAGTTCTAACGAGCTTTATTGGCAAGCTCCAATCTTTCTTGGCAAGCTCCATGAACTTCCGACGAACCTTCCAACGAACTTCCGAAAACCCTTCGGCAAGTTCCCTATTCGTTCTCGGCCGGTTCCGGCAATACTCCCAATGAATCTTTGGACTTCCGTCGAGCTCTCGAACTCTCAACGATCCATCCCACTTGACTTCTAGCACTCTGTTTTGCTTTACGTCTTTATCTTCATCGTAGTTAATCCTGCACACAAACAAACAAACACTCTACTTCGATCTAGACAGTTATTACAACTCGAATTGATATTCAGTTGCCTGGCACGTCATTGGACGGTGCTTTGTCCAATCCTTTGGCATATCGTCCTCTTTTGCGGTCCGTTGCCCAATCGGCGGTTGACCTCCGTAACCCCGATATCCTTGGCGCAACATACTTTTCTAGGCCCGATGCCCGACGTACGAAGCCTTCCACCAATTGTTGACCGAACCTCTAGCTCGACATCCAATATCCAGACGTGATCACCTCTAGCGCAACGTCAATTCCTCCAATATCAACTGTCTAATCCTGATCGATAGTAGACCTGCATAACTCAAAACGTAGTTAGATCATAAATCACAATAAATTTATTTCATCATCAAAATTTGAGATTCAACAGTACCATCATGGAAAAGATCAGATGTATGCTTTCACAGGCAAAGCTATCCAAAAGGTTTTGGGATGAGGCTTTGATGACTGTAGTTGATGTGATTAACTTATCTCCCTATACAGCCCTAGATGCTGATATTGCAGAGCATGTATGGTCAGCGAAAGATATTTCATATAGGCATTTGAGAGTGTTTAGTTGTCGTGCATTTGCACATGTTCCAGATAATGAAAGGTCAAAGCTGGATGGTAAGACAAAAGAATGTATCTTTCTTGGCTACTCACATGATCAATTTGGTTACAGGCTTTGGGATCCAGAAAAGCAGAAGGTGTTTAGAAGCAGAGATGTGGTCTTCTTTGAAGATCAAACCCTTGAGGATTTGAAGAAGGAGGCACTATCTAAGACTTCTGTAGAAGGATTAGCAGATTGTGACCTAATTATTCCTCTAGTATATCAGGGTGATAGGGGAGATGTGCAGGAAGATGGTGTAGAGCCAGATATTAATCTACCTGCAGGACTTGTTGAGCAAGAAGAAGTTGAGGAGCAGCTTCCCACAGAATCTCAGTTGAGAAGATCTTCTAGACAACGTCAACCTTCCAGAAGATACTCTATAGATGAGTATGTGATGCTTACTGATGCAAGTGAACTAGAGAGTTACTAGAAAGCAGTTGAAAGTGAGCAGAAAAAGAAGTGGTTAGCTGCTATGCAGGAAGAGATGGATGCTCTACAGAAGAATCACACATATGATTTGATACAACTATCACAGGGAATGAAGGCCTTGAAGAATAAGTGGGTTTTTAGGTTGAAGACTCAAGAATATTATTCTCAACCAAAGTACAAAGCTAGATTGGTTGTGAAAGGCTTTGGTCAAAAGAAATGTATTGACATTGAAAAGATTTTCTCCTATTATTAAAATGTCTTCTATTCATGTTGCTCTAGGTATTGCTACTAGCCAGGACTTGAAGGTGGAGTAGTTAGATGTGAAGACAGCTTTCCTTCATGGTGATTTAGAGGAGGAAATTTATATGGAGCAACCAGAAGGTTTCAAAGTCAAAGATAAGAAAATCTTGTTTGCAAGTTAAGAAAGAGTTTGTATGGGTTGAAGCAAGCTCTAAGACAATGGTATAGAAAGTTTAATTCATTTATAACTAAAAATGGATACAAAAAAATGACTTCAGATCATTATGTGTACATCAAACGGTTTGGTGAGGATTTTATTATTCTCTTACTTTATGTTGATGATATGCTTATCTGTGGGAAAGATATATATACAATTGACAGGTTGAAGAAGGAACTAGGTGAGTCCTTTGCAATGAAGGACATGGGGCTAGCAAAGTAAATACTGGGTATGCAAATTTCTCGTGATAGGAAAAATAAGAAGATTTGGTTGTCATAGGAGAAATACATCGAGAAGGTATTAGAAAGGTTTAGTATGAGCAATGCAAAGCCAGTTGGTTCTCCTCTTTTAGGTCACTTCAAGTTGTGCTCAGAACAGAGTCCGTCAAGTGATGAGGAGAAGGAGAAAATGCAAAAGGTTCCTTATGCTTCAGCAGTTGGAAGTTTAATGTATGCAATAGTATGTACGAGACCAGACATCGCATATATAGTGGGTGTTACTAGCAGATTTCTTACAAATCCAAGCAAAGAGCACTGGGCAGCAGTAAAGTAGATCTTGAGATATCTCAGAGAAAGCTCTAAGGTTTGTTTAAGCTTTGGAGGTGGACCACCTGTGCTAACGGGTTACACAGATGTAGATATGGCCAGAGATATTGATATAAGGAAATCCACATCAGGTTTTGTACTTACTTTTGCAGGGGGAGTTGTGTCATAGCAATCTAAATTGTAAAGGTGTATTGTCCTTTCCACCATAGAGGCAGAATATATTGCTGCTATAGAGGTTTATAAAGAAATGTTATGGATGAAAGAATTCTTACAAGAATTGAGGCTGAAATAGAAAAACTATGTGGTATATTGTGACAGCTAGTGTGTCATCCATTTATATAAAAACCCAACTTTTCATTCCAAGTCAAAGCATATAGATGTCAGATATCACTGGATTCAAAATGTACTTGAAGAGAAGCAGTTGTAACTTCAGAAAATTCATACAGATGATAATAGAGTAGACATGTTGACAAAGACCTTACCGAAGGAGAGGCAGGAGATATGCTGATAGTTGGTCGACATGGATTTACATTGAGGACCAAAAGGGATAACCTCTCTTATGGGTTGAAGGGGGAGATTGTTGGGCTAACAGCCCAATTCAGCCCATATGGGCTTTATCAACCTATAGCCCACTCTCTTTATTTAATCTAACCCTAATTAGATGAGAGGCTAATGGTGGCTGTGAAAAATTAGGAGAAAACTACAACAAAGGGCAGAAACTTCGTAACAGTAAAGGGGATTCAAAGAGAGAAGAAAAGGGTAGAAAAACAAGAGAAAAAGAAAGGGAAGAAGATAAGGAAAATACAGAAATTATTCTCATTCATCCAAATAGTTTCTCATCTTAGGTTAGATCAGATCTACATTAGATTTTTACTATAATTGCTTGGGGAAGTTTTGGATATTGTGCACAGTGACGTGATCCTTGTATCCCAGTTATTCTCTTGTGATTATTGCTTGGGTTTTGGGCAAAAGATTCAAGAATTGTACATTCATTATTTCTATAGTAGATTTTCTTTGATTTACCCCATGGTTTTTACTCTTCACGTTGAAGGAGTTTTTCACGTAAATCTTGGTGTTATATTTGATTGTGATTTCTGTTTAATTCCGCTATGTGTTACGGCCTGTTAGTATTTGTTCATATACAAAAGTCCTTCCTTGTTTGTTGTCTCTTTTTATCCCATCATCTCCAAACCATATATAAGCTGACCTTGTTTTATATAAGCTTACTACAATAATTATGGCTTACCCAATCTCAATTTTCTGTCCATTATTTCCCAATAATCCACACTTGTGCTTAGTACTAGCAGAAGGCTATGTGGACTGAGGAAGGGGAGAGGCAACTAATAGAAGCTCACATGACGTTTGGAAAAAGATGGGCCGAGATCGCAAGACATATGCCAGGCAGATCTGAGAACTCCATTAAGAACCACTGGAATGCCACCAAAAGGAAGATGAACGCCAAGAAGAACCGTAGAAGAAACCCAGACAACGGCGGAAGATGCCGTCCCTCCGTTCTGCAAGATTACATCGAGAGCAAGAGTACCCTCGACTTCAACAAAACATGTAACACCAAGACAACACCATCATCCACATCAACTCAATTTTCCACCGGCAGAATGGAGGAACGTCTCCTACACACGCGGTCCGCAGCAGGACTCCAGGGAGGGGAAACCCATGGTTCTCTCATGCATGGCTCGGCACTCAATCGTCTGGCCTGTAACGGGTGTCAGTGCATGCCAACGCCTTGCATTAGTGGAGGATGCTATCTACCAACTGCACACAGCTGCAGCAACAACTTCAGTGATTCCAGTCGCAGCACTCGTCTACATTCCCGGCATTGCCCGTCCGCTTCATCAACTAATCTGCTTGGAACGGATAACACTTCGGAGCTTCTGAAAGCTCAAGTTTCTTCGACGAGTAGAAACAGAGACTTGGATCTGGTAGAGATGTTATCCCTGCAGTTCTCTTCCTCCTCCCAGAGTACAAGCAGCCACAGTGCGTTACTCGTTGCTAATTCCAAGTGCTTTTGAATCTTCAACGGGTCCACTCGGTCAACTCATCCCGTTTCATTCCCAAACCACAACAGGTGGAGTTACGTGCATGCATGCAACGTGTGTCAGTGGCGGCCGACGTGACTTAAAACTTCCAATATGATTCAGTTGCTTAGCGGTATAGATTACACAGGACAAAGACTGTTGGAGCACCGCCATGGTCTTCTGTAAGCTTTTGTCTCCACTCTAGCTCTTCGGAATCCACGTAACGCGTGATCTGCGAGGCGAGGCCTCGATTGTAATTGGCTTCCATTGGCGCTAATTATAGTATTTTCAATAATACCAACGAAACACTATAATGTAATTAAAATATATTATATTATATTATATTTATAATATTTTTCTGATATTATTGAAAATAGTATTAAAACATTGTAAACTTAATATTTCAAAAAAATATTTTTTATGATATTATTGAAAATACTATATCATAGTGTAACTGGACTAGTTCATCGTATAGATTGATTCATAAAATAAAAAAATATATAGTTCTTAAAAAAATGAATGTTATTAAAGCATGTTATTAAAAAATTTTAAAAATTTTCGAAATTTTTTATTTTAGTTTTGTTAACTATGATTGAACGAATCAGAATGGATTGATGCATAAGATCAATATTCTTCCATAAGAAAACGATATAAAATGTATTAGACTATAATTAACATTCCTTTATGCAATAGATAAGCTAACTCGTCTAGGTTTGTGTTCTTATATTAATCTTGTGGACTCGTTGTTACATGTGTGACATTAGATACGGTTCGAGTTGGTCGAACCGACTCGTTGCTGGACCCGAACAGATGGGCTCGATTCAGTTTGGGTGAGTCTGCTGCGGTCTTCCAACTCGGATTTGGGCAAAACAAGCCGGACCAGGTTTAAATGCTCAACGCCGGTGAGCCGGTAATGGGCTCTTGGTTCGGCACTATTCTAGGGTTTATTAGGTCAAAATTTTACAATCTTAATTCATCATCAGATCTTTAAATTATCATATTTTGGGAATAATTTCTTCAGAAACAAAATTAAAAAGAAATCCAATGGTTTTTTATTTTTATTTTTTTGCAAACAGTAAGTGATTATGTTACATGCTAAGTTAATAAGAATCGTTCTTAATTTAGGTGACAAAGACTTTAACAATGTATTAGAAGGTGCTCATTGAGTAATAAGTACACTGATTGATCCGCTTACGGAATGTTGGATGGTTATTAATACCTCACGTCAAACAGTGATTCCGTAGTCCTAGTAGTATATCTGGTCCTTAGACTTGAGACACCAAGGATGTCCTGTATAAGTACTCCACTCTTTGATACCGGACTTATAGGTTTGGAAGTTCTAGATCTAGTACAACCGGTTATTGGGAGTGGTAGCCAACCTTACGAGGGCTATTGAGTGTCAATAGAAGATCATCCGCTCTCGATATCATGAGAGAAATATCCCGTGTATTCTTGCTCGAACAAATCCTTGGCCAAGGTTATTCGGATTGAGAGAGAAAGAGTTCTCCGGGAGAATCTGACTAGAGCAAGATTCAAGAAGAGACCATATGGGCCTGACAACACCATGCCCGGTATAGGTGTTGAATCTCAGATTTTGATGATGAAACTAATTGATTGTGGTTTATTGTTTAACTGTGTTTTGAGTTACGCAGGTCTACTATCGATCAGGATTAGACAGTTAACACTAGAGGAATTGACGTTGCGCTGGGTGATCACATCTAGATATTGGATGTCGAGCCGGAGGTTCGATCGACAATCGGCTGAAGGCTTCGTATGTTGGGCATCGGGCCAAGATGCATGTTGCGCCAAGGATATCGGGGTTGCAGAGGTCATCCGCCGATTGGGCAACGGACCGCAAAAGAGGACGATGTGCCGGGATCGGACGGCACCGACCAATGACGTGTCGAACAAATCGAATATCAATTCGTGTTGTAATAACTATCTAGATCGGTAGAGTGTGTTTGTTTATGCAGGAGTAACTACGAAAGGGATGAAGACGTAAGCGAAACAAAGGGCAAGACAAGGTTGATGAATCATTGGGAGTGCGAGTGTTCAACGGAAGTCCGAAGATTCGTTGGGAGCGTTTTAAACCGACCGAGAAACGAGTAGGAGCTTGCCGAAGGGTTTTCGGAAGTTCGCCGGAGGTTCGTCGGAAGTTCACGAGCTTGCCAAGAAAGATCGGAGCTTGCCAAAGAAGCTCGGGGAACTCGCCAAGATCATCGTGAAGTCCTTAAGCTTGCCGACTCCGCGGAATGGTTTCCGAAGGTTCGCGGAAGACCGCCGGAAGTTGAATGGAAGCTCATTGGAAGAAGTTGTCATGTGGACTTTGTAATAGCTTAGGAAACGTCTTTAAAATTCGTAGTTAGCACGTATTTTGGGTTAGGATTAGATAACCCAAAGTGGGGCCCATTGGGCTTTGATTAGGATGAGTTTGGGCCAAAATTTTGGCCCAAACCGAACCAAACTACGTGCATTGACGTTGCATGCATGCTGGCGGTGGCACCGCCAAACAACTTATTTCCGGCTGAAGGGCGGTAGTACCGCCCGGCTCATCGTAGCACGCCCGATCTTGTAGTGCGTCCGGATCTCGAAGCGGCGCTCATCAGAAGCGCCCGCCATCAGAAAGGTGGTAGCACCGCTGCCTGCAGGCGTAGCACCGCCAGACACTGTGTACGGCGGTGGAACACTGCCGCACAAGCGGTGGCACCACCCACGCGTCAAAGATCGAACAAAGCGGTGGCACCGCCGACAGCGTGGCACCGCCGACAGCAAGCGTGGCACGCTTCGACAAAGGTGGCACCGCCTTGACCACCAAAACATGGGAACTCCAAATTCACTTGGAATTTGGAGCCCAATTTTGAATCCACTTTGGATCTATAAATACCCCCTTTCTCAAATGAAAGGGTACCCTTTGAGCTAGAAAAAGTTTGAGTCTTGAGCTTTTGAAGAGTTTTGAAAAGTGTTGTTTTCTTTGCTAAGTGTTCACCTTCTTCTTCTTCTTGAGAGATCTTGTACAAGTGTGAACATCTTGTAAAGGGTTGTAAAAGGGTGTTTGATCCTTCCTTCAAAGGACTTGCTAGTGGAAGAGCGGAGCCTCATCGCAAAGGCTTCAAGAGTGGATGTAGGTCATTTGACCGAACCACTATACATCATTGTGTCCTTAAATGTGTGAGTGTTTATATTTCTGAATCATTTCATTTCTTGGCTGCAAGTTCATAGTTAGTTCCTTTTCACAAGCAATTACTTTCAAGTTCTCTTTCGTCGAATCGAAATCTTCCTACTTAACTTGTGTTTCTTTGCGAAATCGGTTTCAAGAATACGAGTTTAATCCGCTGCACTAATTCACCCCCTCTTAGTGCCTTTTGATCCTAACAATTGGTATCGAGCCACGTTCTTTCTCTTCGGATTTACACCCATGAGAAATGGCTCTAAATGGTTTTCAAGAGGGCTTTTGATTTTTCGTCCACCGTTCTTTAACGGTTCGGACTACACATATTGGAAAACTCGAATGAGAGTTTTCATGCTTTCAATGGATTTGGATTTGTGGAACATTATCGAAAATGACTTTCAACTTCCCTCTAAACCGACGAATGAATGGTCGGACTTAGAGAGAAAATCTTTTTCTTTAAATGCAAAGGCTATGAATGCCTTATTTTGTGCTTTAAACAAAAATGAGTTCAATCGAATTTCTTCTTGTGAAACGGCTTTTGAGATATGGCGAACACTTGAAATCATGCATGAGGGAACTAGTAGAGTTAAAGACTCGAAAGTAAACCTCTTGTTGCATGATTTTGAGCTCTTTCGAATGACACCAAGCGAAACTATTGGTGATATGTACACCCGCTTTACGGATGTCGTCAATAGCTTGAAAAGTCTTGGTAAATCTTTTTCAAGTTTTGATTTAGTAAACAAGATTTTAAGATCCCTTCCAAAAGAATGGGATCCAAAAATTACGGCTATTCAAGAGTCTAAAAACTTGAATGATTATTCACTTGAAGAATTAATCGGGTCATTAATGACCTATGAAATGACACTCTTGGAACATGATGAACATTTGAACCACCTTCTAAAGAACAAGAAGATGTTTGAACTTAGAACAAGAGAATGCCACTTGAGTGATGACTCAAGTGATGAGGACAGTGAAGAAGACTTTGAACCTTTAATCGATCTTAATAAGTTCATTAAAAAAAAATCTAAAATCAACAATGAACTTGAACGGAGGAAGAAACCAATGAAGAAGAAGAAGACTCATCAAGAAGAATCAAGGAAAGAAGAAGCAAACTATGCTTTAATGGGCTTCGACAATGAGGTTAGTAACTTAACTTCCTTGAATTATTTTGAAATTACATGATGCTTTCCATGAATGCTTAACTTAGTTAGTAGTTTTTTTTTCATGCTTCTCTTGTGTTTTTGGAAATTTAAAAAAAATATTTTAAAAATTATACTATGCTTTTCCTTCTAGTATTTTTGAAAAGTAAAATTTTTGAATGGTGCATGCAACAATATGAATGATGATTGAATGATTTGTAACAATGATTGTATATCAACTATATGTTATTCTTGAAAATGTTTAATGATAATTTTATAGTATCATGCTTACAATTTGAAAATCTCTATCTTGGATTAATGTCTCCTAAACATTTTTATGATGAAATTTTTAGATGATGTATACCTATATGAAACAAATGAAACACATAAAAAAAGGAAAAGTATATGATCATGATAAGTTCATGAATCTTGATGATTTAACATTGTTTTTGATTTCAAACAAGATGCATGATGTTTGACATAAAAATTTAATAGCATGTTTCAAGATAATGCTTGCACACCAAATATGATTAAAAGATAGAAGCAAGCATATTGATGACTTTGTTTTTACGTGAAAATTTGAACATGCTTATATAAGATCAACCACATAAAATAAAACACAAAAGTTAAAAATGTTTTATTCATGATGTTTTATTTGTGATGTGTTTGATCTTAATGGTTTTTATGACAAAACTTATGTCTTGCTTTGAAATGTTGATACATACACACATGTAATCAATTTATGTTGCTCTTATTAAAATTTTCGAATGAAAGATTTCAATGCACTTGATCATGACTGGTTTAATGATAAAACTTATATTTTGAATTTATAAGATGATGGCTTTCATGAAAATATTTGAATATACCTTATGAAATCATCACTGATACAATGAAAATGTTAAATGGTTGTTATCATGTTTAATGACTTTATGATATCATATCTTGATGACAAACTCATGTTTGGTTTTAAAATTTGACACTCATCTTTTGAAACATGAGCACACTTGTTTGAAACAAATAACTTAAAATAAAAACACATTATCATGATAAATTGAATCTCATAATGTATTATATTTTTGTCTTGATAATTAAGTTTGTCTTTCGGTTTTGAATATTTGATTTGGCATGAAAAGATAAATGCATGCTTAGAAATGAATTACTCAAAAGAAAAGCCTCTTCTCTATCTTATCGAGATTGAAGTTTTTTTTTTCTTTCTTGTAAATGATTTTGATGATTCATTTTATAAAATAGAATGAGATTTTGCTTCAACCGAATCATGAACCTTCTTTTGACCTCTTGGCTTGAGAATTTTCAAGAAATATGATTATTACTTGATTCTTGAAATTTCTTATGAAATATTATCTTATTGAGATTTCTTATGCATCAAACAAATTGTTCTCTTTGCTATTTGCTACCAAATGAATCATGAAATTGGTAATCTATTTGTCATTTTGAATCTTTAGAAAATTGATGATGTAAAAGTGGTTTTGCACTTAAATGAATCACCTATCGATATTTACGATTGCAATATATCCTTTTGAAATATCTTTCTAAAAGATTTTGACAGATTAAGATGTCTTTTGGAATTCATCACTTGATCGAATTATTGATTTATTCTTCCTTATCATGAATTGGAAATTGATGTTAAAATATATATGTTTGAAAATCATGATCTTGATGCTTGGAATTTTCCTTAAAATACGATTTTGATGGGGATGCTTCAAGTAGCATGTTTTGCTATTTATTACCTCATGAATCTTGACCTTGATCTTGTTGAAAAAGAACATATTATTTGAAGTATTAATTCTTCTCTTCTTTTGACAATGACAAAGGGAAATTAGCATGCTAGCTTGGATATCACAAGAGAAAGTGGCAAACATAGCTAGCTAGAAATTACAAAGTTTTTTTTAAACTTGTGAGCTTGCATGTTTAAGAATGCTATAAATTTTACAAAATTGTTAACTCATTGCAAACAAAAATTTGATAGCTTGCGAAAGAAAAACTTGGTTGCAAAAATTGAAAGAGAGCTAGCTTGTGTATTGCAAAGAATGCTTGCTTGCTTATTAACAATTGGTATCATGATTTATTTTTTCTTAAATGGTTAATTCGTATTCATGACTTCAAAATTTTGATGATTGAAGCATTAATGTCAATATTCATTTTGATATCTTGCTAGCCATAAAGGAACTTGCTATCTTGACAATAACAAAATTGCTACCTTGCAATCTCAAGAAAAGCAAAGTGCAAACTAGCACAAGAAGCAAGTGTTGAATTATCATCATCACAACAAGTGCTATCTTGCATATGATGATAAACTTACCGTGATTGAATGGTAATGAAAATCTAGCTAGTATGATTTAAAACCTGAACCATAACTTTCAAAAACTAGCAAAATATTACTTCTCCTTTTTGTTGATGACAAAGGGGGAGAAGTGTAGATTGATGAGTTCATGCAATGGGATGCTGATTGAGTATTTTATAAATTTGCATGATGGTTTGATTGATTCTCTTAATATTATGATGAATGTTGCTTGGATTTGGGATAATCCAAGTGTTCTATCAATGGCATATTGATAGGGGGAGTTTGGGTTAAAACTCCAGGGAGTTATGGTTAACTCCGTTAGTCATCAATTAGTTGTCATCATCAAAAAGGGGGAGATTGTTGAATCTCAGATTTTGATGATGAAACTAATTGATTGTGGTTTATTGTTTAACTATGTTTTGAGTTACGCAGTCTACTATCGATCAGATTAGGCAGATTGACACTAGAGGAATTGACGTTATACCGGGTGATCACATCTAGATATTGGATGTCGAGCTGGAGGTTCGATCGACAATCGGTTGAAGGCTTCGTACGTTGGGCATCGGGCCAAGATGCATGTTGCGCCAAGGATATCGGGGTTGCAGAGGTCATCCGCCGATTGGGCAACGGACCGCAAAAGAGGACGATGTGCCGAAGGATCGGACGAAGTACCGACCAATGACGTGCCGGGCAACTGAATATCAATTCGTGTTGTAATAACTGTCTAGATCGAAGTAGAGTGTGTTTGTTTATGCAGGAGTAACTATGAAAGGGATGAAGACGTAAAGCGAAACAAAGGGCCGAAGACAAGGTTGATGAATCATTGGGAGTGCGAGTGTTCAACGGAAGTCCGAAGATTCGTTGGGAGCGTTGCCGGAACCGACCGAGAACGAGTAGGGAGCTTGCCGAAGGGTTTTCGGAAGTTCGCCGGGAGGTTCGTCGGAAGTTCACGGAGCTTGCCAAGAAAGATCGGAGCTTGCCAAAGAAGCTCGGGGGAACTCGCCAAGATCATCGTGAAGTCCGAAAGCTTGCCGGGACTCCGCGGAATGGTTTCCGAAGGTTCATCGGAAGACCGCCTAAGTTGACCGGAAGCTCATTTGGAAGAAGTTGTCATGTGGACTTTGTAATAGCTTAGGAAACGTCTTTAAAATTCGTAGTTAGCACATATTTTGGGTTAGGATTAGATAACCCAAAGTGGGGGCCCATTGGGCTTTGATTAGGATGAGTTTGGGCCAAAATTTTGGCCCAAACCGAACCAGCTTACGCGGTATCGACGCATTGACGTTGCATGCATGTTTGGCGGTGGCACGCCCAAGAACTTGCTAGCCGGGGCGTAGCACCGCCGCCATCGTAGTACGCCCGATCATCGTAGTGCGTCGATATCTTGTGCGGCGCTCATCAGAGCGCCGCTCTTTCGTAGGTGCGCGGTAGCACCGCTGTCTGGCGTAGCACCGCCAGACAGCCGACGGCGGTGGAACGCTTGCAAGCGGTGGCACCGCTTCAGTCACGCGATCAAAGATCGACACAAAGGTGGCACTCGCCGACGTGTGGCACCGCCTGACCACTGTGAAACATGGGAACTCCAAATTCACTTGGAATTTGGAGCCCAATTTTGAATCCACTTTGGATTATAAATACCCCCTTTCTCGGTGAAAGGGTACCCTTTTGAGCTAGAAAAAGTTTGAGTCTTGAGCTTTTGAAGAGTTTTGAAAAGTGTTGTTTTCTTTGCTAAGTGTTCACCTTCTTCTTCTTCTTGAGAGATCTTGTACAAGTGTGAACATCTTGTAAAGGGTTGTAAAAAGGGGTGTTTGATCCTTCCCCTTCAAAGGACTTGCTAGTGGAAGAGCGGAGCCTCATCGCAAAGGCTTCAAGAGTGGATGTAGGTCATTTGACCGAACCACTATACATCATTGTGTCCTTAAATGTGTGAGTGTTTATATTTCTGAATCATTTCATTTCTTGGTTGCAAGTTCATAGTTAGTTCCTTTTCACAAGCAATTACTTTCAAGTTCTCTTTCGTCGAATCGAAATCTTCCTACGAACTTGTGTTTCTTTGCGAAATCGGTTTCAAGAATACGAGTTTAATCCGCTGCACTAATTCACCCCCCCTCTTAGTGCCTTTTGATTCTAACAATAGGGTCTTTGAGATATTAGATGGATGAGGGACTATAGATACATGGTAACTTAGGACAGATAAGTTTAAAGGATTGGATTTCCCTATATCGTCTAGGGATTGCGATGTAGTGGCCTAGTACAATCGTAGTCGATGAGTCGAGTGAATTATTATAGAGATAATAATTCATTGAGTTAGAAGGAGTTTTGACAAGTATCACTCATGGCCAGCTCGATATTGGGCCTAGAGGGTCACATACATATGGTAGGTGTTGCGATGAGTAGAGGTTCAGATATGAGATATCCACTGGAGCCCCTATCTTATTGGATATCCAATAAACCCCTGAATTATTGGATCATAAGATGAGATCCAATAAGGGCTAATAAGAGATTATTGGGTAGAGACCCACTAATCCAAGAGGCTTGGGTAGTTGGATGGAGATCCAATACCCAATAGGGCAAGATCCATTAGGGTTTACAAGGGGCCTCTGTAAATAGGAGGGAACCAAAACTCCATAGGCTGGGGGTTCTTTTTAGTGGCCAGCTTCTATTCTCCTCTCCCAAGAGAGGAGCATTATTACAGTCCTTGCCGTGTGGATACCGCTAGAGATGAGGACGCTTAACCTTCTTCATCCTCTCCTACAGATTTGATCTCCCTAGGTACTTTTTTTTACACATGTAGTTTTCGTAGATTTGTTTTTGACGCATCGATCTTCGCACGATGATGGAACTTTTCATGAAAATCCAAGATTTTTGTTTTTCTGTTCTTCTGCTACACATGAGATGTTGCCCCTTGTGGATTTCCCAACACGAACGATGCTGGCCAGGGATTTTGCTTGAGCGAGCACATGTGGGATATATCTCTCACGATACCGAGAGTGGATGATCATCTATTGACACACAATTACTTTTATAAGGTTGGCTACCATTTCCGAGAACCGGCTATACCAGATCTGGAGCTCTCTAAATCTGTAAGTCTGGTGTCAAAGAATGGAGTACTCAAACAAGGCATCTTTGGTGCCTCAAGTCTAAGGACTATACACACTACTGGGACTAGGAATCGTTATCTAACATTAGGTATCATTTACCATACAGCATTATGTAAACGGATCAATCAGTGAACTCATTCTCCAATGAGCACTTGCACTGTACCTCTAGTGTCCCCACACAAGTGCCTATGAGACCAATTGCCTCCATCATATAAACGAGTATACAACGCACCAGTCTATCCGGTTATCTTGATGTCCTCATCGAGTAACCTATAACTAGGATGATTTAGAATCTGTGTTTAAAGGTATATCGGTCTCATTATCGTGATCTCATCATGATCCGATTCCTATTGCATAGATCCATGGACATCATAATATTCATCCAGATAATGTGAGAAAATGTCAATAAGAATATGCGAAGAGATCAACGTAACATGTCACAGGTGCCACCACTCACATGATTGGCTTGTAGGGCACCTATAACCAATAGTCTCCCACTTGACCTAAAGCTAATCACCAATGTGTCTGATCCCCATCAGACCTTTATGATGCTCAAATATAATCTAAGTCAACGGCTTTATCAGTGGATCTGCAATGTTATCTTCGGATGAAACTCTTTCCACTGCTACATCTCCTCAGGTCACGATCTCTTTGATCAAGTGGAACCTCCTCAGAACATTTCTGACGAGACTTGGGCTCCCTAGCTTGATCGATTGTCCCTTTATTGTCACTATATATGGGAATCGGCTCCTCGCTGTTCGGCACGACTCCTAGATCTGTGATGAACTTTTTCATATAGACTCCCTCCTTTGCTGCCTCTACTATAGCAATATATTCTGCCTCTGTGGTCGAGTCAGCAGTAGTATCTTTCTTGGAACTTTTCCAGCATATTACTCCTCCATTCAGGGTGAAGACATATCCTAAATTCGACTTGCTATCATCGACATCGGACTGGAAGCTCGAGTCCGTGTAGCCCTCAACTCTGAGGCTACTGCTTCCATATACCAGTAAAAGATCCTTAGTCCTTCTCAAATACTTAAGGATACACTTTACTATTTTTTAGTGCTCCAAGCCTGGATCTGCTTGATACCTGCTCGTGACACTCAGAGCATGCGCTACATCAAGCTTGGTACATAGCATAGCATACATGATAGGCCCTATTGCTGAGGAATATGGTATTCTATCCATGTATGCCCTTTCTTTAGGAGTCTTTGGGGACATACTCCTAGAAAGTGATATTCCATATCTAATAGGTATGAGACCTCTCTTGGAATTTTCCATGCCAAACCTTTTGACAATGGATTCTATGTACCTGGATTGAGACAATCCAAGTATCATCTTGGATCTATCTCTATAGATATGAATCTCCAAAATATAGGATGCTTCCCTTAAGTCCTTCATGGAGAAGAGTCTAGATAGCCAAGCTTTTATTGTGGAGAGCATTCCTACATCATTCCCAATGATTAAGATGTTATCCACATATAACACCAAGAAGGTGATAGCGATCCCACTTACCTTACTATATACACAAGGCTCATCTTCATTCTTAACGAAGTCATAAGATCTGATCGTCTCATCAAATCTTATGTTCCAACTTTGGTAAGCTTGCTTTAGTCTTTAAATGGACTTAAGCAATTTGCATACTTTATTTGGATTGTCCTTGGACATGAATGCTTTAGGCTATATCATATACACTTCCTCTTCGAGGTTGCCATTAAGGAGTGTAGTTTTCACGTCCATCTGCCAGATCTCATAGTCATGATGTGCTGCAACAGTCAATAGAATTCAAATGGATTTCAGCATAGCTATGGGTGCAAAAGTTTCATCATAGTCAACACCTTACTTCTAACGATACCCCTAGCCACTAGTCTTGCCTTATAGGTCTCTACCTTTCCATCTACCTCGATCTTCTTCTTGAAGATCCATTTGCAGCCAATAGGTACGATACCCTCAGGTGCATCAACAAGGTTCCAAACTTTGTTAGAGTACATGGATTCCATCTCAGAATTCATGGCTTCTTCCTAGAGTTTATACTCATAATAACTTCCTCGTAGGTCTAAGGATCAATATCCTGAATGTCCTCTCCACTAATATGTCCCACATATCTTTCAAGAGGGTGTGACACTCTACCAGTCCTATGTAAAATTAAAACTTATGTGTTAGGTACCTAAACAGACTCGATCTTTGGAATAGTGCCTGAGCTAGGTTCTCCAACCTCACTCAATTCGATCATGCTCCCACTATTTCCGCCAAGAATGTGTTCCTTCTCAAGAAACACTGCTCTCTTGGCAACAAAGACCTTTTAGTTCTCAGGGTGATAGAAATAATACTCACAAGTTTCCTTGGGGCATTCCACGAACTTGCATCGTTCCGTCCTGGATTCCAACTTATCGGGGTTATGTCTTTTAATGTGGGCAGGATAGCCCCAAATCTTAACAACCTTAAGATAGAGCTTCTTCCCTCTCCATATCTCATATGATGTAGACACTATCGATATAAATGAAACTCTATTTAGAAGGTAAATTATGGTTTACAGGGCATATTTCCAAAATGAGATGGGTAGGTCAGCGAAACTCATCATGGACTGCACCATATCTAATAGTGTGCGATTCCTCCTATCTGATACACCATTGAGCTATGGTATATAAGGAGGTGTCCATTGAGACAGAATCCCATGGTCTTTGAGGAACTGGGTGAATTCTGTACCCAAGTATTCTCCTCCTCGATCTGATCGAAGAGTTTTAATACTCTTTCTAGTTTGGTCCTCTACTTCATTCTTATACTCTCTAAATTTCTCGAAGGCTTCAGACTCGTACTTCATCAAGTACACATGTCCATACGTAAAGAAATCATCAATGAACGTAATGAAGTAGGAATAACCACCTATGGCATGAGTTGACATAGGACCACATACATCACTATGTATGAGTTCTAGTAACTCAATGGCTCTCTCTCCAGTTCCACTAAATAGAGAGTTGGTCAATTTTCCATGAAGGCAAGGCTCGCAAGTTGTATATGGCTCGTAGTCAAATGAATCTAAGTATCCATTTTTTAACAACTTTTGAATCCTTCCCTCATGGATATGACCTAGCCTACAATGCCATAAATATGCATTATTCACTTCTTCTCGTTTCCTCTTGGCCATGCTTACATTCATAATGTGTGAAGCAGTATTTAGTATAAATAAACTATTATGCAATGTCCCTCTAGTAATGATCTTATCATTCTTACTAATTGAACAACAATTATTCTCAAAAAGCACTTTATAACCATTTAATGTCAAACATGAAATGGAAATAATGTTTTTGATAATGGAGGGAACAAAATAACATGCATCTAATGCAATAATAGCTCCATCAGGCAGGTTTAGAGTGACATCACCGATAGCAACAATAGTAACTCTTTCTCCATTGCCCATCTTGAGGTCCATCTTGCCTTTTGCCAATCTCCTATGCCTTGTCAGGACCTGCAACGAATTACAGATATGATAAGCAATACCAGTATCCAATACCTATATATTTTCACAAGAATTTGACATATGAAAATTGATCATGAAAGTACCTGAAGCTTTTCTAAGCTTCTGTTTTGCTTTTTCTGCAAGATACACCTTGTAGTTCCTCTTCCAATAGTCATCTTGACTGTAGTGGATGCACTGGCCTTTTTCCTTTATTGGGTCAATTTTGGCAACCTTTGCCCTACCCCGTTTGCCCTTGCCCTTGCCCTTCTCAAGGGTCTTCCCAATCTTCCTTTTTCTTTTGGTCTCACCAACATAGAGAACTAATTTCTCTTTATTGATAGTGCTCTCTACCTCCCTCAACATATTGAGGAGCTCAGGGAGAGATACCTCAAGTTTGTTCATATTGAAATTCATGATGAACTAAGAAAATGAATCTATTAGGGACTGAAGTATAAGATCAACACACAGGTTATCATCTAGGACCATTCCTAGACCTGTGAGTTTTTCAATCCACTCTATCATCTTTAGGACATGGTTCTGAATCGGTGTCCCCTAAGTCATCATAGTACGGAAGAGACTCTTGGATATCTTATATCGTTGAGTTCTTCTCTATGCCTCAAACAGTTTACGAAGGTGTAGGAGTATGGAATGAGCATTCATGTTTTCATATTATCTCTGTAACTCAAGAGTCATAGAGGCTAACATGTAACACTGGACGAGAGCGGAATTATCTATATACTTCGCATATTGGATAAACTCTTCTTGAGGAGCTTCTGCCTCAGGTTAGGGCATGACCATATCTAAGACATATGTAATTTTCTCCGCTGTAAGAACTATTCTTAGGTTGCGGAGTCAATCCGTATAATTTGGACCAATGAGGCGGTTGGCATCAAGTATGCCACATAGAGGGTTTGATGATGATATGTTTCTAATAAACAGGAGATATAACATAAGTAAATAATATATAGATTTCACAAAAATAAATAATCAATATATGGACTTCTATCTTGACATGCTCCCACTAATTTTTCTAGCGAGTCACATTACACTCTCATGCATGTGAAACAGAAGTTTCCAACAGACTTCTAGTGGGGATCGGGATCAAATTGGTATCTTAGTATAATCTCGAGGGACTCGACCAATCACACTAAGCCCAAAAGATAGACAACTCTTGCCAATCACAACTCCTTATGATTCTCGTCATATTTGACCTCTGAGCCACCATGGCCTCGAGGGACTCGACCAACTATGATGTCCAGTTAAGTCATCACCATCGGTTACAAGATGAGTCTGATTCGGTGATATGCCCTCGAGAGACTCGACCAAGCATAACATATCCTCAGGTCACCGGTGACATCTCTATATTGAAGACAAGATAGCGAGATATGAAATAGGTGAGCCTTGAGGGACTCGACTAACTCAGCCTACGTCGGTAATCAGTTCCTGCCCCTAACGATGGAAGGCCATGTGGGTCAATTTTATTGCCTCATGCTTACCGACTTAATATTATCATAGGAGGGGTTTTAGGTTCGGTCTCATGATATGACGTGTCACACACATACATATTTAATATATTTACATCGTATATAAATATATATATATATATATATACTTATCTAGTAGGTGTATAGTATTCACATGCACAAGCACACTAGATGATCATGGACTTCAACCTAATATGATTAGACTTGAGCCATTAGGCCTAATCACTTATATTAGGATGTATGTGCATATCAGTGCATCTCTATGCACGGTGATCATCCATCTCGTCATCGTCGGATCTGCCGACACCTCGACGCATCTCCATGTATCGCGATCATCTGAATTGGCCTTAGGGGTCTCGCTACCACTTACAGGCTTCTGCCACGCCTCTAGGATAATTACAACATAATTACAGGCATGCAGGCCCGATAATTAATGAAAAATGAAGGCTTACAGGCCCCAATAATCATACACACATCACAAAGCCTATGATCATCTTTCCACATCACATCACATGTATATATCATGTAGATTACTAAATAAATAATAATAGTTACTTAAATATTTTAAATAACTAAAATTTTAAATCAAGGACATGTAGGGAATTTTTTAAATTTTGAGAGATATTTTAGTCATTCTGTCATAAAGGACAAAATTAGAATTTTAAAAATTTTGAAGGGTAAAACTATCTTTTGGTCCAAAAACCCTAATCCCCTCCCTTTCTTGCCGTTGCATTACTGTCATTGCCACCCTGCCATCGACAGCATGCGCGCAGGGGGCGTCGCCCATGCCTGTGGGCGGTGTGTCCGTGGGTGGTGTCGTTGTTGGCAGACGCTGCCCCCGCACGTGGCTGCAACAGTTCGCCCACGGGGGGGAGGGGCACCGCTTGTAGCTTGCAGGCGGCCTGCCTGCGGGTCCCCTTTGCCCGCAGTCATCGCCACTGCGAGCAGGCCGCCGGTGGTAGCCAAGGCAGCAAGCAGCCCTGTGAACACAGCAACAGTTGTTGCCATTTTCTACTTTTGCATCGATGAATTTGGCATCAAAAGCTCATCCAAAACACAACACATATAGTTCATGTGATGGCATGACAAACCTGGCTCTGACACCACTGTTGGTAAATTAGGAGATTCGACATCTCATATGCAGCAAAAAATAAAAACAAGATCAGATTTTCTATTGTTACGACTTGGCCATCGTACGATGATTGGTGCACATAAATTGCAAATCCGAAAAATCCGCATGTATTATATCAGAAGCATTACATGGGGAGATCGTATATCCCTAAAAATTTCAGATCCAATGTAGAGGATGAAAGAGCACTAGCGTACTCCTCTCTAGCGATAATCTACATAGCAAACGCAGCAACGACGCTCCTTAGATCACCACGGGATCTCTCTCCATGTGTACCACAAGGCTACCAGAGGCAAGGAGGATGAGAGGAGATTGAAGAGAATAGGAGGATGACTACCAAGAGCTCTTAGCTTATGAACTAGGAAGTTCCTCCTATTTATAGAGGTGGAGGAAGCTTATCCTTAACAGATCCTGTTCACACTGGATCTCTACCCAGTTAGATCTTATTGGATCTTATCTACAGGATTCAATATGATCTCATTCAATTGGATCTTATCCAATCATTTAATTTGATCTTATCTAATTACCCAATTAGATCTCATCTATAGGATCCAAACTAGGGGCTTCGCAGATATCTCATATCCTCACCACTACTCATCACAACATCCACCTTATGTGTGTGACCCTTTAGGCTCGATACCGAGCTGGTCATGAGTCGCTCCCATCAAAACTCCTTCTGACTCATAACACCTTCTGATATAGTGAATTATTATCTCCATAATAATTCATTAGACTCATCGATTATGGACGTACTAGGCCACTACGCCATAGACCCCATACGGTACAGGGGGATATAATCTATCGGACTTGTTTGTCATCAGTTACCATGTATCTATAGTCCCTCATTCATCTAATATCCCAGAGATCGTATATGGGCATGGTAGAGTCAGGCCCATACGGAATCCTGTCCGAGTCTTGCTCTAATCGGATTCTCCCAAAGAACTCCTCTCTCAATCCGAATGACCCTGGCCAGGGATTTTGCCTGAGCGAGCACACGCGGGATATATCTCTTATGATACTGAGAGTGGATGATTCTCTATTGACACATAATTACCTTCGTAAGGTTGGCTACCATTCCCAAGAACCGACTATACCAGATTTGGAGCTCTCCAAACCTGTAAGTCCGGTGTCAAAGAATGGAGTACTCAAACAAGGCATCTTTGGTGCCTTAAGTTTAAGGACCAGACATACTACTGGGACTACGGAATCGCTGTCTGACATTAGGTATCATTAACCATATAGCATTCTCTAAGCAGATCAATCAGTGAACTCATTCTCCAATGAGCACCTGCATTGTACCTCTAGTGTCCCCGCACAAGTAACTATGAGACCAGTCGCCTCCATCATATAGACGAGTATACAGCACACCAGTCTATCCGGTTATCTCGATGTCCTCATCAAATAACCTATGACTAGGATGATTTAGGATATGTTTTTAAAGGTATATCGGTCTCATTATCGTGATCTCATCATGATCCGATTCTCATTGCATAGATCCATGGATATCACAATATTCATCCAGATAATACGAGAAAATGCCAATAATAATATGTGAAGAGATCGACGTAACATGTCATAGGTGCCACCACTCACATGATTGGCTTGTAGGGCACCTATAACTAACAGTTTGGTCATATGACCTATGTCCACTCCTGATTCCTCTTCTCTTGAGACAACCAGCTTTTTCAATAGTTGTCTTCCTTCTAATAGGTGAAGATAAACTCCATTACAGCACCTCTCCTTTTGATAGGCTCAAGAGATAACCCTTACAAGCACTCTCTTCTCTCTTTTAACTTGAATACAAGTGAGGCCTAGAGGAGGGGAATTCTAGAGAGATTTGAACAGTGTTTTTCTACTTTGAAAGTGTATATACTTGTTTCTTCAACCCAGGGATGGGAGGGGTTTTTATAGACTCTAATCTGATTCAAACTTAGAGCCAAAAATCTTTCCATCCTGAGTTTACCGGGTACTAATGATACTATCGCCTATCACTGGTGGTACTACCGCCAGTACACTCTGGTTTTATTAGTGTACTAGGCGGTACCACCACCCAGTCTAGTAATACCACCTCTTGAGCACACTAACATGTCAGTGTACTAGGCAGTACCACTGCCCAAGTACACTAATACTGGGCGGTACCACCGCCCAGACTCAGTCTAGAAGACTGAGCCTTCTGGCGGTGCCACCGCCTGACATGGCACTTGGGCACTATTTGGGCCTTTCATTCAGCCCAACATAGCCCCATGCAGGCCTAGGTGGCCCCTAACTAGGTTGGCCCAATTACAATTCAATTAAGCTAATCCTACTCCGATCTAGACAATTATTACAACACGAATCATAATTAGTTACCTGGCAAGTCGTTGGTCTATTGGTACTTCATTCGACACTTCGGCGCATCGTCCTCTCTTGCGGCTTGTTGCCCAATCAGTAGTTGACCTCCGCAGCCCCGATCTCCTTGGCGCAACTCCACTCCTCTTGGCCCGATGCTCGATTTCTTTGTTCGAAGCCTTCTATCGATCATCGACTAGACCTCCGGCTTGACCTCCAATCTCTTGATGTGATTTCCTCTGGCACAACATCAATTCTTCCTACATCAATTGTCTAATCCTGATCGAG
This sequence comes from Musa beccarii, assembly GCA_024322285.1. NCBI lineage: Eukaryota > Viridiplantae > Streptophyta > Magnoliopsida > Zingiberales > Musaceae > Musa > Musa beccarii. Next base: position 43,497,340 of record CM044400.1, on the reverse strand, counting down.
AGTATACTTACATGACTCAAAATACAGTTAGATTATCAAAACATAATCAATTAGTTTCATCATCAAAATCCGAGATTCAAAAATTGTCACATTTAACAGTTCACTAATCTTCAAAGAAAAGAGCCCTATCTACCCTCGATAGGGATACACAATTAATCATGATTATGTTTTTACTTTCATATATTTATTCATGCATACATCTAAGGAGTATGATAATGGATCCGTATCTCCCTTCACATGTTATATGGGCTACTCAACATAATCACATACACTACATAATAACAATCACATCAATATCATTAATTATTTAAAAAAAGAAAAAAAACATTAATTATTTCCAAATGACACCTTAAGATAAAACTTTTAAGTTCATCAAATCATAAAGATATAAGATATCAATATCTCATTAGTCCTCAATCAACCAAAATCCTAATTTGAATAGCTCAATTAACTTAAACCAAACTCAATTCAATTAGAATCTAATATAATTAATTTAAAATCCTTATAGAACCGATCTGAAATCGTTCTAGATTCATCTAATTGTAGTTTTGATTAGTTTCAATTAGGTCAAGTGAGCTTAAATCGGTTAAGTTGGGCTAGAATCACTTTGAACTAGCTTGAACCAATCAAACTGACTTGATTCAGTTAACTAATGAGCTCAAACAAATAAAAGGAGAGAAAATTAGACTATGTCATATAGCATTAGTACAGACCAAACCAACCCACCTTAGCCTTAGATGGGTTACATGTGTCATAGATACTTGTCCTAGGTAGCAGGTTAGGCTGATATACAATGAGTTGAATAAAGGGGTAATAATGTGTCTAGCGCCAATGAGTTTAGCTTTACGGGTTAGGTTGAGTTTTACTCACAAATTACACTGAGTCTCAGTCATGAGTTGCATTGAGCCTCACCACTGAACTAACCACACTTAGCTCACGGGTCAAGTTGTGCCTGGCCATATGAGTTGTACTATATCAGGCCACATAAGATTAGTCATGCTTGACCACATGAGCTATGCCATATAATTAGCCACATGGGCTGGTTAGGAAACCTGGATAGAGGATCACATGCGTAGCAAAATAATATAAAATAAAAATTTTAGATTTCTTATAAAAAAGGTTTCGTCATCATGCGAAGATTAATACACAAAACTAAAAACACAGAGCAAAAACCACACAAGTTAAGGCAGATTTGTTGCCTAGGGAGATCGTATATTCTTGAAAAATCCTCGATCTATAGGAGTGGATGAAAGAGGTCAACTTTTCTTCTCTCTATTGATGATCCATATGGTAGATGCAGCAAAAATATATTAGGATCAATATGGCACTAAGAGGGAGGGGGGGGGGGGGTGTGGGTGAATTAGTGTAGCAGTAAAAATAACATTTGCGTTTTAGAAAACTATTTTGGTTCATACATTGAAAGCCTTCTTAGTGAAATCATATTGAAAAGATGTTGACTTGAAGTAAATGTAAAATACAGCTATGTAATGGAAATACACAGCAAGGAAAGAAAGAGAGCACACTGATTTATAGTGGTTCGATCATCCGACCTACATCCACTCTTGATTCCTCCTTCGTCAAGGCCACCGGCTTTCACTAATAGTCTTCTTTCAAATGGGCAAAGACTAACTACCCTTACAACCCTCTACTCCTTTTCGATAATTTAGGAGAAAACTTTTATACACCCACTCACCTCTCTCTTAGACTTCACCAACACTAAATCAGAGGGGAGGAATTTTGACAAGATTATTACAGATATTTTCCTCTTTTTTTTCTTTATTGGTGTAAGTCCTAATCAGGGATGAGAGAGGTATTTATAGGCCTCAAGGGGATTCAAACTTGGAGCCCAAATTTGAATCACCTCGGGTCTTCAAGGTGCTGGTGGTACTACTGCCTGTATTGGGCGGTACCACCACCCAGTCTGCCCTGACACTTAGCAGTACCACCATCTGATATAGTCTCGGAGACTATATCTTGAAGACTGAGCCATCGATGGTTCCACCGCCTATTCTAGCGGTGCCACCGCCTGACCCACCTCTTGGATCACTGTTTGAGCCTTTCACTTGGTCCAACACAGCTCACACTTGGGCCCAATTGGCCCCTAATTGAGTTGGCATAATTTCAACCTACTTAGACCTTAGTCCTACTTTGATTTAGATAATTATTATAAAGTATGATCGAATATTGCCTGGCATGTCATTGGTTCATCCGGCGCTTCATCCGATTCTTCGGCGCATCATCCTTAATTGCGGCCTATTGCCCAATTGGTAGTTGACCTCTGTAACTCTGATCTCTTTGGTACAATTCTACTCTTCTTAGCCCGATGCCTGAATCCATCATTTGAAGCCTTCTACCGATATGTCGACGATCCTTTAGCTCGACGTTCAATCTTCTAACATGTTCTCCTCCGGCCCAATATCGATTTTTCTTGCTTCAATTATCTATTCCTGATCGAAGCTACCTACATCACTCAAAACACAGATTAAATCATAAACACTATCAATTGGTTTTATCATTAAAATCTAAGATTCAACAATCTCCCCATTTTTGATGATGACAACCAATTGATGACGGAGTTTAGACAAACTCTCCCTATCAATATTGTCATATTGATAGAAATGAAAAATCATTCATCATGTAAAATCAAAATGTTTAATACATCATACAATGCATGAAATCATCATTATACTTCTTCCCCTTTGTCATCAACAAAAAAGAGAAGTGCATCTAGCTAGTTTTAAGAATATGTAAATTTTACAATATACTAGCAAGATTTACATCACTTTACAACATACAAGCATAACAAGTTTTGAAGATGTGCAATTTTATACTTTTGCTTCTTAAGATAGGCAAGATAGCACTTTTCTTCTCTTGAGATTGCAAGCTTGTAATTTTTTGTGGTGTTCATGATAGCAAGTTCTTTCTTCTCTTTTGAGAAGTACAAGCTAGCAAGTTTTGTTTCCTTTGCATTGATTGAGCTAGCAATTTTTGCTTCCTCTTTGAAGTATGCAAGCTAGCAAATTCTTTCTCCCACTTTGTCATTGTCAAAAAGAAGGGAGGAATGCAATGATATAAAATTTTCTTTTTACAATAATTTTTCACATTAATTAAAATTTTGCATCAATAAAAATTTACATCAATCTTTCAATCATCACATAAGGCATACAAGCCATAAGTACAAAGAAATCATGTAATGAAAGATATAATATCAAAAATCATTAAGTCATGAATACTAGAAGTCATGATTTATTTTATCAAATCTCCCTTTTTGCAAATAACGCAAAGAAACCTTAGGAGATCAAAGATCTTGATTTAAAAAAATCTTAAGTATTAAGTATTAGATCATGATTCATAAATATTCTTTTTAACAAAATAAAACATAGGAGAAATTGGTTCATGCATAAGAAGTATCGAGTCATCAAGATCATAAAAAAAAGTTCAAGTATCAAGTGAAGGAATCATGATTCGTGTGATAAAAGGTTACCGATTCATGCATTCAAACCATTATTATTCATCATACATAGTTTCAAAATGTAAAAATCATCAAACATGATACACACATTTATTTTCAAAATATTCATCATAATTTTCAACTCATTCAATTTTACAAATCATTAAATCATCAAAATCAATTTTTAGAGATTCACGAGATTCATAAAATAACATAAATATATTCATTTATCTCTTATTGAAAAAGTTGATAAGATAGAGATAGAAAATGCATTCCCTTTTTAGTGTTTCAATTTTTGTGATTTATAAGCATGCCATTGTCTTTTATGTCAAATAAAAATATACATCATCGTATAAATCTGAAAAGCAAGTTTCGTCATAAAAACCATCAAGACCAAACACATCAAATATAAAGCATATTCAAATAAAAGATTTGACTCATTGTGATAGTACATTTCCCCCCTTTTTTATATATTCTATTTTATGTGATTGATCTCATATAAGCATATTCAAATTTTTCATACAAAGGCCAAGCATCACATTTAGAATCGAAAGCAATACAAAATCATCAAGATAATTACTTCTCAAAACATATATAGATTTAATCTTATTTGGTGTGCAAGCATTATCATAAAACATGCAATTATCATTCATAATTTTTAATTTTTAAAAATTACTAAAAAAAGTATAATAATTTTCTTTTAACTAATTCAAATCATGGAAAAAAACACTAAGTAACTTCATGGTAAGGGAAAAAAGATTGGATTGAGTCACTTACCTTGTTGCCGAAAGTTGTCAAAGCGTAGTTCACCACTTCGTCTTCATTGGTTTGTTCCTCATCTTTAGATGCTCTCGATTTGTCCTTGAGTTCTTTCTTCTTCTTTGGTACCTTCTTTTTTTTAAGTTCATTTTTCTTCTTAGTTTCTTGTTTTATGAATTTTATAGTGATAAGTTCAAGGTCATCATCATCACTTCAGTTATCACTCAAGTGGTCATATATAGTTCGAAGTCCCAAATCATTCCTATTCTTTGGAAGGTTGTTCTCATGTTAATATTGTGCCAAGAAAGTCATTTTGTAGGTCATCAAACACCTAGTAAGTTCTTCGAGTAAAATTTATTCAAGTTCTTTGCTTCTTGTATCATCATTACTTTCGAATCCCAACTTTTTGGAATGGATCTTAAAATCTTGTTTACAAGTTTGAAATTAGAAAAATATTTATCAAGACTTTTCAAACTATTGACGATATTCGTAAAATGGGCATATATGTCACTAATAGTTTCATTTGATACCATTCGAAAAAGTTTAAAATCATACATCAAAAGATTTATTTTCAAGTCTTTGACTCTACTAGTGTGTTCATGTTGATTTCAAGTGTATGCCAAATGTCATAAGCTGTTTCGTAAATAGAAATTTGATTAAATTCATTTTTGTCCAAGGCACAAAACAAGGCATTCATAGCCTTTGCATTTAATGAATATAATTTTTCTCAAAATTATTCCATTCATTCATGGGTTTAGAGGGTGTTTGAAAATTATTTTTAATGATATTCTATAAATCCAAATCTAAAAAAAGCAAGAAAACTCTCATTCGAGTTTTTCAATAAGTGTAGTTTGTCCCATTGAACATGGGAGGATGAATGATAGAAAAACCCTCTTGAAAGTCGAAAAAAGTCAATTCTCTTGGGTATTAGTCCAAACGAGAAATATCGAGGCTCAGATACCAATTGTTAGGATTAATACGGTGCTAGAAGGGGGGGTGTGAATTAGTGCAATGCTAAAAATGACATTTACATTTTAGAAAATCGTTTCGGCTCGTACAATGAAAGCCTTATCAGTGAAATCATATCAAAAAGATGTTGACTTGAAGTAAATGTAAAATGCAGATAAGTAATGGAAATACACAGCAAGGAAAGAAAGAGAGCACAATGATTTATAGTGGTTTGGTCATCTGACCTATGTCCAATCCCGATTCCTTCTTCGTCGAGACCACCGGCTTTCACTAGCAGTCTTCTTTCAAACAAGTGAAGACTAACTATCTTTACAACCCTCTTCTCCTTTTCACAAGTTTAGGAGAAAACTTTTACACCTCCACTCACCCCTCTCTTAGACTTAACCAATACTAAACTAGAGGGGAGAAATTTTGACAAGATTATTATAGAGTTTTCCCTCTTTTCTTTCTTAATTAGTATATGTCCTAACCAAGGATGAGAGGGGTGTTTATAGGCCTCAAGAGGATTTAAACTTGGAGCCCAAATTTGAATCACCATGGATCTTCAGGGTACTAGTGGTACCACCGCCTAGTCTGCCCTAACACTAGGTGGTACCACTATCCAATCTAGCGGTACCACTACCTGACACAGCGCCTATTCTAGTGGTGCCACCGCTTGACCCACCTCTTGGGTCACTGTTTGAGCCTTTCACTTGGCCCAACATAGCTCAACACTTAGGCTCAATTGGCCCCTAACATAATTCCAACTCAATTAGACCTTAATCCTACTTCGATCTAGATAACTATTACAAAGTATGATTGAATGTTGTCCAGCATGTCATTGGTTCATCCAGCGCTTCGTCCGATTCTTCGGTGCATCATCCTCTCTTGCGGCCTATTGCCCAATCGATAGTTGACCTCCGCAACTCCAATCTCCTTAGTACAATTCCACTCTTCTTGGCTTGATGCACCAATCCATCGTCCGAAGCCTTCTATCGATATGACGATGATCATTCGGCTCGACGTCCAATCTTTTGATATGTTCTTCTCTAGCCCAACGTCGATTCTTCCAGGTTCAATTGTCTATTCCTGATGGAAGTTACTTACGTCACTCAAAATGTAGATTAAATCATAAATACTATTAATTAGTTTAATCATCAAAATTTAAGATTCAATAAGATACTCCTTAAATTGTTGTATAATCTTACACTCCACGCAGACCACATGATCAAGAAGGGACCAGCCCTTGTTGTCCATGTTGAATCTCGGATTTTGATGATGAAACTAATTGATTGTGTTTTGGTTGTCTAACTATATTTTAAGTTACGTAGGTCTACTCTCGATCAGGATTAGATTATTGATGCAGGAAGAATCGATATTATGCTAGAGGAAATCATGTCAGGAGATTGGACGTCAAGCCGGAGGTCCGATCGACGATCGACAGAAGGCTTCAGACAAAGAAATCGAGTATTGGGCCAAGAGGAGCGGAGTTGCGCCAAGGAGATCGGGACTGTGGAGATTAGCTGTTGATTGGGCAACAAACCTCAAGAGAGGACGATGCGCCGAAGTGTCGGACGAAGCATCGATAGGCCAATGAAATGCTGAGCGACATTTCGATTCGCGTTGTAATAATTGTCTAGATTGAAGTAGGATTAAGTCAAAATTGAATTGGTTTTGGGTGAAATAATACCAACTAAATTAGGGGCCAATTGGGCCTAAATAGGGACTGATTTGGGCTCATTGGGAGGCCCATTTAGTGGCCCAAAAGTTGTCATAGGTGGTGACACCGCCAAATTGGCGGTAGAATCGCCTATGAGTTGGAAAAGTGAAAAAGTGCACTTTTTTAGGCTACAGGCAGTGGCACCGCCTAGTCTAGGTGGTGGCATCACCCAGCATAAAAGCTACAGTGGTGGTACCGCTCCAGGCTGATGGTAGTACCGCTAGTGTCAGGGTCAGATTGGCGGTGGTACCGCCAGTGTCAGGCGGTGGTACCGCTAGTGTCGAAGGTGGTACTGCAGCTTGTGTCAGCGGTGGTACCGCCAAAGACTCGAAATCAAGGTAATTCAAATTTGGACTCCAAATTTGAATCACCTTGAGGCCTATAAATACCCCTCTCATCCATGGTTGAAAAACACATAAAACCTAAGAAAGAAAAAGGAAAAACTCTATTATAATAGTATCAAAATCTTCCCTTTAAGCTTTAAGTGTGATATAGTCCAAGAGAGGGGTGAGAGGCTTTATAAGGGTTACCTCCTAAACCCGTTAAAAGGAGAGCGCTGTAAGGGAGTTGGTCCTCGCCCTTGGAAGGAAGACAACTAGTGGAAAAGCCAGTGGCCTCAAGAGAAAAGGAATCAGTAGTGGACGTAGGACGTATGACCGAACCACTATAAAAATCTAGTTTGCGTTTACTTATTGCTTTTATCTTTCTACAAACCATTTTATTTGGCTGCCCTACTTCCTTATCATAGTCTTTCTTCATCTCTAAACTCTCTCAAGTTAATTACGTTTCTGATACGCTTCAATCGAAATCGATTTTAGTCAAAATAAGATTTTCAACATATGAAGTTTCCAAAATCTATTTTAAATCGTCAAAATTTATCGTTCTTAACCACTGCACTAATTCACCCCCCCCTCTTAGTGCCACTCTAGATCCCAACAATTGGTATCATTGCCTCGTTATTTCTCTTTCGGATTCACACCCGTGAGAAATGGCTCTTCATGGCTTTCAAGAGGGTTTTTCAATTGTTCGTCCTCCATTGTTTAACGGTTTGGACTATACTTATTGGAAAACTCGAATGAGAGTTTTCTTGATTTCTATGAATTTGGATTTATGGAATATTATTGAAAATAGTATTCAACTTCCCTCTAAACTAACGAATGAATGGTTGGATTTAGAGAGAAAATATTTTTCTTTAAATGTAAATGCTATGAATGCCTTATTTTGCGTTTTAGATAAAAAAAGAGTTCAATCAGATTTCTACGTACGAAATGATATTTAATATTTGGTGAACACTTAAAATCACGCACGAGGGAACTAGTAGAGTCAAAGACTCGAAAGTAAACATCTCATTGCATGATTTTGAGCTCTTCCAAATGACACTAAGTGAGTCTATCAGCGACATGTACACTCATTTCATGGATGTCGTCAATAGCTTGAAAAGTCTTAGTAAATGTTTTTCGAATTCTGAACTCACTAACAAGATCTTAAGATCCCTTTCAAAAAGGTAGGATTCTAAAGTAATGATGATATAAGAAACTAAAGATTTAAATGAATTTCCATTAGAAGAACTAATCGGGTCATTAATGACCTATGAAATGATACTCTTGGAACACAATGAACATGATGAACACATGAACCATCTTCCAAAAAATAGGAAGGATTTAGAATTTTGGACAAATGAAGACCTCTTGAGTGATAACTCAAGTGATGTTGCTGAGGACATTAAACGCATAACAATGAATTTTAATAAGTTCATTAAACAAAAATGTAAAACTAAAAATGAACTTGAACGGAGGAAGAGGCCAAAGAAGAGGAAGGCACCCAAGGACGAATCAAGAACATCCGAAAGGCAAATGACAAATTGTGCTTTGATGGGCTTCGACTATAAGGTAAACAACTTAACTCCCTTGAACTATTTTGAAGTTACATGACGTTTTTCATGAGTGCTTAAATTAGATAGTAGGATATAAAAATTATTTTCAAAAATTATATTATGCTTTTCTTTCTGGTATTTTTGAAAATTAAAATGATACTTGCATAATTTGTGATATTGCCTAAGATTAATCCATGATTGTATATCTTGATGATTTCGGCTTTTATGGTTAATGATTTTATGGTATCATGCAATGAGGATTTGAAGTAATATTGATTTAAAAAATTTCTATCTTAGATTAATGGGTCTTAATCCTTTTTATGATGAAATTCTTAGATGATATATGTCTTCATGAAATCAATTGCAAAACTAAAAGTTCTAACCCATATTGCTATCATTTTTTTAAAATAAAAGTAACAGGGCTTTGATAATGATTTCGAATGATGCTTGGCTTTTGTGTGAAAATGTGAACATGCTTGTATAAGATCAATCACATGAAATAAAACACATAAAAATGAAAAATGTGTTATCATGATGTTTTTATATTTTATGCATTTGTTCTTGATGGCTTTGATGAAATTACCTTTTCGGTCTTAAACTTGATACACAACTTTATAGAAAGAGGACTTGAGCATGCTTACATGTAACTAATCTATATTGTTCTAAATAAAATTTCTGAATGAAAGATTTTGATAATAATATCCAATTTGTAAGATGATACATGGCTTTCGAATAAAAAATCTTGAACATGCCTTTTGAAATCATACTTGATGATGAATATCTCAATATTAAAAGGATGTTATCATGCTTAAAAGCTATGGAATCATGCTTGATGATTTATTTTATGAAATTTTTGCCTTTACGTCTTGAACTTTTATGATTTTCTCAATTTGACATTAAAAGACAAAGGCATGCTTATTTGAAGTAAATCATAAAAAGGAAATGCATGATCTTGAAAATTTTCCTATCTCTAAAGTTTTCAGTTTTGATGAATCCATGTGAATCTCTTGAATCAAATCTTTTGAAAAATGTCATATGCTTAATGTGATTTGACTTAATGATCATTACGACAAAATTTACCTTTTCGTCTTGAATGTTGACATTTGTTTTTATTAAGGGTAAAAGCAAAGTTATAAGAAGCAAATCACATATAAAAACAAAAGGCAATCCTTTATCTCAATCTTATCGATTTTTCTATAGGAAATTCATGAATCCATGCTTGTCATGTATGAATTTATTGAATGTGATTTTGAGGATGATTCCGGATTTGACAAATGCTTGATTCACATTTATGACATAAGATACATTTTAAAATGAATCATGCTTCAATCATATTCTATCTCCCTTAATTCATTTTGTTCTCCTATATATCTTTTTAGTTACTAAAAGAGAACCTTCCAAATGAATCATGAAATTAATGATTTTATCAATAATCTATTTGTCATTTTGAATCTCTAGAAAGTTGATGATGTGATAATAACTTTATTCATGTTATGAATCTCGTAAATGATTTTGATTTGATTATGGATTTCGAGTTGACAAATTGATGTGAATGAGATCTTTTGTTTCAACCGAATCATGAATTTTCTTTTGACTTCTTGACTTGAGAAATTTCAAGAAATGTGATTATCACTTAATACTTGATACTTGAAATTTCTTATGAAATGCGACCGTGATGAGAATTCCTATGCATGGATCAAGTTGCTCTTTGTGCTATTTACTCTCAAATGAATCATGTTCTTCTTGAGCCTTGATATCATATCCTTCATGATATAGAAATGACAATTTCTTTGCCATGTAAGCCTTATATGATGATTCAAAATTGATGTAAAAGGAATGTGCTTAATGAATGAATCATTGATTTATTCTTTTTATTATGGCTTGAAAGTGAATGTAAAGAAAATATTTATGAATCATGATTTGGATTTCTCGGAACTATTTATTTGAAATTCTTCCTATGAAATCATGATCGTGATAAAAATTTATATGTATAAATCAAGATCTTGTGTTTAATCTCTTAAGACTTCTTGTTATTTCCTAAATAGGAGACTTGTCAAAATGATTCATGAACATTTTGATTTATGACTTTTGGATTCGTGTCTTGATTTCGATGATTGAAACATTATATGCTTAAGTTGATTCTTTTTATATTTCAATACTTCATTGTATGCATCATGTGATGATTAAAAAATTAATATAATATTTTTATTGATGCAAATTTATAATTGATATGAAAAGTGGATGTAATTAAAATTTTCAGCCATTGAGCCCTCCCTTATTTTTGACAAAAACAAAAGGGGAGCTAGCTTGCTAACAAAGGAAAGCTAGTTGTACTTCTCAAAAGAAAAATAAGCAAAGAAAGTGTAGCTTGCACATCTCAAGAAGTGAATGAAAAATTACTATCTTGCCTATCTTTAGAAAGAAAAATACAAACTTGTACATCTTTGAAAACTATTAGCTTGCATGTTCAAAGTGCTGTATATTACAAATCTTTAGCTTAAAAATTGAACTAAAAAATCTTGCTAGTATAATTATAAAACTTGCATATTTTTTAAACTAGCCAAGATGCTACTTCTCCTTTTTGTTGATGACATAGGGGGAGAAGTAGATTGATAACTTCATGCAATGTAATGTTGATTGAATATTTTATATATTTACGTGATGCATTTGTTGACATGATTTTGATACATGTTGCTTGGATTTGGGATAATCCAAGTGTTCTATCAATGGCATATTGATAGGGGGAGTTTGTTTAAACTTCGAGGAGTTGGGTTAACTCCATCAGTCATCAATTAGTTATCATCATTAAAAAGGGGGAGATTGTTGAATCTCATATTTTGATGATGAAACTAATTGATCATGTTTTGGTTATCTAACTACATTTTGAGTTATGCATGTCTACTCTCGATCAGGATTAGATAATTGACATAGGAAGAATTGATGTTATGCCGGAGGAAATCACATCAGGAGATTGGATGTCGAGCCGGAGGTCTGATCGATGATCGACAGAAGGCTTCAGACAAAGAAATCGGGCATCAGACCAAGAGGAGCAGAGTTACACCAAGAAGATCAGGGCTGTGGAGGTTAGCTGCTGATTGGGTAACAAACCTCAAGAGAGGATGATGCGCCGAAGTGTCAGACGAAGCGTTGATAGGACAATGACGTGCCAGGCGACATTTCGATTCTTGTTGTAATAATTGTCTAGATCAAAGTAGGATTAAGTCAAAATTAAGTTAGTTTTGGGTGAAATAATATCAACTTAATTAGGGACAATTGGGCCTAAATTGGGACTGATTTGGCTCATTCGGAGGTCCATTCAGTAGCCCAAAAGTTGTCATAGGCGGTGGCACCGCTAAATTGTCGGTAGAACCGCCTATGAACTAGAAAAGTGAAAAAGCATACTTTTTCAAGCTGCAGGCGATGGCACCGCCCAACATAAAAGCTGTAGTGGTGGTACCGCTATACCGCTCCAGGCTAGCAGTAGTATCGCCAGTGTCAAGGTCAGACTGGCGGTGGTACCGCTAGTGTCAGGCGATGGTACCGCCAGCACTCGGGAATCCGAGGTAATTCAAATTTGGGCTCCAAATTTGAATCACCTTGAGGCCTATAAATACTCCTCTCATCCATGGTTGAAAAACACACAAAACCTGAGAAAGAAAAAGGAAAAACTCTTTTATAATAGTGTCAAAATCTTTCCTCTTAGCTTTAAGTGTGATATAGTTCAAGAGAGGGGTGAGAGGCTTTGTAAGGGTTACCTCCTAAACCCGTTAAAAGGAGAGTATTGTAACGGAGTTGGTCTTCACCCTTGGAAGGAAGACAACTAGTGAAAAACTGGTGGTCTTAAGAGAAGAGGAATCGGGAGTGGATGTAGGTCGTATGACCGAACCACTATAAAAAATTGGTTTGCATTTACTTATTGCTTTTATCTTTCTGTAAACCATTTTATTTTGCTGCCCTACTTCCTTAACACAGTCTTTCTTCATCTCTAAACTCTCTCAAGTTAATTACATTTCTGATACACTTCAATCGAAATCGGTTTTAGTCAAAACGAGGTTTTCAATGTACAAAGTTTTTGAAATCCGTTTGAAATCACCAAAATTTATTGTTCTTAACCGCTACACTAATTCACCCCCCCCTCTCTTAGTGTTGCTCTAGATCCCAACAGTCCACACACCCCAAACTAGGGTTGTCGATTAAGGAGAAGAGGGAGGAAGGAGAATAAGAGGTGGTAGCCAAAAAGGATCTAGCCTATGCTCGTGTGATTCCCTCCTATTTATAGAAGTCTTTGTCTACTTAACCCTAATGGGTCTTGCCCTATTGGGTATTGGATCTCCATCCAACTACTCAAGCCTCTTGAATTAGTGGATCTCGACTAAATTAATCTCTCATTGGCTTTTACTAGATCTTATCCATAAGATCCAATAATTAAGAGGCTTATTGGATATCTAATGAGATAGGAGCTCCAACGGATATCTCATATCCGAACCTCTACTTTTCGCAATGCCTACTATATGTGTATGACGCTTTAGGCCTAATGTCGAGCTGGCCGTGAGTCATATATGTCAGAATTCCTTCTGACTCAGTAAATTATTATCTCTATAATAATTCACTCAACTTATCAACTACTGATGTACTAGGCTACTACACTACAATCCTTAGACAATATAGGGGAATCCAATCCATTAGACCTGTTTGTCCTTAGTTATTATGTATCTATAGTCCCTCATCTATCTAATATCCCAAAGATCGTATACTGGGCATAGTGCTATCAGGCCCATACGGAATCTACTTGAGTCTTGCTCTAATCAAATTCTCCCGCAGAACTCTTTCTCTCTTAATCTGAATAACCCTGGCTAGGGATTTGCCTGAGTAAGAATATATAGAATATTCCTCTTATGACACTAAGAATGAATGATCTTTAATCGACACTCAATTACCATCGTAAGATTGTTTATCATTCTTGAGGATCAACTATGCTAGATCTAGAACTTCTAGACTTATAAGTTCAGTATCAAAGAGTGGAATACTTATACAGGATATTTTTGAAGTCTTAAGTCTAAGGACCAAATACACAACTAGGACGACAAAATCATTGTCTGATAATGAGGTATTATAAACTATCCAGCATTCTGTGAGCATATCAATCAATGAACTCATTCTCTAGTAAGTACCTACAATGTATCCCTAGTGTCCCCATACGAGCAGCTATGAGACCAACCACTCCATCATATAGATAAGTATATAGCACCAATCTATCCGGTTGTTGGGAAATCTAGGGAGCAACATCTCATGCGTAGTAGAAGAATAAAAAAATAAAACACCCTAGATTTTCACGAAAGGTTCCGTCGTCATACGAAGATCGATGCGTCAAAAACAACTATGCAAATATGAAAACAATGTGTGTAAAAGAAACGATAGTACCTAGGGAGATCGTATATCCCTGAGATTCCTACTAATCCATGGGGGAGGATGAAGGAGGTCAAGCATCCTCCTCTCTAGTGGTATCCACACGGTAGGGACAGCGGTGATGTTCCTCTCTTAGAGAGAGGAGAATAGAAGGTGGCTACCAAAAAAAACCCCAACCTATGGGCATTTTGTTCCCTCCTATTTATAGATGCCCCTTGTAAACCCTAATGGATCTTGCCCTATTGGGTATTGGATCTCCATCCAATTACCCAAGCCTCTTAGATTAATGGGTCTCTACCCAATAATTTAGCTCTTATTGGATCTCATCCATGGGATCCAATAATACATGGGCTTATTGGATATCCAATAAGATAGGGGCTCCGACGGATATCTCATATTCGAACCTCTACTCATCGCAACACCTACCATATGTGTGTGATCCTCTATACCTAATATCGAGATGGCCATGAGTCATACCTATCAGAACTCCTTTTAATTCAGTGAATTAGTATCTCCATAATAATTCACTCGACTCATCGACTACGGATGTACTAGGCCGCTATACTGCAATCCCCAAACAATATTGGGGAATTCAATCCATTGGACCTATCTGCCCTTAGGTACCATGTACCTATACTCCCTCATCCATCTAATATCCCAGAAACTATATATTGGGTATGGTTCTGTCAGGCCCATACGGTTTCCAATCGAGTCTCGCTCTAATCGAATTCTCTCAGAGATCTCTTTCCCTCTCAATTCGAATGACTCTGGCTAGGGATTTGCCTAAGCAAGAATACATGGGATATTCCTCTCATGATACTAAGAGTGGATGATCCTTTATTGACACTCAATTGCCCTGGTAAGGTTAGCTGTCACTCCTAATAATCGACTCTACTACATCTGGAACTTCCAAAACTATATGTCTGGTATCAAAGAGTGGAGTACTCATACAGGATATCCTTAGTATCTCAAGTCTAAGGATCAGATACACTATTGGGACTACGGAATTGCTATCTAAGTATCAATAACTATCCAACATTCTATAAGCAAATCAATCAGTGAACTCATTTGCCAATGAGCACCTGTACTATATCCTTAGTGTCCCTACACGAGTAATTATGAGACCAGTCATCTCCATCATATAAACGAGTATATAGTACACCAGTCTATCTGGTTATCTCGTTGTTCCTCTCGAGTAACCTATAATTAGGATTATTTAAGATTTGCATTTAAAGGTGAATCGGTCTCATTATCGTGATCTCATCACGATCCGATTCCCATTGCACAGATCTAAGGACATCACAATATACATCGAGATAATATGAGAAAATGTCAATAATCATAAGCAAAGAGATTGACGTAGTATGTTACAGGTGCCATCACTCACATGATTGGCTTGTAGGGCACCTATAATTAGCAATCTTCCACTTGACCTAAAGTCAATCACCTATGTATTTGATCCACATCAGACCTCTGTGATACTCAAAGACAATCTAAGTCAATGGCTTTATTAGTAGATCTGCAATGTTATATTTGGATGGAACTCTTTCCACTTCAGGCCACGATCTCTCTAATTAGCTGAAACAACCTCAAAACACTTCTGACGAGACCCAAGTTCCCTTATTTGAGTAATCGCCCTATAGTTGTCACAATATAAGGGAATCAGCTCCTCGCTGCTCGGCACGGCTCCCAAATCTGTGATGAACTACTTCATCCAAACTCCCTTCTATATTACCTTTACTGCAGCAATGTACTCCATCTCTATGGTCGAGGCAACAGTAGTATTTTGTTTGGAACTCTTCCAGCATACTGCTCCTTTATTCAGGGTGAATACATACCCTAAATTAGACTTGCTATCATCGACATCGGACTAGAAGCTCGAGTCCGTATAGCCCTCAATTCTGAGGCTACTTTCTCCATATACTAGTAAAAGATTCTTAGTCCTTCTCAAGTACTTAAGGATATACTTTACTGCTTTCCAATACTCCAAGACTAGATCTGCCTGATACCTACTTGTGACACTCAGAGCATATGCTATATCAAGCCTAGTATATAGCATAGCATACATGATAGACCATATCGCTAAGGCATAGGGTATCCTATCCAAGTGTACCCTTTCTAGGAGCCTTTGGGGATGTACTCCTAGAAAGTGATAACCTATGCCTCATCGGTATGAGACCTCTCTTGGAATTTTTCATGTCAAATCTTTTGACAATGGTGTCTATGTACCTGGACTGGGATAAGCTAAGCATCTACTTGGATCTATCTCTATAGATCTGAATCTCCAATAAGTATAATGCTTCCCCTAAGTCCTTCATGAAGAAGTGTCTAAATAGCCAAGTTTTTAGTGTGGAGAGCATTCCTACATCATTCTTAATGATTAGGATATCATCCACATACAACACCTAAAAGGTGATATCGCTCACACTTACCTTCTTGTATACACAAGGCTCATCTTCATTCTTAACGAACTCATAAGATCTGATCGCCTCATCAAATCTTATATTCCAACTTTGGGAAGCTTGCTTTAGTCCGTAGATGGACCGAAGTAACCTGTACACCATATATGGACTATCCTTGGATACAAATCCCTTAGGCTGTATCATATACACCTCCTCCTCGAGGTTGCCATTAAGGAATATAATTTTTATATCCATTTGTCAGATCTCATAATCAAGGTGTGCTATAATAGCTAATAGAATTCAGATGGATTTTAGCATGGCTATAGGTGAGAAGGTTTCATCATAGTCAACACCTTGGCTTTGACGAGAACCCCTAGCCACTAGCCTTGCTTTATAAGTCTCTACCTTTCCATCTACTCTGATCTTCTTGAAGATACACTTGTAGCCAATGGGTATGATATGCATCAACTAGGTTCCAAACCTAGTTGGAGTACATGGAATTCATCTTTGAATTCATGGCTTCTTGTCACTTCCTGGAGTCTATACTCGTAATAGGCTCCTCGTATGTCTAAAGATCAATATCCTCAACACCCGCTCCTCTGATATGTCCCACATACTCTTAGGAGAATGAAATACTCTATCGCACCTATATAAAGTCAAAACTTGTGTGCTAGGTACCTGAATAGATTCTAGCTATGGAATAGTGCTTGAGTTGGGTTATCCAACCTCGCTCAACTCTATCATGCTCCCACTATCTCCACCAAGAATGTGTTCCTTCTCAAGGAATACCACTTTCTTGGCTACAAAAACTTTTTGGTCCCTAGGGTGATAGAAATAATACTCAAAAGTTTCCTTGGGGTATCCTATGAACTTGCACTATTCTATTCTAGATTCCAACTTATCGGGCTTATGTCTTTTAATGTGGGCAGAATAGCCCTAAATCTTAACAATCTTAAGATCGGGTTTCCCTTTCCATATCTCATATGGTGTAGACACTACTGACTTAGTTAGAACTCTGTTTAGAAGATAAGCTGCGGACTCTAGGACATATCCCCAGAATGAGATGGGTAGGTCAGCAAAACTCATCATGGACTGCACTATGTCTAACAGTGTGCGATTCCTCCTTTCGGATATACCATTGAGCTAGGGTGTATAAGGAGGTATCTATTGGGATAGAATCCCCTGGTCCTTGAGGAACTGGGTGAACTTTGTACTCAAGTACTCACTTCCTCGATTTGATCAAAGAGTCTTGATACTCTTTCCAGTCTGAACCTCTACTTCATTCTTATACTTCTTAAATTTCTTGAAGGCTTTGGACTTATACTTCATTAAGTACATGTGTCCATACCTAGAGAAATTATCAGTGAAAATAATGAAGTAGAAATAACCACTGATAGCCTGAGTTGATATAGGACCACATACATCACTATGTATAAGTACCAATAACTCAGTGGTTCTCTCTCCAATTCCACTAAATGGAGAGTTGATCATTTTTCTATGAAAGCAAGATTTGTAAATTGTATATGACTCATAGTCAAATGGATCTAGGTATCCATCTATCAACAACTTTTGAATCCTTCCCTCATGGATATGACCTAGCCTACAATGCCATAGGTATGCATTGTTCACCTCATCTCATTTCCTCTTGGACTCACTTACATTCATGATATGTGGAGTGGTGTCTAGCATAATCAAACTATTATGCAATGTTCCTCTCGTGATGATATCATCATCCTTAAGAATTGAACAACTATTGTTCTCAAAAACTACTTTATAACCATTTAACATCAAACATGAAATGGAAATAACATTTTTGGTAATAGAGGAAACAAAATAATATGCATCTAATACAATAGTAGCTCCACCAGGCAGATGTAAGGTGACCTCGCTAATAGAAATAGTAGCAACTCTTGCTTTAATGCCCATCTTAAGATCCATCTTGCCTCTCATCAATCTCTTAGGTTTTGCCAGAACCTGCAATGAATTATAGATATGATAAACACTATCGGTATCCAATACCTATGTGTTATCATGTGAGTTTGACAAATAGAGACTAATCATGAATGCATAACTGAAGCTTCTCTAAACTTCTATTTCGCCTTCTCTGCAATATACTTTTTACAGTTCCTCTTCCAATGCCCATATTT
The DNA here is from genome assembly GCA_024322285.1 of Musa beccarii. Lineage (NCBI taxonomy): Eukaryota > Viridiplantae > Streptophyta > Magnoliopsida > Zingiberales > Musaceae > Musa > Musa beccarii. Next base: position 43,478,634 of record CM044400.1, on the reverse strand, counting down.
ACCATAGTAGAAGCACTAACTTTTGTCCTTTTCCTAGTTTTCTTAGTAACCTTTGCTTTACCCGGTCTGCCCTTGCCCTTACCCTTCTTAAGGGACTTATCTGTCTTTATTTTCTTTCTAGTCTTACCAGCATAGAAAATTATGAAAATGAATCGAGTAGGAAATGAAACACAAGATCTACATACAGATTATCCTCTAGGACCATTCCTAGACCTGAGTTTCTCTATCCACTCAATTATCTTAAGGACATGGTTCTAAATTAGTATCCTCTCATTCATCGTAGCACGGAAGAGACTCTTCGATATCTCATATCATTGAGTTATTCCCTATTTCTCAAACAATTTATGGAGATGCAGGAGTATGGATCTGTCATCCATCTTTTTAGGTTGTCTTTATAACTCGAGAGTCATGGAGCCCAGCATATAATACCGAGTAAGAGTAGAGTCATCTACGTACTTCATGTAGCGAGTGATCCCATCCTCGTTTGCCCCTTAGGCATACGCGATTTTCTCCATCATGAGAACGATTCTTAGCTTGCGGAGCCAATCCATATAATTTTGACTAGTGAGGCGGTTGGCATCAAGTATGCCATGTAGAGAGTCTAATAGCGACATTTTCAAAAATAAAGATGTAGCATAAATAAATAACATGCATATTTTATAGAAATATAAATAATCAAGATATGGACTTCTATCTTGACATGCTCCCACTATTTTTCTGGCGAGTCACACGACACCCTCAGCACGTGAAATGAAAGTCTCCGACAGACTTCTAGTGGGGATCGAGATCTAATCAGCATCTTAGTGTAACCTTGAGGGACTCAACCAATCACACTAAGCCTAAAAGGTAGGCAACCCTTACCGATCACAACTCCTTATGATTCCTATCCTGTTCGGCCTCCGAACCACTATGGCCTCAAGGGACTCGACCAACCATGATGTTCGGTTAAGTCATCACCATCATTAAAAGATGACTCTAATTCGATGATATACCCTCGAGGAACTTGACCAAGCATACAATATCCTTAGGTCACCGGTGACATCTCTATGTTATAGATAAGATAGCGAATCGCGATATAGGTGAGTCTTGAAGGACTCAACCAACTCAACCTACACTGGGAATCGATTCCTACCTGTAGCGATGGAAGGCCACGTGGGTCAATCTAATTGTCTCACGTTTACCGACTTAATATTATTGAGAAAGGGGATTTTTGATTTGGTCTCCTAATATAATGTGTCACACATATATATTTAATATATATCTACATCACATACAAATATATATATATATATATATATATCTAATAGGTATATAACCAATCACACATCACATGAGCAATCACACTAAATGATCATGGACCATATCCTAATGTGATCAAGCTCGAGCCAGTGGGCTCAATCACTAACATCAAGATATGTGTGCCTCGACGCATCTCTATACCCTATGATCATCCATCTCATTTCGTCGGTTCCGTTTGCATCTCAACGCATCTCAATACATCGGATCGTCTCGGCCTCGTGGGTCTTGGTATCGCTTCCACACTTCCGTTGTGCCTCTTTATATAATTAGAATATAATTATAAGCATATAGGCCCGATAATAAATGAAAAAAATATAGACTCGCAGGCCTTAATAATAATGATCACATCATACACATACATCACATCACATGGTCCATGATCATCTGTCCACATCATACATCACATATATATATATTATTATATAAGACTACTAGATAAAAAATAATAGTTAATTAAACTTTTTAATTAACTAATATTTTTTTTAAATCAAGGACATACGAAGAATTTTTTGAATTCTGAAGGGCATTTTAGTCATTTGGAAAGAAGTAACAAAATTGGAATTTCTCCTAGGGGCAAAAGTGTTTTTTGTTTAAAAAACCTTATTCTCTCCTTCCTTTGTTGCTTGCATTGTGGTTGCTGTCGCCGCCACCCTGTCGGCGACGGCACTATGGGGGAGCGCCGCCCTTGCCCGTGACCGGCTAGCTCATGGGCATTATGGCTGCGGGTAGCGGTGCACGCGGGCCTACAGGTGATGCCATTGCAGCGGGGTGCCACTCGTGAGTATAAGCACCCGCCCATTGGCGCTACCCTTGCGGGTGTAATGCTCGCAGTGGGCCGGTGCCCCTATGAGGGCGAGCGCCGTTGCGAGCGCCGCCCTCCCCTGTGGGCAGGCGCTCACGGGCGGCTCTGTCGGTCGCCTGCGGATGTAATGCCCACATCTAGGTAGGCCACTCAACGCTCGCTGGCTGCCCCTGCAGTTGGCGCAGTGCCTGCGCACAGGCCGACTGCCCACTGCGACCTTGCCTGTGGGCGCCCTTCGTGCATGAGGGTAGTGCTGCCGCTGCTCATCGACTATTGGCAACCCCTTGCACGCATGGCCATGGCTACAAGCAGCCTTGGACAAACTGCAAGGGCAGCAACAGTTGCTACCCTCTCTCATCTTTTACATCAACAATTTTAGTATCAAAAGCACATCCAAAACATAACACGTAGTTAAAATTCGATCTTTACACGAACAACCTAGCTCTGATATCAATGTTGAAAAATCTAGTGGGTGACATCTCATGCACAGCGGAAGAATAAAAAAACAAAACACCCAAGATTTTCATGAAAGGCTTCGTCATCGTGCGAAGATTGATGCATCAAAAATAAATCCACAAATTCGAAAACTACGTGTGTAAAAGAAATGATAGTACCTAGGGAGATCGTATATCCTTGAGATTCCTATAGATCCATGGGGGAGGATGAAAGAGGTTAAGTGTCCTCCTCTCTAGTGGTATCCACATGGCAGGGACTGCGACTGTAATATCCCTCATTTTTTTGAAAATTTTTGTAAGGACTTGTTTGTAATGAAGGACAAAAAAAAGAGGATTGTTTATTAATCCTTTAGCACTAAATATTTTTATATTAAAAGTTTAGTATTAGGGACCAAAATATGAATATTAATAATTAGATAGGATTTATGAAAGATTGGTATTCAGTTAAAAAAAAAGAGAAAGAAAGAAAAAGAGAGGACATGTGGCATTAGCTAACCAAAGAATGAGCCACTTGTGTTTATTATATGGATGACACATATTCTCCTCATGCATGCTTACCACCTATCCTTGCATTAGCCAAAACTTAAGCAAATAAATGAGGAGTTAAAGAAAACTTAACAAGAGGTGGGAAGCTTGCTGCCAACGTAGAAGAGAAGGAGAAGGAATTGAAGGAGAAGAAGAATAACTTTTGTCTTGGCTCAAGAATTTGCATCAATTCCCTCACATTTGGGAATCAAAATTTTTTAAGGCAAGTGTTCTAACCCCATCCTAGAGAAAATTTTGATCCCTGTTTTCATTGTGATTTTGAGAAAATTGGAAGATTGTGGCTCCATGCAAGATATCTATGTCGTTTATACATTAAATGTTGAATCAGGAATTTTTTAGATTTTGATCTTTCAGTACTCTTGTGGTCATAACTTTTTGCACTAAATTCTGATTTAGGAAAAACATCTTTTGTACAAAAGTAGACTTATAGAGTTTTCATTTGATAAAAAATTGAAGGATTTGGAGTAAATTTACCTATCCAAACATATAAATGAAAAGACCTCATGTATTCAGTACAACAGATACTATAACTTTTGACCTTCTATCACTAAATTGTCTAGAACTCTTTGGTGGGAACTCTGAACTAGGTAAAATTTAATTTTTTGAAACTAGATTCGTATATCTTTCTTTTGACACTAAAATTAGAAATTTTGAGGTATATTTGCCTACTGAAACATCTGTTTAAATTGATTCTATCAAGTCTGCAAAATAGGGATGATAAATTCTGACCCTGCTTTACTTTATTTGTCCTAACTCCCTATTAGGAACTCAAAAATTTACAAACCTGAGTTTATCCAATGATAGATTGATACAGCTTTCCAATGATACCTTTTTTGAGCAAATTGGAGCATAACTGGTTACTCAAACCATTCAGGAAGTGTACCACTCAATTTCTGTCAAATTTGAAATTTTGTTGAGTTTTGCCTATTCAAGTTTCATCCTATTGGAAATCTAACTTTTGCTAAATTCTTCTTCAATGGAGCTTTATATTAGTCCTTTGAAATTCTTATATTGTTCAACCTAAAATTATTTTTATACTTGAAATCTATTATGTAATGTTTATGTTTGCATTACCTTGATTCGTAAAGGCACACACATATTCTTGTTGTTCCGCATGTGCTTCTGATATGTGCCAATGTTATTGTTCATGCTACCCTTTTTGTACTCTGGTGTTTTGTGGGACAATGTGAACCTTTGCTAGAAATGGTAAAGGGAGTTATGATGAGAGCCCCGCGATTGCTCTACCGGCCCTATTGACTTCACTCAAACATGGGTGGATGGAGCTCCCAGACGTGGGAGACTTATGTTTGGTGGTCATCCAAAAATGGATGAACCATATTATATATGTGGTCCCACAGCGCCCTTTATATTTTTGATATGAGATCCAACGCATTGCTTATGTGTTTATATTCACGCTTTAGATATTATTTGAAATACGTACAACATCGAAAATGACATGCAAGCTTATGTTTGTTATTCGGTTTATTTGTTATGTTTTGAAATGTTTCATATGTCATTGTTATGCTCCTAAATACTCTTACGCCTTTGATATGCACCTAAATGCTTCATATGCCATTTGATACTTGCCTAAATGTTTCTTATGCCAACGATATACTCCAAATTTCCTTTCTCCTATTATTGTGCTGAAAGCATTTTTCGAATGAGGTAACCCTTCCTGATTTTATATCAAATGAGATGCTTTCAATGAACACTTGTATCTATGCTTTTGTATTTTGATACCAAGCCTACTTGAACTTCCCCTATCGCCATGGATATATTAGTCATTTGCTGAGTTCCGTTATGCTCACTCTGATTGCTATAACTTTTTTTTCAGGTTAACTTATCAGTTTCTGGAATGTTTAAAATCAGTTGAGGAAGGGAATGCTAAAAGATTTTGGCTTGAGCTTTAATGGTTGATAAGTTTTGTTGTACAAGAATATTTTGTGCTTAAGGAAATGTCTATGATAAATCTAAACTTAAGTGTTTTGTAAAAGTTAAAGAATCTCTCATGTTAGGATTGGAATGTTAAGTTTAAATTGTATAATGATATGAACATATGGCAAATGTTGGTTTTGTAATTATATGGATTCTCACACTTGTGGATTTAGTGATGTGAATGTTGTTTAGTTGAGTTAGTTTTGGATTTTATGAATCAATGAATGAAGTAGAGTATGACTTATAAAACTATACATGTTTACGGAGTATAAATTTATGGGTGTGTAATATTGATTTGATTGATTCTTAGAATTCTCAAAATTTTTTAGTTTGGTTCCTGAATTTGTATTGCTGTTAAAATCTTAATGTTATGGATTTTAAGACAGATTCATTCCTCTTGAATGAGATTAAAATTCGAGGGGTGTGACAGAGGTGGTATCAGAGCATGATTTGAGGATTTCTAAGAATTTTGATATACTAGATGCGTAATAAATTTTGAGGTTTAGTGATTTCTATTTAGAGACTAATCAAAAGCTTCATTTTGCTCTTTTTTTAGGAAGTAAGGATGACAAGGTCATCTGGTTCTCCTGTTGCATCTACTTCCGATTAATTGAGTGTAATTATGAAAACTCTGGAGGCTATGACACAAGTGATGCAACAACCAGTCCAACCAGGAAGAAACGAGGAAGCGGGGACTTCACTCTATACTGGGTTGGGAATTAAATAATTTAAGAAGCTTAGCCCTCCCAGTTTTATTGGTGAGCCTAATCCAATGATAGCAGAACAATGGATAATGTAGATAGAAAAAATATTTGACGTTTTAAGTTGCCCTGATGATAAGAAGGTTTCTCTTACTACCTTCATGCTAGAACGAGAGGCTGAGCATTGGTGGAGAATAATGAAAAGAATTTTTGAAGTTTGACATGAACCAATCACTTGGAAGGTATTTACAGAAAAGTTCAATGATAAATATTTTCTAGATTGCATTAGAGAGCAGAAAGAATTGGAGTTTCTGAATCTCATTCAGGGAAATTTGACGGTAGCACAATATGAATCAAAATTCACCGAGCTCTCTAGATTTGCCACGCATATAATTGATGATGAAGCTAGAAAAGCAAAAAGGTTTGAAAGGGGATTGAGGCCAGCAATAAGAAGCTAGATATCAACTCTAAAACTCCAGGTATATACTAACATGGTAGAAAGAGCTTTGATGCTTGAAAAAGACCTAGAAGAGATCCAAGAAATTAGGGGCAAGAATAACAAGGATAAGTTTGTTAGCAAAGGTAAGAGAGGAAATGAACTAGAAAGAAGTAATAAGAGGGTAAAAGTATCTAGATTTGAGAAAGGAAAGCTACCACAAAGAACTCTATCATGTGTAAAATGTGAACATAATCATGAAACAAGTGAGTGTTTTTGGGTGACTGGAGCCTGTTTTGCTTATAGAAAGTTTGATCATAAAGTAAGGGATTGCCTACTAAATAAGAAGAAAGAGCCACTGCCTCCTAAGCCGACAGCCCATGCTAGAGTATATGCTATCACAGAACAAGATTCCAGAGCCTCTAAATCAGTGGTTGAAGTTATTCTATATGTTTCTAATAGAAACGCAAAAGTTTTGTTTGATCCTGGTTCCAAGGTTCCAACTTATCTTTCGTTTCATAATCTTTTGCTTGTCACTTGAGCATTCAATCTAAACCATTGGATTATTTACTATACGTAAATACTGCTGTTGGAGATTCTTCGACTACAAACTTGGTTTATCCAACATATTTGATTTCTATCGGAGAACACGAACTCCTCGTTGATTTGATACTTTTAGAAATCTAGAGTTTTGATATTATACTTGGCATGGATTGGTTATCTTCCTATCATGCTAGTATTGATTGCTATATAAAAATAATTACTTTTTGCATACCAAATTAGCCTATCTTCTACTTTGAGGGTATTAGGCATGATTTACCCCTTTGCTTAATATCGGCACTTCAAGCTCATCACCTTATGCAGAAAGGATATCTTTGTTATGTTATATGTGTAAGGGAGCATTCAGAATAGGAAACTCATCTAAATAAAATTTTTGTGGTCAACGAGTTCCCTGATGTATTCCTAGAGTATTTGTTTGGACTACCTCCAGACAGGGAAGGTGAATTTGCTATTGATTTAGTCCCTGGGACAACCACAATATCTAAGCCTCCTAACAGAATGGCACCACTCGAGCTTGAAGAATTAAAGAAGCAAATACAATAGTTGTTAGATAAGTGTTTCATTCGACCTAGTGTCTCATTGTGGGGTGCTCTAGTGCTATTAGTTAAGAAGAAGGATGGAACGTTGAGGCTTTGTATCAATTATAGATAGTTGAATCAAGTGACTATCAAAAACAAATATCCTCTACCCAAGATTGATGACTTGTTCGAATAATTACAAGGTGCACAAGTATTCTCCAAGATTGATCTAAGGTCAGGTTACTATCAATTGAAGGTCAAGAAGGAGGATATTCCAAAACAACCTTTAGAACTCGATATGGTCACTATGAATTTTTAGCAATGCCTTTTGGCTTATCTAATGCCCCTGCAGTTTTTATGGAACTGATGAATAGGATATTTCAGGCACTCTTAGATGATTGTGTAATTGTGTTCATTGATGACATATTAGTATATTCAAGGAGTAATCAAGAGCATGAGGAACACTTGAGAAATGTACTATCCATACTAAGAGAAAAGAAGTTATATGCAAAGTTCAGTAAATGTGAATTTTGGTTGAAGGAAATTGCTTTCTTAGGTCACGTGATTTCAGGAAAGGGTATATCTATAGATCCAAAGAAGGTGGAAGCGGTAGTTAATTGGGAAGTACCAACAAATGTAACAAAAGTTAGAAGTTTCTTGAGCATGGCTGGTTATTATAGGAGATTTGTGGAGGAATTTTCTCAAATTGCTCATCCCCTCACCAAACTAACTCAAAAGAATGTGAAATTTTAATGGAGTGATGATTGTGAGCAAGGTTTCCAAGAACTAAAAAGAAGATTGACTAGTGCCTCTATTCTCACTATTCTGAGTGGTAATGAAAGATTTGTAGTTTATACTGATGCCTTGAGAAAGGGCTTTAGATGTGTTTTGATGTAAGAAGAGAAAGTAATTGCTTATGCTTCTAGGCAGTTAAAGAGTTATGAATTGAATTATCCAACTCATGATTTGGAATTGGCAGCTATTATCTTTGCTCTAAAGATTTGGAGACATTACTTTTATGGGCGAATATTTGACATCTTTACAGATCACAAGAGTTTAAAGTATATTTTTACTTAGAAAGAGTTAAATATGAGGCAGTGAAGATGGATAGAGCTTCTAAAGTGATTGTACCATCCGTTATCACCCTGGTAAAGCAAATGTTGTAGCTAATGCACTTAGTAGAAAATCTATAAGTTTTATGGCTAGTCTAGTTGTGAAACAATGGAAGTTATTAGAAAAAAATTATGATTTGAATGTCAGGAGGAAAGGGCAAGACTCAATAATGTTGATGGCCTCTATCCAAGTGCAATTTGATTTTATTCAACAAATCAAAGAAGGACAACTATGAGATCCATGTTTAATATACTTGAGGAATAAAGTTGAAAAGGGATTGAAACTAAATTTTCAAATTTCAGATGATAGTCTATTGAGATTTGGGGATAGAATATGTGTTCCAAATGACCCAGCTATCAAGAACCAAATCTTAAAGGAAGGTCACAATTCAAAGTACACCATGCATCCTAGTAGCACTAAAATGTATAGAGATCTCCAAAGTTATTACTAGTGAGAAGGCATGAAGAAAGAGATTGCAATATATGTTTCAAAGTGTTTGACATGTCAGCAAATCAAAGCAGAACACCAGAGACCTAGAGGGTTGTTACAGCCCTTAGATATTCCTAAATGGAAATAGGAATGCATTACTATGGACTTTGTTTTAGGACTACCCAGAATCTCTAGAAAGCATGATGCTATTTGGGTTATTATTGATAGATTAACTAAATATGCACATTTCTTACAAATCAGTATGACTAATTCTCTGGATAGGCTTGTAGATTTATATGTTGATGAAATAGTGAGACTTCATGGTGTTCCAAAGGAGATCATATCTGATAGAGACTCCAGATTTCTTTTTAGATTATGGAGGAAAATTCAAGATTCTATGGGCACTGAAGTAAAGTTTAGCACTGCCTATCACCCTCAGACTGATGGTCAATCTGAAAGAACAATTCAAATACTTGAGGATTTGCTTAGAGCCTATGTCATGGATTGGAGAGGTGAATGGGATAAAGATATTTCTCTTATTGAGTTCACTTATAATAATAGTTACCATTCGAGCATTCAGATGGCTCCTTATGAAGCATTGTATGAGTGAAAGTGCAGAATGCCTATATGTTGGGAGGAAGTTGGCGATAGAAAGTTGTTAGCACCAGATAAAGTACAAGCGACTACTGAAAAGATTCAAGTTATCAGAAGAAGACTAAAGACTGCTCAGAGTCGGCAAAAGAGCTATGCTGACAACCGAAGACGAGATATCGAGTTCCAAGTAGGGGATTTTGTATTCCTAAAGGTCTCTCCTTCCAAAGACATTGTAAGATTTGGAAAGAAGGGAAAGTTAAACCCAAGATTTATTGGACCTTTTGAGATCCTTGAAAGAATTGGCTCTGTTGCTTACAAGATTGCCTTGCCACCATCGTTGTATCATATCCATAATATATTTCATGTTTCAATGCTCAGAAGGTATATACTTGATCCCTCTCATCCTTTCACTGAAAAAGGTATGACAAATTTAGAGGACTAAATTTTCTTTTAAGGAGGGAAGAGTGTAATATCCCTCATTTTTTTGAAAATTTTTGTAAGGGCTTGTTTGTAATGTAAGGACAAAAAAAAAAGAGGATTGTTTAATAATCCTTTTGCACTAAATATTTTTATATTAAAAGTTTAGTGCTAGAGACCAAAATATAAATATTAATAATTAGATAGGATTTATGAAAGATTGGTATTCAGTTTAAAAAAAAGAGAAAGAAAGAAAAAGAGAGGACATGTGGCATTAGCTAACCTAAGAATGAGCCACTTGTGTTTATTATGTGGATGATACATATGTTTTCCTCATGCATGCTTGCCACCTATCCTTGCATTAGCCAAAACTTAAGCAAATAAATGAGGAGTTAAGGAAAACTTAACAAGAGGTGGGAAGCTTGCTGCCAACGTAGAAGAGAAGGAGAAGGAATTGAAGGTGAAGAAGAAATTGAAGGAGAAGAAGAATAACTTTTGTCTTGGTTCAAGGTTTTGCATCAATTCTCCCACATTTGGGAATCAAAACTTTTTAAGGAAAGTGTTCTAACCCCATCCTACAGAAAATTTTAATCCCTGTTTTCATCGTGATTTTGAGAAAATTGGAAGATTGTGACTCCATGCAAGATATTTATTCCGTTTATACATTAAATGTTGAATCTGAAATATTTTTGATTTTGACCTTTCAGTACTCTTATGGCCATAACTTTTTGTACCAAATTCTTATTTAGGAAAAACATATATTGTACGAAAGTAGGCTTATAAAGCTTTCATTTGATATGAAAATTGAGAGATTTGGAGTAAATTTACCTATCCAAACATATGAATGAAAAAACCTTATGTATTCGATACAATAGATACTACAACTTTTGACCTTTTGTCACTAAATTATCCATAACTCTTTGGTGGAAACTCTGAACTATGTAAAATTTAATTCTTTGGAAACTAGATTTATATATATTTCTTTTGACAATAAAATTGGAAATTTTAAGGTATATTTGCCTATTAAAGCATCTATTTAAATTGATTCTACCAAGTCTGCAAAACAGAGATGATAAATTCTGACCCTGCTTTATTTTATTTATCCTAACTCCCTGTTACAAACTCAAAAATTTACAAACCTAAATTTATCTAAAAATATATTGATACAGATTTCCAATGACACCTTTTTTGAGCAAATTGGAGCATAATTGGTTACTCAAACCATGCGGGAAATGTACCACTCAATTTTTATCAGACTTGAAATTTTGTTGAGTTTTGCCTATTCAAGTTTCATCCTATTGGAAATCTAACTTCTGCTAAATTCTTCTTCAGTGGAGCTTTATATTAGTCTTTTGAAATTCTTGTATTGTTCAACCTAAAATTATTTGTATACCTGAAATCTATTATGTAATGTTCATGTTGCATTACCTTGATTCGTAAAGGCACATGTATATTCTCGTTGTTCTGCATGTGCTTCTAATATGTGCCAATGTTATTGTTCATGCTACCCTTTTGTACTTTGGTATTTTGTGGGACAATGTGAACCTTTGCTAGAAATGGTAAAGGGAGTTATGATGAGAGCCCTGCGATTGCTCTGTCGGCCCCATTGACTTCACTCAAACATGGGTGGATGGAGCTCCCTTACGTGGGAGACTTATGTTTGGTGGTCATCCAGAAATGGATAAACCATGTTATGTATGTGGTCCCACAATACCCTCTATGTTTTTGATATGAGATCTAAAACATTGCTTATATATTTATATTCACGCTTTGGATAAAATTTAAAATGCGATTGTTTGTTATACAAGCTTATGTTTGTTATTCGATTCACTTGTTATGCTTTAAAATATTTCGTATGTCATTGTTATGCTCCTACACACTCTTACGCCTTTAATATGCACCTAAATTCTTCATATGTCATTTGATACTTGCCTAAATGTTTCTTATGCCAACGATATGCTCCAAATTTCCTTTCTCCTATTGTTGTGCTTAAAGCATGTTTCGAATGAGGTAACCCTTCCTGATTTTATATCAAATGAGATGCTTTCAATGAACACTTGTATATATACTTTTGTATTTTGATACCAAGCCTACTTGAACTTCCCCTATCGCCATGGATATGTTAGTCACTTGCTGAGTTCTGTTATGCTCACTCCGATTGTTATAACTTTTATTTTTAGGTTAGCTTATCAGTTTCTGGAATGTTTAAAATCAATTGAGGAAGGGAATGCTAGAAGATTTTGGCTTGAGCTTTAATGGTTAATAAGTTTTGTTGTACAAGAATATTTTGTGCTTAAGGAAATGTCTATGATAAATCTAAACTTATGTTTTTTTGCAAAAGTTAAAGAACCTCTCGTGTTAGGATTTGAAATGTTAAGTTTAAATTGTATAATGATATGAACATATGGCAAATGTTGATTTTGTAATTATATGGATTCCCACACTTATGGATTTAGTGATGTGGATGTTGTTTAGTTGAGTTAGTTTTGGATTTTATGAATCAATGAATGGAGTGGAGTATGACTTATGAAATTGTATAGGTTTACGGAGTATGAATTTATAGGTGTGTGAATATTGATTTGATTGTTTCTTAGTATTCTAAAAAAAATTTAGTTTGGATCTTGGATTTATATTGTTGTTAAAATCTTAATGTTATGGATTTTAAGATAGGGTCACACCTCCTGAACGAGATTAAAATTCGAGGGGCGTGACAGCAATGATGCTCCTCTCGTGGGGAGAGGAGAATAGAAGGTGGCTACTAAGAAAAACCCCAGCCTATGGGCCTTTGGTTCTCTCCTATTTATAGAGGTCCCCTGTAAACCCTAATGGATCCTATCCTATTGGATATTGGATCTCCATCCAATTACCCAAGCCTTTTGATTAATGGGTCTCTACCGAATAATCTAGCTCTTATTGGATCTCATCCATGAGATCCAATTATACAGGAACTTATTGGATATCCAATAAGGTAGGGGCTCCGGCGAATATCTCATATCCGAATCTCTACTTGTCGCAACACCTACCATATGTGTGTGACCCTCTAGGCCCAATATCGAGCTGGCCGTGAGTCATACCTGTCAGAACTCCTTTTGACTCAGTGAATTATTATCTCTATAATAATTCACTTGACTTATTGACTATGGATGTACTAGGCCACTACCCCATAGTCCCCAGACGATATAGGGGAATCCAATCCTTTATACCTATCTATCCTCAATTACCATATACATATAGTCCCTCATTTATCTAATATCCCAGAAACCATATATTGGGCATGGTTCTGTCAGGCCTATACGGTTTCCAATCGAGTCTTGCTCTAATCAGATTCTCCTGGAGAACTCTTTCCTTCTCAATCCGAATGACCCTAGCTAGGGATTTACCTAAGCAAGAACACATGGGATATTCCTCTCATGATATCGAGAGTGGATGGCTTGCAGGGCACCTATGACTAGCAATCTCCGACTTAACCTAAAGCTAATCACCTGTGTCTGATCCCCATCAAACCCTTCTGATGCTAAAAAATAAAGACAATATGAGATAATGGCTTTGTCAATGGATCTATAATGTTATCTTTTGATGGAACTCTTTCCACTAGTATATCTCCTCGGGTCATAATCTCTTTGATCAGGTGAAACCTCTTCAGAATGTACTTGGACTTTTAATAAGACCTCGGTTCCTTCCTTGAGCAATCGCCTCGTTATTGTTGCAATATAAGGGAATCGACTCCTTACTACTTAGCACGACTACCAGATTTGTGATAAACTTTCTCATCTAGACTCCCTCCTTTACTACTTCTACCGTAGCAATGTACTTCGCCTCTATGATCGAGTCAGCAGTAGTAACTTGCTTTAAACTCTTTCAGCATACTGCTCCTATATTCAGGGTAAACACATAACCTGAGTTAGACTTATTGAATCTCGTATTTTGATGATGAAACCAATTAATTATGTTTTGTGATATAATTATGTTTTAAGTCATGCAGGTTTACTTTCAATTAGGATTAGATAATTGAAGCAGGAATAATCGATGTTGGGTTGGAGGAAAATATGTTGGAAGATTGGACATCGAGTGAAGGATCGATTGACGTATTGGCAGAAGGCTTCAGACAAAGGATTCAGGCATCGAGCCAACAAGAGTGGAGTTGTGCCAAGGAGATCAGAGTTATGGAGGGCAACTACTCATTGGGCAATAGGCCGTAAGAGAGGATGATGCACCGAAGAACCAGATGAAGCACCGATGGACTAATGACATGTCGAACAAATTGATTCACTTTGTAATAATTATCGAGATCGATGTAGGATTATGTCTAATTGGGTTAGAATTAGACCAACTCAATTAGGGGCCAATTGGGCCTATACCCGGATAGGTTTGGGCCGGACTCAAGGTCCAAATAATGTTACTGAACCCTGTCTGGTAGTGGCACTATCAAACTGGGGTGGTGGAACTGCCCGGGGTTCAGTCCCTCAAGTGGTCTAAGTGATGGTACCACCTAGTGTTAGGTGCCTGGGCGATGGCACCACCAGACTTGGTAGTGGTATCGCCCAGTGTCAGGTAGTCTAGGTGATGGTACCACCAGACTGGGGCAATGGTATCACCTAGTGTTAATGTACTGGGCGGTGGTACCACCAAGCACAAGTGTTGTGATAGGACCCTAGTAGGGTTGGGTCCTACTCAACCAAGTAGTAGCTAATAAAAACCCTGTGAGAGTGTAATAAATCCCACCTAGTTGTCTTTATCCTATAAAGAAGAGTGGCTAGGGTTTACATTTGGGTCTTTGGACTTCTTAGCCGCCACCCACCTTTACTAGGCCGGTCAGCTAATGTTGAGGGAAAATGGGTAGTTCACTTAGGAACCAACCCCTAGGGCTAGGGTTTGGAGCCCTATATAAGCATATAGCCTCCATCTCTTTGGAATAACAAGATTCATCTATAATTGCAGCCACCCGACTGACTACTAGGAGGGTGGAACCTGTTAGGGATCGAGCAGCACTAAGAGGGGGGGGGGTTGAATTAGTGCAGCGGTAAGGAACGATAGATTTTTGAGCGATTAAAACAAGTTTGGAAACTTCGTATGAATGAATGCAGCGTTTCATTTGAACCCGGAAAGATTGCGTTTTAACTTTAAAGCATATATAAAAAGATGAAGAGAAAGTTGAGTAAATAAGGCAGCAAATGAAGAGGGTTTGCAGCAAAGTAAATAGCAAGAACGTAAATGCAAACCAGATTTATGGTGGTTCGGTCATTCGACCTACATCCACTTCCGAAGCCTTCTCCGATGAGGCTCCCAACTTCCACTAGCAAATCCTTTTGTAGGGGAAGGACCAAATACCCCTCTTACAACCCTTTTACAAGAGGTTCACACTCTTACAAGTTTTCACAAAGAGAAGGAAATGAGGTGAACACTTAAGCAAATGAAGAATAAGACTTTCCAAGACTTATTTTCAAAATCTAACTCTCCAAGGGTTCTCCTTTCAACTGAGAAAGGAGGGGTATTTATAAGCCTCAAAGTGATTCAAATTTGGAGCCCAAACTTGGAGCCAAAATTTGAACCTTTTTGAGTTTCTCGGTGCTGTCAGTACTGGCAGACTGACACACCCAGGCGGTGCTACCGCCTCAGCCAGGCGGTGCTACCGCCTCAGCCAGGCGGTGCTACCGCCTGGCTTTCCAGGCACCAGGCGGTGCTACCGCTTGGCTTTCCAGGCGCTGGGCGGTAGCACTAGTGCTACCGCCCCAGGCTAGGCAGTGCTACCGCCCTAGCCAGGCGGTGCTACCGCTTTATCTTGCATTTCTTTGGCGGTGCTACCGCCCGACACAAAGTGTTAGGCGGTGCCACCGCCAAACATTGGTTCTTTGTTGGCGGCACCGCCAAAGACATTGGTTCTTCTTTGGTGCCACCACCCAGCACATATCCACTCTTGGTTTGGGCCGAAAACTCAGCCCAAACCGGTCCCAAACAAGGCCCAATAGGTCCATACTTGGGTTAAAGGATTAACACCTAATCCTAACCCAAATTAATATGCTAACTACGAAATTAAAGATATTCCTAAGCTATTACAGAGTCCGCAAGTCAAGTCTTCTTCCGGCGAGCTTCCGGCGATCTTCCGGTGGTCTTCCGACGATCCCTCGGAAACCATCCTGCGGACTCCCGGCAAGCTCTCGGACTCCACGATGATTTCGACGAGTTCCCCCAAGCTTCTTTGGCAAGCTCCGATCTTTCTTGGCAAGCACCGCGAACTTTCGATGAACCTTTCGGCGAACTTCCGAAAACCCTTCGGCAAGCTCCCTACTCGTTCTCGGCCGGTTCCAGCAGCACTCCCAACGAATCTTCGGACTTCCATCGAACACTCGAACTCCCAATGATCCATCGCACTTAACTTCGGCTCTTTGTTTCGCTTTATGTCTTCATCCTTATCGTAGTTACTCTTGCACACACAAACACCAAACACTCTACTTCGATCTAGACAGTTATTACAACGCAAATTGACATTCAATTGCCCAGCACGTCATTGGTCGGCGCTTCGTCTGATCCTTCGGCACATCGCCCTCTCTTGCGGCTTGTTGCCCAATCGACAGTTGACCTCCGCAACCCTGATATCCATGGTGCAACTCTGCACTTCTTGGCTCGATGCTCGACGTCCGAAGCCTCCTGCCGATAGTCGACCGAACCTCCAGCTCGACATCCAATATCCTGACGTGATCACCTCCGACGCAACGTCAATTCCTCTAGCATCAACTGTCTAATCCTGATCAATAGTAGACTTGCGTAACTCAAAACATAATTAGACCATAAATCATAATCAATTAGTTTCATCATCAAAATCCGAGATTCAATAGAACCCCTACAGCGTTCCAAGGGTTAATCCCCCTCAAAGATCAATCTACATAGAATTCCTTTAGGGTTCTATCATCATCTGGTATCAGAGCAGTGATCGTGCTACTTTTGCTGCTATTCTTGCTGCCCACCATCAACCAAGCAATTCTCACAATTGCTCTTGACGTTGCCGTCTCCACCGTCATCTTCTACCGTAGATCAAATCAATCTACTGTTGCCACCTCTAATTACATCAGAAATCTGGTATTCTCCTATCACCAATACCTTTTGCTACTATAATTTTTCATTCAAAATACCAAAAAGAAGTATTGCCATCTATCCTTTGCTGTGAATTCCTTTCATCATAAAAGTTATCATCTTTGCGAATGAAGGATTGTTGCAAAAAATTTCAGCCGCATATTGCTGCCTTTAAACTGATCTATTTGCTATCCTTTTTAAACAAAATTTCTTGTGCACTTCATAGATCATCTTGGCTTTCATCTGTGATTGATCTATTATGGAATTCATCTCTAAAACATTCCTGTGTTGTCGTAAATTTTCATCGTAAACCATTAAAATTTTTCAACGAGAATTCTGCCATCGCAACTAGGACCAATTTCCTTGCTGTTATGTTAACAAAATTTTCTTGATCCAATTTGTCATCATCACTATTATCTAAACCAAGAATTTGCTGTCAAATCCCCTCCTCAAATCTTGGGATTTTTGCTAGAAATTTCATCGAGAAATCGCTGTTTCTTCGACGATAATTCTGCTCTTACGAGACAGCACATATCTGTAGCAACTTCTTCTGATTTGTTGCTAAAATTTTCTTGATCCAATTTGTTATCATTACTGTTATCTAAACTGAGAATTTGCTATTAAATCTCCTCCTCAAATCTCAAGATTTTTGCTGAAAATTTTATTGAGAAACTATTGTTTCTTCGATAATAATTTTGCTCTTACGAGATAGCACATATCTACAGTAACTTCTACCGAATTGCTATCAAAATTTCCTTGATCTAATTTGTCATCATTGCTATTATCTAAACTAAGAATTTGCTATCAAATCCCCTCCTAAAATCTTAGGTTTTTTGCTGGAAATTTCATCGAGAAATCGCTATTTCTTCGACGATAATTCTGCTCTTACAAGACAGCACATATATGTAGCAACTTCCATTGATTTCTATCAAACCCTTACTGCCATCTACCACAGATCTAGAACCCTCTTCCCAACCTTCATCTACTTCTATCAAAGCCCTAAAACTCCATCAAATTGTATCCCCAAACCAAACCCAAAACAGCCACAAAATAAGCCTAAACTACAGCCTACATCCACCAATCTACCAATCCTTTCGGCCACAAACAACTACACCCCAAGTGCTGGGCGTGAAGGCAAGTTTTCGTCAAGTTGATGTGCAAACTTATGAAAGTGTTCAACGCTCGACACTATACTGAAGACCCATCCAGTCATGTGCCACCCGGGTGGTTCTTGGGTGCTGAGATGGCTGACAAAATTTGGGTGGCTGCGAGCTGCAGAAATCAGCCCGCGGCATACAGAAACAGAGCTATTTTTTGGGGTTTTTGGGTAGATGCAGCGAGCGATCATTCTGCAGCGCTGAGAGCTATTGTTTCTTACATTTTTCAGGGAAAACACACCAAAACATGACAAAACAAGTTGCCAAGGATATGTATATGCATGGGCAAGCGACGAACGGAACGTTGAACGAAGTTCTTGCGAGTGTGCGACGACCGTTCGTGACATTCTCCCCCACTTAAGCTATCGACGCCCTCGTTAACACTCTTTGGTAGGCTTTGATAGCTGTTTCTTCATGTCGGAGGGTATCTTCTGGCTCCCAACTTGCTTCGATTCTAGAAAGCTTCGGCCACTTCACCAAGTACTCAATCTGCTCAGCTCTGTTGGGTAGCTTTGTCTTGCAATCCGCTAAAATGATTTCAAAATCGAGAAGCACCCTTGCGCCCACTTCGATCATACTTAGTTGGAATTGCCTAAGTCTTGAGGTGCCCTTGCGACATACGCGTCCGCAAAGGGTCAGCCGAGCTGCAACCTCGTGCAGGTCCCGTAGGACCCATAAAACAGAAGTTGATTAGTTGTTGGAATGAGCGACGGACAAGTCCCAACGTCTCACGAAGAGGGAAGCTTTACAAGTAATTGAGCGAGCACTTGGAGTGTAGAAAAGTAGAGGAAGAGAGGAGAAAAATAAGGACTTTAGAAGGGTGACCGATACATGCCTTTAACCTAGCAACAAAAGAGAGATCTTAACATTACAGATTTGAAGGCATATACTATAGCATCCAAGGAGGCAATCAATGCTAAATTTGAAGTCTTTGAGATGCGAGTAGAGGATAAGTTTCGGACTCTCTTTGCCGAACTTAGTTTGGCTCGATCATCGAGCCTGAAGAAATCACATCAAGGAGAGAGCTCAGACTAAAGAGATGACTTTCAAGAGAGGGGAGGCTCTATGATTGATCTCTACTATTCACGCATGAGGGTGGACTTCCCTAGATGGGAAGAAGGAGACCCGATTGGTTGGATCTCGCGCATGGAGCAATATTTTTGATACCACAAAACTACGGACGCGTCTATGGTGGAAATTATGACTATACATCTTGAAGGAGATACTATACAGTAGTTTGATTAATTTGAACACACTCATGGAGTCCTCTCATGATGACAATTCAAAGAAGGACTACTAATCTACTTCGGACCAACCGATTACGAGAACATTGACGGACAACTAGCAAAGATCTGACAAATCTCCACCATTCAAGAGTATCAAACTAGGTTTCAAAGGTTATCTAATCAAACTCATGATTGGTCTAAAAAATAGCTATTAGAAATATTTATTGAGGGCTTGAAGCTAGAGATTCGGAGAGAAGTTAAAGCGCGACAACCGTACATGCTTATGGCCGCCATCTCTTTCGCATGACTTCAAAAGGAGCGATTGAACCACGAAGCTTGGAGGACTAGGGTCACTCCCCAACTAAAAATATCAAAGCTCTCAGCCTCCCCTACTTTAAACCAAGCTCCTGCACTAAAAAAATTGATAAGAGAAGAGCTTCGAGAGTGATCTACGAAGGGGTTATGTTGGCATTGCGATGAGCCATGGAGCCGCAAGCATCGCTGTACAAAAGGGAGACTTCTTGTGATTGAACCAGTGAAAGAAGAGGTTATTGAATAGCCAAAAGAGAGCCTTGAATATAAAAAAGAAGACGCAAAAGAAGAGCCATAACCGACCAACTTTATGGTACACGCATTAGCCGGCTACTCAAATCCGCAAATGATGAAAGTTTAAAGCCTTCTCAAACAACAATCGATCACTGTTCTCATCGATACGGGCAGCACTAATAACTTCCTAAATAGTAAGGTTGCTACTCGGATGGTGCTCCACATCGAAGGTTGCAGCAAGTTCGACGTAAAGGTCGTCGACGGTCGAATCCTAAAGTGCGACCAAAGATGCCCGCAGGTGAAACTATTACTGCAAGACCAAGAAATGTCACTAATTTCTTCCTCATATCAATTGATGATTATGAGGTCATGTTGGGCATAGAATGCCTAACGACACTAGGTGACATCTCTTGAAATTTTTTCAAATTAATTATGAAATTCTACTATAAAGGCAAACAAGTCAATCCTACGTAGGAAGCGCGGAAGCAACGTAACCACTGTTTCGACCCAACGAATGGAGAATATTTTATACAAGATAAATGGTGGCTTTTTGATGCATCTCCAACAGCAACTAGAGAGGAAGTAAATAGAAATTGAAGATCAAAATCTCGCCCAATTACTTGCTGAATTTGACAATGTTATTGTTGAACCGCGTGGTCTTCCTCCTACTCGACAACATAACCACCGAATTCCAATTCTTTCGGGCAAATCACCAGCGAACTCTCAGCCATACCACTATCCTCACCTCTAGAAGGATGAAATTAAGAAGATTGATAAGGAGATGCTCGCCATTGTGCACGTAGAAATGAGGTGGAGACCCTACTTGATCGGCCGGTGATTTCAGATTAAAACTGACCATAGAAGACTCAAATACTTTTTAGAGCAGAAGATATCATCCCTTGAGTAGCAAAAATGGGTAACCAAACTTCTAGGATTTGATTATGAAATTATTTACAAAAATAGGAAAGAAAATGTTATTGCAGATGCACTCTCACAACTACCTGAGCAAGCTAAATTTTCAGCCATCTCTCTTCCTACCATCGGCTTCCTCGAGGATATTAGGGAGGAATAGAAGAAGGATCTAGAGACCAGATATATCATTAAAAAATTATAGGATCCAAGCGCAATAGCTCACTATACTTGGGATTTGAGGGATTTATGCTACAGAGGTCGTATTGTGCTTATACCCAACTCCCCTTGCATCAAAGTCATTCTGCATGAAATGCACTCTACACCTTCAGCAGGGTACTCTAGATTTCTAAGTACCTACAAAAGAGTGAAGCAAAATTTTTATTGGAGAGGGATGATAAAAATTATTTCTGAATATGTGGCACAATGTGATGTATATCAACAACAAAAGGGTGAAAAAGTGGCGAGTCTAGGAAAACTACAACCACTACCCATACCAGAGTCAATGTGAACTGACATCTCCATGGACTTCATCGAAGGGCTGCCACCTTCCAAAGGTAAAAACATAATCCTCATAGTGATTGATCAACTTACGAAATATGCTCATTTTTGTTCTGTGCGAAATCCTACACTATTGCTAGTATTGCTCAGATTTTCACAGAAAATATTATTAAACTGCATGGGATGCCAAGGTCCATTATAAGTGATCATGACAGGGTCTTCACTAGTAAATTTTGGACCGAGTTATTTTAGTTGCAGGGCACCAAACTCAAGATGAGCATAGCATATCATCCACAAACTGACAGCTAAATAGAGGTGGTAAATAGATGTTTAGAGACATACCTTCAGTATTTCGCTAGTGACCGGCTAAAGGAGTAGATGAAATGGCTCCCTTAGGCTGAATAGTGATATAACACTACGTATCATTCATCTACAAAATGTACCCTATATGAAGCATTGTATGGTCGGCCGGCCCTTGTGATTCCAAAGTATGTAATTGGCTCAGCCAAGATAGATCAGGTCGACCAAGATTTAATTGACAGGGACAAACTCCTACAGCTACTAAAAGATAATCTCTCTACCGCTCAAGCCAGAATAAAGCAGCAAGCCGACACACGATGAAGCGAAAGAAAATTTTCAATAAGAGGATGCCATATTGGAGCTGTGGCATACAAACTTAAAATACTTGAGGATGCCAAAATTTACCCTATCTTTCATGTGTTATGTCTGAAGCCCAAGTTGGGAGAACACGAGTCACCTCAGATCTAACTGCCCAACACAACTAATGATAGAGATATTCAAGCCTAACCACAAGCTATCCTCGACTGCAGAATCATGATGCATCACCGACGTCCCTCTACTAAAGTACTAGTGTATTGGAATAATTTACCACTCGAAGACGCCACATGGAAATCATATGAGGAGCTAAAGACTTGGTTCCCTGAGTTCATGAAACCTCAGCCTTGAGAACAAGGCTGATTTGAAGTGGGCGGGCTTGATAGGACCATAGAAAGTTTGGGTCTTACTCAACCAAGTAGTAGCTAATAAAAACCCTATAAGAGTGTAATAAACCCTACCTAGTGGTTTTTATCCTATAAAGAAGAATGGCTAGGGTTTACATTTGGGCCTTGGGCTTCTTAGTCACCACCTCCTTTACTAGGCCGATCGCCTAATGTTGAGGGCAAAATTGGTAGTTCACTTAGAAAGCAACCCCTAGGGCTAGGGTTTGGAGCCCTATATAAGCATGCAGCATCCATCTCTTTGGAATAACAAGATTCATCTATAATTGCAGCCATCCGACTGACTACTAGGAGGGTGGAACCCCTATAGCGTTCTAAGGGTTGAAACCTCTCAAAGATCAATCTACATAGAATTCCTCTAGGGTTCCTATCACGGTGCTACCGCCAGCACCCTAAAAATAGGGGTGATTCAAATTTGGGCTTCAAATTTGAATCCACTTGGGGTCTATAAATACCCCAGCTATTCTTACTTAGGACAGTAAGAATTGAGCAGAAAAAAAAGCCAAAACTATGTTGAAACCCTTGTAATAACATAGTGTCCCTCCTCCTTAAACATAGAAGTGTACTCTAAGGGAGAGTGAGGGAAATCTTGTAAGAGAGGGCTGTAAAAGGGAGATTAGTCTTCGCCCGTTGAACGAAGACTGCTAGTGGAAGTCGGTGGCCTCAAGTGAAGAGGAATCGGGGACGTAGGTTGGATGATTGAACCACTATAAAAATGGATTTACGTTTACTTCTTGCTTTTTATCCTTGCTGCAAACCTATTTACGTTGCTGCTCTACTTTCTCACTACTTTCTCACAATCGCCTTCAAGTTAAAAACCTTTTTGATAGGCTTACAATCGAAATTGGTTTTCATCGTACGAAGTTTTTTGAAATCACCAAATTTGTCATAATCTTTACCGTTGTACTAATTCACCCCCCCCCCTCTTAGTGTCAAACTAAACCTAATAGTTAGTATCAGAGCTTGATATTTCTCATTTCGATTTATACCTAAGAGAAATGACTCTTTTCAAATTTCAAGAGGGTTTTTATATTGTTCATTCTCCTATGTTCAATGGGACGGACTATACTTATTGAAAAACCTAAATAAGAATTTTTTTACTTTTCTTGAATTTAGATTTATGAAATATTATTAAAAATAGATTTCAACTACCCTCTAAACGAATGAATGGATGGATTTTGAAAAAAAAAAATCGTTTTCTTTAAATGCAAAGGCTATGAATGCCTTATTTTATACTTTAGATAAAAATTAGTTTAATCAGATTTTAACTTGTAAAATTACTTTTGATATTTGGCACACACTTAAAATCATGCACGAAGGTACTAGTAGAGTCAAAGACTTGAAAGTAAATATTTTAATACATGATTTTGATCTTTTTTGAATAGCACCAAGCGAAACTATTAGTGATATGTACACCCATTTCACGGATGTCATCATTAGTTTGAAAAGTCTTGGTAAAAGTTTTTCAAGTTTTGATCTTGTTAATAAAATTTTATAATCCATTCCAAAAAGGTGGGATCCAAAAGTAATGGCGATACAAGAAACTAAAGATTTAAATAATTTTCCTATTGAAAAATTCATTGGCTCATTGATAACATATGAAATAAGCTTCTTGGAATACAATGAACATAAGAACCACCTTTTAAAGAACAGGAAGGTAATTGCACTTAGAACGGAAGAAGACCACTTGAGTGATAACTCAAGTGATGATGATGAGGAACATAAACTTCTAACATTAAAGTTTAAAAAGTTTATTAAACAAGAATTGAAAAATACATGAACTTAAAAATCTGAAGCCAAAGAGCTCCAAAGATGAGTACACAAAAGTGAAGAAGAAGAAGAAGAAAGTGAGCAAAAAAGAATCAAGTGATGAAGTAATGAACCGTGCTTTGATGGCTTTTGACTACAATGTAAGTAACTCTCCCAAAATATTTTTACCTTATTATGAGATTACATGGTCTTTTCATAAGTTGCTTAACTTAGTTTGTAGGAAATAAAAAATCTATTTACAAAAATATATCATGCTCTTCTTTCAAGCGTTTTTTTAAAAAGGGGTTGATCATGAAAATTATATGTTTTATGATAAAGGAACAAAATGTCAGATTTAAATTTAGTACAATTTCATGTATGCTTTCCGTATCGATTTTCGGTCTTAAACATGATGCACATCTATGTATGCTATGAATTTCTTGAATGTGGTTTGATGATTTGTTAATAGATGCTTGTATCATGCTTATGATTTGAAATATTCTATTAATGTGTCTTAATGGTTTTTATGACAAAACTTGTGAATCGAATTTATACGATGTCTTTATGAAATCAATTGCAAAACTAAAAGACTTAACCCATATTGCTTTTCTGAATATAAAAAAAAAATAAGGGGGTGATGATGCTTTTTGTTCTAAACATGATGCTTGAAAAAAATTGAACAAGCTCATTTCAATTGAAACACATAAAAAAAGGGGAAGGAAAATGTATTGTCATGATGAATCAAATCTTTTGCTTAAAGATGCTTTATATGTTTGGTCTTAATCATTTTTATGATGAAATTTTTAGATGACGTGTCATATTTTTGGTATTAATAATGAAACTTATGTTTCGGTTTTAAACTTGATACACATCTTTTATACAAAAAGGATTTAAGCATGCTTACATGTAATCAATCTATGTTGCTCTTAATAAATTTCCTAAATGAAAGATCTTGATTATAATTTCGGATTTATATGATGATACATGGCTTTCGAATAAAAAATTTGAACATACCTTTTGAAATCATCCTTGATAATGATGAAATAAAAATATTAAAAGATTGTTGTCATGTTTAATGATTTTATATTATGGTATCATGCATGAGGATTTGACCTATTGATATTATAAGGTGTCATATTTTGATGATGAAACTTATGTTTTGGTTTTAAATATGATACTCGTCTTTTAAAACTTAAGCATACTTATATGAAACAAACAACTTAAAATGAAATACATTGTCATTATAAATCAAATCTTTTGAAGATTCCTTGTATAAAGTGTTATATTTTTGGCCCTTGACGATCTTTTTGACGAAATTTGTCTTTCGCTCTTGAATGTTGATACTTATTTTTATTAAAGGCAAAGGCATGCTTATAAGAATTGTTGGGATCAAGAGCGGCACTAAGAGAGGGGGTGAATTAGTGCAGCAGATAAAGATGATAAATTTTGATGATTTAAAATAAGTTTGGAAACTTCATATGATTCAAAGCAATGTTTCAATTAAAAGCATTTCGATTAAAGCCCGGTTGGAAATGTATTGAACTTGAAAGCATTTAAAGAAAATGATGACGAAGTCAAACAAGTAAAGAAAGTTTGCTGAAATGTAAATTGCGATAACGTAAATGCAACCCAATTTTATAGTGGTTCGGTCATACGACCTACGTCCACTCCCGATTCCTCTTCACTTGAGGCCACCGACTTTTTCACTAGCTATCATCCTTCTAACGGGTGAGGACAAACTCCCTTTTATAAACTCTATTTACAAGGCTTCCCTTAACACCTCTCTTAAAGACAACTTCAAACTTTGGAGGAGGGATTTTAACTAAAACTAACAGAGATTTCCCTTAGTTTCTTACACAATTCTTGCTATCCCAAGCAAGAACATCTGGGGTATTTATAGACCCCAAGAGGATTCAAATTTGGAGTCCAAATTTAAATCACTCGGGATTTCAAGGGTATTGGCGGTACCACTACCAATGTTGGGCAGTACCATCGCTCAGGGTTTTTACCCCTATCAGTGTACTGGACGATACTACCGCTCAGGCTTTTTACCCCTATCAGTGTACTGGGTGGTGCCACCACCTAGCCTGGCAGTACCACCGCCTAGCACACTGACATGGTCAATGTATTGGGCGGTACCACTACCCAGCCACAATGCCACCACCCAGACACTTTGCCCCAAGGCGGTACCACCGCCTAAACCACATGGGAGACTGAATCCAAGGGGTACCATCACCCTAGTCTAGTGGTGCCACCGCTAGATAGGGTTCAGCAACCTTGTTTGGGCCTTTTATCTGGCCTAAATCTGTCTGGGTACAGGCCCAATTGGCCCCTAATTGGGTTGGCCCAATTACAACCCAATTAGACCTAATCCTACTCCGATCTAAATAATTATTATAATATGAATTATAATTAGTTGCCCGGCATGTCATTGGCATATCGGCGCTTCGTCTGTTTCTTCAGCGCATCATCCTCTCTTACAGCTTATTGCCCAATCAGCAGTTGACGCCTGCAACCTTGATCTTCTTTGTGCAACTCCACTCTTCTTGGCTCGATGCCTGATTTCTTTGTCAAAAGTCTTCTGCCAATTGTCGACCAGACCTCTGGCTCGATGTCCAATCTCTTGACATGATTTCCTCCGGCGCAACGTTGATTCATCCTATGTCAATTATCTAATTCTGATCGAGAGTAGACCTGCGTGACTTAAAACGTAGTTAGATAAACAAAACACAATTAATTAGTTTTATCATCAAAATCCAAGATTCAATAATCTCCCCCTTTTTGATGATGATAACTAATTGATGACTTACAGAGTTAACCTTAACTCCTCGAAATTTAACCAAACTCCCTCTATCAATATGCCATTGATAGAACACTTGGATTATCCCAAATCCAAGTAACATGTATCAAAATCATGTTGTCAAAAACATCATGCAAATATGTAAAATATTTAATCA
Organism: Musa beccarii; assembly: GCA_024322285.1. Classification (NCBI taxonomy): domain Eukaryota; kingdom Viridiplantae; phylum Streptophyta; class Magnoliopsida; order Zingiberales; family Musaceae; genus Musa; species Musa beccarii. Next base: position 43,451,696 of record CM044400.1, on the reverse strand, counting down.
ACATTACATTGCATGAAGTCATCAATCTACTTCCCCCCTATGTTATCAACAAAAAGGAGAAGTAGCTCTAGCTATATTAAAAGATATGCAAGTCAACTCATATAAGCTAGATTTACCACATTCAATCATAGCAAGGTTTTTTGAGTTTAATTTTCAAGCTAAAGATTTACAATATACATCACTTTGAATATGCAAGCTAATAGTTTTCAAAGATGTGCAAGTTTGCACTTTATTTCTCACGATAGGCAATATTGCAATATTTGCATCCTTTGAGATAGCAATTCTTAGCTTCTCATGAAATTGCAAGGTAGGAATCAAGATGGCAAATTCTTTGCAATGTTCGAGCTAGCAAATTTTTCATTGAGATGTGTAAGCTAGCAATAAACTTTCTCCCCCTTTGTTTTTGTCAAAAAGAAGGGAGGACTCAATGGCTAAAAATTTCAATCATTATACAAGTCATAAAGAATTCATGAAAGATATCAATAAGGATCAATTCGAGAATACAAAAGATATCATTCATGGTTCATTTACATTCTTTCCAATGAGATCAAGATCAAGATTCATGAGGTAATAAGGAGCTACTTGAAGCATTCTCATCAAGATCACATTAAAAGTATTCCAAGTATCAAGATCACGAATTTATAAAAATTCAAGTATTAAATTCCGAGAAATCAAAAGACAAGTTATATTTTATTTTGAAAATTCTCTTTTGATAAATGAAATAATCATGGCATACGATCTTGATTTTAAAAAGTTTCAAGTTATAATTATCAATTTCATGAATCGTTAATATTTTCTTTAGCAAAGAATCACATGAGCACTTGATTATTGCATAAGAATTCTCATTGCATCATGATTTATGAATTCTTTCTCTACAATATGAATCATAGGAGGTATAATAGCAATGATATCAATCATAATTCATTTGGTAGAAAATAGCAAAGAGAACAACTTGATTCATGCATGATAGATCTAAATTCATCATGAATCATAAAAATAATTTCAAGTATCAATTATCGATATATCAAGACTTGGATTGCTTTCCTCTTTAGTAAGTGAAAAAAGAAGTAATCATAGAGGAAAGTATTTCAATTTGCATAAAATATCTCAAGTCAAGAATTCATTAGAGAGTTCATGATTTGCTTGAAACAAAAATCTCATTCAAACCAATTTGACAACTTGAAACCCATAATCAAGTCAAAATCATTTTTGAGATTCAAAATGCTAGCAATTTGCATAAATCATGACAAGTGATACATCAAAGCTCTACATCAATATTTCAATCATCAAGTAATGAAGCATACAAAGAAGTATTGAAACATAGGAGAAAAAAAATCAAATTACACATACAATGTTTCAATCATCAAAGCACATTTTCTCAAGTTTAGTATCGAAAAGTCAAGAGAAGACAATTTATGATTCATTTGCATTTTTCTTCAATAACATGGGAGAATCATAAAAGAGTATGGAGTAAGAGATCTTGAAAAACTCAAGTTATCATGATCACGATGTAGATAAGACTCATTCTAGTTCAATTCATCAACTTTGAACTCATAAACAAATCATCAAAATTACTTTTATAATTAATGAGATTCATAAGATATCATGTAATCATTAATCTCAATAAGATGGGAAAAGCATTTTTTTAAGTGATTCTTTTAACACATCATCAAAATCTCATTCATAATTCAAGTGATTCACAAAATATCATAAATGAATTCATCACTTGTTTTTTATGAAAAAAATTAAAAAACTCTAGAAGAAAGATTTCAAGAAATATGCATTTCCATTTTATAATTCATTTCATATGAGCATATCTTTGTCTTTTAATGTCAAATAGAGATAAGCACGAAAGTTCAAAACGTAAAGGCAAAAATCATCATCAAGATTTTTAAAATCGAAAGATATAACATATCATATAAAAATTCATCATAAAAACAGTTAAGACCAAATACACATTAGTTCAAAATGTGAGAGTCACTCATCATACATAATGTGTTTTATTTTAAGTTGTTTGTTTCATATAAGTATGCTCATGTTTTAAAAGATGAGTATCATGTTTAAAACCAACACATGAGTTTTGTCATCAAGATATGATATCGTAAAGTCATTAAGTATGATAACAAACTTTTAATATTTTCATTTCATCATTATCAATGGTGATTTCATAAGATATGTTCTAATATTTATATGAAAGCCATCATCGTATAAATTTGAAATACAAGTTTTGTCATTAAGATCAAATGCATCAAACATAAAATATCATGATAGTGCATTTTTAATTTTTATATATTTTATTTTATGTGGTTGATCTCATATAACTATATTCAAATTTTCATATAAAAGTCATGCATCATGTTGAGAATGAAATCATCACTATGCATACATTAAACATTTTCATCTATATCGTTATCAATCATGATTTTTGAAACATCATCAAAATCATTTTCTAGGGACTCATTATTTGTCTTTTATAAAAAAATCAAGAACTTTAGAGATAGACAAATTTCAAGAAATATGTATTTTATTTTTATGATTTACTTTATGTAAGCATATCTTTGCCTTTAATAAAAATGGGTATCACATTCAAGAGTGAAAGGCAAATTTTGTAAAATAAATCACAATATGCATTATCGTATAAGTCCGAAATCAACATTGAGAACTTTCATTCAAAAAATTTATTAAGACCAATATAGATTGATTATATATGTAAGCATGCTCAAGTCCTTTTTGTATAAGAGATGAGTATCAAGTTTAAAGTCAAGACAAGTTTCATTATCAAAAATATGGTGTGTTATCTAAAAAATTTCATCATAAAACCGTTAAGACCAAAAGCACAATATTCAAAAATATAAGATTTCAAATTATCAAGCATGATTTCATAATGCATCATCAAAATCATTTTAATTCTCTCTTTCATTAGTTATAATAAGATGTTCAATGCTCAAATTTTCGCTAAAATCATGCATCATTTTATAAATACGAAAAAATAATTTTCGTTATAAAAACCATCAAGTCATCATTCCAAAACATAGGATATCATTACTTCAAATCCTCATGCATAATATCATTAAGCATGAAAACCGAAATACTCAATCATGGATTAACATAATTAATTTTGTGTCAAAATCATACATCAAATCCGATATGAAAATCATAAGCATTCATGGAATCATCTAATCATCAACCATAATTTTTACTTTTCAAAAGTACTAGAAAGAAAAGCATGATATAATTTTTTATTTCATACTATCTAAATTAGCACTCATGAAAAATTTCAAGTAATTTCATAGGCTTTGGTTGAGTTGCTTGCCTTGTAGTTGAAGCTCGTCAAAGCGTAGTTAGCATCTTTATCTTCTTTGCGTGCTTTCCTCTTCTTCATTTTTATGTACTCGTCTTTGGAGCATTCCGGTTTCTTACGTTCATAGCAAGAGTTGGTGTTCTTTCCATTTGTGTTCTTTAATTCATGTTTAATGAACTTTTTAAATTTTAATGTCAAAAGTTCAATGTTCTCAACATTGTCCTCATCACTTGAGTAATCACTCAAGTGGCATTCTCTTGTTCAAAGTGCCAAATCCTTCCTGTTCTTTGGAAGGTGGTTCATGTGTTCATCGAGTTCAACATGTTCCAAGAAACTTATTTCATATGTCATTAAGGAGCCAATTAGTTCTTCCAATGAAAAATCATTTAAATTTTTAGTCTCTTATATTACAGTTACTTTAGGATCCCACCTTTTTGGAAGGAATCTTAAGATCTTGTTAGTGAGTTCAAAATTTAAAAAATATTTACCAAGACTTTTCAAACTATTTACGACATCCGTGAAATGGGTGTACATGTCGCCGATAGACTCGCTTGGTATCATTCGGAAGAGCTCAAAATCATGCAATAAGAGATTTACTTTTGAGTTTTTGAGTCTACAAGTTCCGTCGTGCATGATTTCAAGTGTCCGCCAAATATCAAAAGCCTTTTGCACATGTAGAAATCCGATTGAACTCTTTTTTATCTAAAGCGCAAAATAAGGCATTCATAGCTTTTATATTTAATGAGAAAAATTTTCTCTCCCAGTTCGACCATTCGTTCATCAGTTTCGAGAGAAGTTGAAAGTTGTTTTCAATAATATTCTATAAATCCAAATTCATAGAAATCAAAAAAACTATCGTTCAAGTTTTCCAATAAGTGTAGTCCAAACCGTTAAACAACAGAGGACGAACAATAAAAAAACCCTCTTGAAAATCATGAAGAACCATTTCTCATGAGTGTGAATCCGAATGAGAAATAACGAGGCTCTGATACCAATTATTGGGATTGAGCGGCAATAAGAGGTGGGGTGAATTAGTGCGATGGATAAAGATGATAAATTTTGATGAATTAAATCAAGTTCGAAAACTTCGTATGATTCAAAGCAATATTTCGATTAAAAGCTTTTCGATTAAAGCCCAGTTAGAAACGTATTGAACTTGAAAGCATTTAAAGAAGATGATGAGGAAGTCGAATAAGTAAAGAAGGTTTGTTGAAATGTAAATTATGATAACGTAAATGCAACCTAATTTTATAGTGGTTCAGTCATATGCCCTACGTCCACTCCCGATTCCTCTTCACTTGAGACCACATGTTTTTCCACTAACTATCATCCTTCAAACGGGCAAGGACAAACTCTCTTTTACAAACACTGTTTACAAGGCTTCCCTTAACACCTCTCTTAAAGACAACTTCAAACTTTGGATAAGGGATTTCAACTAAAACTAACAGAGTTTTCCCTTAGTTTCATCCACAATTCTTGTCATCCTAAGCAAGAACATCTGGGGTATTTATAGACCCTAAGAGGATTCAAATTTAGAGCCCAAATTTGAATCACCTCGGATTTCAAGGGTATTAGCGATACCATCGCCCAGGCTTTTTGCCACTGTTAGTGTATTGGGCGATACCTATTAGGGATCGAGTGGCACTAAGAAGGGGGTGAATTAGTGCAACGGTTAAGAATGATAAATTTGACAATTTAAAATAACTTTCGAAAACTTCGTACGTTGAAAATTATGCTTCAATTAAATCCGTAACGAAAGATACTTTAGAAGTAAATTGATTCGTAAGAAGGAGATGAGAAGGTAGAGCATCAAAGTGAAGATGGTTTGTAGTAAAGTAAATTGTAAGAATATAAACGCAAACTGATTTATAGTGGTTCGGTCATACGACCTGCATCCACTCCCGATTCCTTTTCACTTAAGGCCAGCGGCTATTCCACTAGCTATCCTCCTTCCAACGGGTGAGGATCAACTCCCTTACAGCTCTCTTATTTTGATGGGCTTAGGAGGTAACCCTTACAAGGCCTCTCACCCCTCTCTAAGGCTAGATCACACACTTTAGAATAAGAGGGAAGGTTTTGACACAATTTCAGCAAAGTTTTCTCTTCTTCTTTCTCAGTTTTTGTATGTATTTGATCCATGGATGAGAGGGGTATTTATAGGCCTCAAAAGGATTCAAATTTAGAGCCCAAATTTGAATCAATTTTGGTTTTCTCGGTGTTGGCGGTGCCACCGCCTATCAGTGGTGGTGCCACCGCCTGTCAGTGTCAGACACTGACAGTGTACTAGGCGGTGCCACCGCCTATCAATGGTGGTGCCACCGCCTGTTAGTGTCAGACACTGACAGTGTATTAGGCAGTGCCACCACCCACTAGCGGTGCCACCGCCTGGGCTTACTGACCAGTGGTTATACCACCGCCCAGCCCGGCGGTGCCAACGCCTAGGCTCTCGGGTATTGGGCGGTGCCATCGCTTTAGCCAAGGCGGTGCCACCGCCCGGGCTCTTCCAGCTCACTAGTTGGGCCTAAAACTCAGCCCAAACCTGTCCGTTATTGGGCCCAATTGGCCCCTACTTGATTTATAGGATTAACACCTAATCCTAAATCAAATTACGTGCTAACTATGAATTTTAAAGACATATCCTAAGATATTACAAAGTCCACAAGTCAAGACTTCTTCTGATGAGCTTCCGGTGAACTTCAAGCGGTCTTCCGACGTACCCTTAGAAACTATTCTGTGGACTCCTGATAAGCTCCTAGACTTTACGATGATCTTGGCGAGTTCCAATGAGCTTCTTTTGCAAGCTTCGATCTTTCTTAGCAATCTCCACGAACTTCCGACGAACCTTCCGGTGAACTTCCGAAAACCCTTCAGCAAGCTCCCTACTCGTTCTCAACCAGTTCTGGTAGCACTTCCAATGAATCTTCAGACTTTCATCGAACTCTCGAACTCCCAACGATCCATCACACTTGTCTTCGGCACTTTGTTTCACTTTATGTCTTCATCGTTATCGTAGTCAATCCTGCACACACACAAGCAAAACTTTACTTCGATCTAGACAATTATTATAACACGAATTGACATTCTGTTACTCGGCACGTCATTGGTCAGCACCTCGTCCGATTCTTGGGCTCATCGTCCTCTCTTGCGTTTTGTTGCCCAATCAGTTGTTGACCTCCGTAACCCCGATATCCTTGGCACAACACACTCTTCTTGGCCCGATGCCCGACGTACGAAGTCTTCTGCTGATTGTCGACCAGACCTCCGACTAGACATCCAATATCCTAACGTGATCACCCGGCGTAACGTCAATTCCTCCAGCATCAATTGTCTAATCCTAATCGATAGTAGACCTACGTAACTCAAAACGCAGTTAGATCACAAAACACAATCAATTAGTTTTATCATCAAAATCTGAGATTCAACAATCTCTCCCTTTTTGATGATGATAACTAATTGATGACTAACGGAGTTAACGTTAACTCCCCAGAGTTTAACCAAACTCCTCCTATCAATATGTCATTGATAGAATACTTGGATTATCCCAAATCCAAGCAACATTCATCACAAGTTATGAGAATCATCAATTCATCATGCAAATATATAAAATATTCAATTCAATGCATGAAGTCATCAATCTACTCCCCCTATGTCATCAACAAAAAGGAGAAGTTGTATCTAGCTAGTTTAAAAATATGCAAGTTTTACAACACACTGGCTATTAATCACATCATACAACATTTAAGCATAGCTTTGCAATACAACATCCAATCATACCATTCAATCATAGCAAGTTTCAAGATATGTAAGATAGCACTTGTTGTGATGGTATTCATGATCGCAAGTTTTTCTATTCTTCTTTGAGAAGTGCAAGGAAATAGTTTTTAAAGATGTGTAAGCTGCACTTTCTTTGTTTCCTTTGCGATATGCATGATATTTTATAATTTCTTTCTTCTCTTTTGAGAAGAGCAAGCTTGCAAGTTTTGCTTTCTTTGCATGCTAGGAATTTTACATTCATTTGTAATATACAAGCTAGCAAAAGCCTTCTCCCCCTTAGTCAATGTCATAAAGAAAAGGAGGATCAAATATGATGATATAAACTTTTCACATAAGTTTGCATAAAAAAAAATTTACATCAATCTTCAAATCATGATACAAATATATCAATATAATGGATCAAGTCATGATTCGTGATTCATCATAAAGTAAATTTTATTTATATCAAATATTCAATTTACCACACAAGGCAAAGAAATCATGTCACTTCTAAGATATAATATCAAGGCTCAAGAAGAACATGATTCATTTGAGAATGGATAGCATAAAGAGCATCTTGATTCATGCATAAAAATTTTCATCAAGATCACATTTCATAAGAATCAAGATATCAAGATCACGAATTCATAAAAATTCAAGTATTGAATTCTGAGAAATTAAAAGGCAAGATACATTTCATTTAAAGAGTTTTCTTTTGATAAAACGGAAGGAGCATGGTAAATGATCTTGATTTATAAAGAACTTCAAGTTATCATTTGCAAGATCATAATTTCAATAAAATATCTTTATAGAAAAATGAAATCTTTTAAAGCTTGATTCAAGCATTAAATACATCTTAACAAGTCATAATTCCAAAAGATTCAAGAATCACTAAAAGAAAATTCCTTCAAGTTCAATTTGACTACTTCATACTTATCATTAAAATCATTTTCATAGATTCATATAAATGGATTATTTAACACATCATCAAAATCTCATTCATAAAATTTATATATGATAATTATGGATTCATGAATTTCCTATAGAAAGATTGATAAGATTTAGATAGAGAATTGCATTTCGTTTTTATATGCGATTTGCTTCTTATAACTATGCTTTTGCCCTTAATAAAAACAAATGTCAATATTCAAGATGAAAAGTCAAATTGTCATTAAGTCGATCACATTAAGCATATGACATTTTTCAAAAGATTCGATTTAAGAGTTTCACATGGATTCATCAAAACTGAAAACTTTTAGAGAAAGAAAAATTTTCAAGAATTATGCATTTCCTCTTTATGATTTACTTCAAATAAGTATGCTTTTGTCTTTTAATGTCAAATTGAGACAATCATAAAAGTTCAAGACGTAAAGGCAAATACCATCATCAAGATTCTTAAAGTCAAAAAATATAACACATCATATAAATAATTCATCATAAAATGATTAAGACCAAAAACACATAGATTCAAAGTGCAAGAGTCACTCATCACACATAATGTGTTTTATTTTAATTTGTTTGTTTCATATGAGTATGCTCATGTTTTAAAAGATGAGTATCTTTTTTTTAAAACCAACACGAGTTTCGTCATCAATATATGATATCATAAAGTCATTAAGAATGATAATAACCTTTTAACATTATCAATGATGATTTCATAAGATATGTTCAAATATTTTCATGAAAGCCATCATCATATAAATTCAAAATACAAGTTTTATCATTAAAGTCATCAAGATCAAATGCATCAAATATCATGATAGTGCATTTTCTCATCTTTATGAGTTTCAATTTAAGTGATTTGATCTTTTATAAGAATGTTCAAAATTTTCATGTAAAGACCATACATCATTTTTAAGACCGAAAGCATCATCAAAACCATTAAGATTCATGTATTCTATCATACACATTATTTCAAAATATGAGATTTCAAGTCATCAAGTATGATACAATCATTAAGCATGTTTTCATAATGCATCATCAAAATCATTTTAATTCTTTCTTTCATTTGTTATAACAAGATGATCAATACTCAATTTTTTATTAAAATCATGCATCATTTTATAAATCTGAAAAATAATTTTCATCATGGAAATCATCAAGTCCAAATATAATACAAGGCAACATCAAAACCATATTTCTTTTATTTGGAAAATTTGTGGGTTAGGTCTTTTGATTTCATGAAGACAAGTATCATCTAAAAATTTTATCATAAAAAAAAGGGTTAAGACCCATTAATCCAAGATAGAAGTTTTCAAATCAACATCACTTCAAAAAACTCATGCATGATATAAAATCATCAAGCATCATGTTTAGAGACAATGTAAAACATCAAGATACACTTGCATGGGTTAATCCTATTAGGTGTACAAACATTATCACAAATTATACAATCATAATTCATAATTTTAATTTTCAAAAATTACTAGAAAGAAAAAGCATAACAAAAAAATTTCTACCAACTATATCAAGCAACTCATGAAAGGATCATGTAATTTCAAAATAAGGTGAAAGCATTCCAGGTGAGTTACTTACCTCGTTGTCGAAAACCATCAAAGCATAGTTTGCATCTTCATCTTTGTTGCACGCTTTCCTCTTCTTCATTTTTGTGTACTCATCTTTGGAGCGTTCCGGTTTCTTGCATTCATAGCAAGAGTTGGTGTTCTTTTCATTTGTGTTCTTTAATTCTTGTTTAATGAACTTTTTAAATTTTAACGTTAAATGTTCAATGTCCTCAATATTGTCCTTATCACTTGAGTCATCACTCAAGTGACATTTTATAGTCCAAAGTACCAAATCCTTCCTATTCTTTGGAAGGTGGTCCATGTGTTCATCGAGTTCATTGTGTTCCAAGAATGTCATTTCATAGGTCATTAAAGACCCAATGAGTTATTCAAGAGATAAGTCATTTAAATTTTTGGCTTCTTGTATAGCCATTACTTTTGGATCCCACCCTTTTGGAAGGGATCTTAAAATCTTGTTTACTAAATCAAAGCTCAAAAAAGATTTACCAAGATTTTTCAAACTATTGATGATATTCGTGAAACGGGTATACAGGTTGCCGATAGTTTTACTTGGTTTCATTTGAAAAAGCTCAAAATCGTGCATCAAAATATTAACTTTCGATTCTTTGACTCTACTCATTCCTTCGTGCATGATTTCAAGTATTCACCAAATGTAAAAAGCCGTTTCATACATAGAAATCCAATTGAACTCGTTCTTGTCCAAAGCGCAAAATAAGGCATTCATAGCCTTTACATTTAAAGAAAAAGATTTTCTCTCAAAATCCAACAATTCGTTCATTAGTTTAGAGAGAAGTTGAAAATGGTTTTCAATAATGTTCCACAAATCCAAATCCATTGAAAGCAAGAAATTTCTCATTTGAGTTTTCTAATATGTATAGTTCGACCCGTTAAACAACAGAGGATGAACAACCGAAAAGCCCTCTTAAAAGCCATAAAGAGCCATTTCTCACAGGTGTAAATCCGAATGAAAAATAACGAGGCTCTAATACCAATTGTTAGAGATCGAATGGCACTAAGAGGGGGGGGGGTGAATTAGTGCAGCGGTTAAGAACGATAAATTCGATGATTTAAAATAACTTTCAGAAACTTCGTATGTTAAAAATTATGCTTCGATTAAATCCGTAATGAAAGATGCTTTAGAAGTAAATTGATTTGTAAGAAGGAGATGAGAAGGTAGAGCATTAAAGTGAAGATGGTTTGCAATAAAGTAAATTGCAAGAATATAAACGCAAACCGATTTATAGTGGTTCAGTCATACAACCTACATCCACTCCCGATTCCTTTTCACTTGAGACCACCGACTTTTCCACTAGCTATCCTCCTTCCAACGGGCAAGGATCAACTCCCTTACAGCTCTCTCCTTTTAACGGGCTTTCGAGGTAACCCTTACAAGGCTTCTCACCCCTCTCTAAAGCTAAATCACACTTTAGAATAAGAAGAAAGGTTTTGACATAATTTCAACAAAGTTTTCCCTTATTCTTTCTCAGTTTTTGTGTGTATTTGATCCATGGATAAGAGAGGTATTTATAGGCCTCAAGAGGATTCAAATTTGGAGCCCAAATTTGAATCACTTTTGGTTTTCCCGGTGCTAGCGGTGCCACTGCCTAGGATTGCTGACTAGCGGCGGTACCACCGCCTAGCCCGGTAGTGCCACCGCTTGGGCTCTCGGGTTTTGAGCGGTGCCATCGCCCCAGCCAGGGCGGTGCCATCGCCCGGGCTCTTCCAACTCACTGGTTAGGCCTTAAACTAGACCTAAATCATTCCGTTATCAAACCCAATTGGCCCCTACTTGTTTTATAGGATTAACACCTAATTCTAAACTAAATTACATACTAACTACAAATTTTAAAGATATTTCCTAAGCTATTACAAAGTCCACAAGTCAAGACTTCTTTCGGTGAGCTTTTGGTGAACTTTCGATGGTCTTCCGACGAACCCTTGGAAACCATTCTGCAAACTCCTGATAAGCTCCTAGACTTTATGATGATCTTGGCGAGTTCTAACGAGCTTCTTTGGCAAGCTCCGATTTTTCTTGGCAAGCTCTGCGAACTTTTGACAAACCTTTCGGTGAACTTCCGAAAACCCTTCGGCAAGCTCCCTACTCGTTCTCGGCTAGTTTTGGCAGTACTCCCAATGATTCTTTGGACTTCCATTGAACTCTCGAACTCCCAACGATCCATCACACTTGTCTTTCAGCACTTTGTTTCACTTTACGTCTTCATCGTTATCGTAGTTAATCCTGCACACACACAAACAAAACTCTACTTCAATCTAGACAATTATTACAACACGAATTAATATTCTATTGCCTGGCACGTCATTGGTTAGTACTTCATCCGATTCTTCGATGCATTATCCTCTCTTGTGTTTTGTTGCCCAATCGGCGGTTGACCTCCACAACCCCGATATCCTTAGCGCAACACGCTCTTCTTGGCCCGATGATTGACGTATGAAGCCTTCTGTCGATTATCGACTGGATCTCCGGTTCGACATCCAATATCTTGACGTGATCACCCGACGCAACATCAATTCCTCCAACGTCAACTATCTAATCCTGAACGATAGTAGACCTGCATAACTCAAAACGTAGTTAGATCACAAAACATAATCAATTAGTTTTATCATCAAAATCCAAGATTCAATAGTACCATCGCTTGGCACACTAACATGGTCAGTGTATTGGGTGGTACCACTACCCAATTAGCGATGCCACCGCTTGAGCACTCTGCCCCAGGGCAGTACCATCACCCAGACCACCTAGGAGACTAAACCCAGGTGGTACCACTGCCCCAGTCTGGCGGTCAGGGTTCAGCAACCTTGTTTGGGCCTTTCACCCAGCCCAAACCTATCTGGGTACGGGCCCAATTAGCCCCTAATTGGGTTGGCCCAATTATAACCCAATTAGACCTAATCCTACTCCGATCTAGATAATTATTACAATGTGAATCATAATTAGTTGCCTAGCACGTCATTGGCATATCGGCGCTTCATCCGTTTCTTCAGCGCATCGTCCTCTCTTGCGGCTTGTTGCCCAATCAACAGTTGACACCTACAACCCTGATCTTCTTGGTGCAACTCTGCTCTTCTTGGCCCGATGCTCAGTTTCTTTGTCTGAAGCCTTCTGTCGATCGTCGACCAGACCTTCGGCTCGACATCCAATCTCCAAACGTGATTTCCTCCCGCACAACTCTAATTCATCCTACGTCAATTGTCTAATTCTGATCGAGAGTAGACTTGCATGACTTGAAACGTAGTTAGATAAACAAAACACAATCAATTAGTTTCATCATCAAAATCCGAGATTCAACAAGAAGAATCACGTAAATTGAAACAATACATTTTCTACCTTATCAAGATTAATGAATTCATGTAAATCTCTTGAATCATGAAATTGATCATGATGATTTGATAATGAGTTTTATCAAAAATCTATATCATTTTGAATCTCTAAAAAGTTGATGATGTGATGATAACTTTATTCATATTATGAATCTCGAAAGTGATTTTGATTATTTGATTATGAGTTTCGAGTTAACGAATTGATTTGAATGAGATCTTTTGTTTCAAGCGAATAATGAATTTTCTTTTGATTTCATGACTTATTGAGAATTCTTATGCATGAATCATGTTCTCATATGATTCTTTTATGAATGAGATGATATATTCAAATGAATCATGACTTGATCTTTAATATTGATATGTTTTTTATCATGATTCTTTTATATTGGTTGTATGCCCTTTATCATGAATTGAAAATTGATGCTAAAGAAAATATTTGTAAATCATGATCTTGATTTCTCAGACTTATAACTTGAGATTTTTCTTATATGAATCAAGATTTCTCTCAATGCATTCTTGTATAATTCTTTCGCTTTATTAAAAAGATTTATCTAATGAATCATGTCCTTCTTGATTTTTCTTGATATCATATCCTTCATGACATAGAAATGACTTGATTTCTTTGGTTTGTATGCATCATGTGATGATTGAAATATTGATTGATGCAATTTTAATTGAAAAATTGTTTTAAAAAAAAGAAGAAACTATATCATTATATTGTACTCTTCCCTTCTTTTTGACAAAAATAAAGGGGGAGGTAGTTTGCTAGCTTGCACATTGCAAATGAAAGTAAATTGCTATCTCAAACATCACAAAGAAAGGCAAAATTACTAGCATGTAAAGGAAGCAAAATTAGCTAGCTTGCACTTCTCAAAAGAGAAGAGAGATCTTGCTATCATGAACACCACAAAAAAGATTCCAAGCTTACAATCGCAAGAGATGAAAAATTGCTATCTTGCCTATCTTAAGAAGCGAAAGTGCAAACTTGCACATCTCAAGAACCAAATTTGAACATTCTTGAAAATTATTAGCTTGCATGTTTAAAGTGATTGAATGTTGTAAATCTAGCTTGAATGGTATAAAATTTGCATATCTTCAAACTCTAGCTAGATGCAAGTTCTCTTTTTGTTGATGACAAAGGGGGAGAAGTATATTGATGATTTCATGCATGAATGTTGAAATTGAAATTATGATTTTGCATGATTTTTTGATGACATATTGCTTGGAACTTTTTAAAATCCAAGGGTTCTTACAATATGGCATATTATAGGGGGAGTTTGTTTAAATTCTGGGAGTTAAGGTTAACACCATCATCAATTGGTGTTGAATCTCGGATTTTGATGATGAAACTAATTGAGTGTGATTGTGTTTTGTTGTCTAACTGCGTTTTGAGTTACGTAGGTCTACTATCGATCAGGAATAGACAGTTGACGCTGGAGGAATTGACGTTGCGCCGGAGGTGATCACGTCAGGATATTGGATGTTGAGCCGGAGGTTCGATCGACTATCGGTAGGAGGCTTCGTACGTCGGGCATCGGGCCAAGAGGTGCGGAGTTGCGCCATGGATATCGAGGTTGCGGAGGTCAACCGTCGATTGGGCAACAAGCCGCTAGAGAGGGTGATGTGCCGAAGGATCGGACGAAGCGCCGACCAATGATGTGCCGGGCAACTGAATGTCAATTCGCGTTGTAATAACTGTCTAGATCGAAGTAGAGTTTTTGGTGTTTGTTTGTGCAGGAGTGACTACGATAGGAATGAAGACGTAAAGCGAAATAAAGGGCCAAAGACAAGTGTGATGAATCATTGGGAGTTCGAGTGTTCAACGGAAGTCCGAAGATTCGTTGGGAGCGTTGCCAGAACCGGCCGAGAACGAGTAGGGAGCTTGCCGAAGGGTTTTCGGAAGTTCGCCGGGAGGTTCATCGGAAGTTCGCGGAGCTTGCCAAGAAAGATCGGAGCTTGCCAAAGAAGCTCGGGGGAACTCGCCAAGATCATCGTGAAGTCCGAAAGCTTGCCGTGAGTCCGCGGAATGGTTTCCGAAGGTTTGTCGGAAGACCGTCGGAAGTTGACCGGAAGCTCACCGGAAGAAGTTGTCATGTGGACTTTGTAATAGCTTAGGAAACGTCTTTAAAATTTGTAGTTAGCATGTATTTTAGGTTAGGATTAGATAACCCAAAGTGGGGGCCCATTGGCCCTTGATTAGGATGAGTTTGGGCCAAAATTTTGGCCCAAACCGAACCAGCTACGTGTATGCATGCTATGTGCATGCTATCAGTAGCCCGGCATCTATGGCCATCTCTAGCAAGTGACGGTAGCACCGCTTTGCTGGGCGGTAGTACTTGCCCCGATCGTAGCCAGCGGTAGTACTGCTTTGGTGAGCGCGGTAGTACCGCTGGTGAAGCGATAGTACCGCTGGTGCGTAGTACCGCTGGTGCGTGAAAGCCAGCGTAGCACCGCTCGGTCAGCGGTAGTACCGCTTTGGTGCGTGAAAGCCAGCGTAGCACCGCACCGCTTTGGGCGAGGCGGTAGTACCGCTTTGAGTGTGTCGATCTGCCAAGGCCGACAAAGATCAAAAAAATTCAAAGAGATTCAAATTTTGGCTCCAAGTTTAGGCTCCAAATTTGAATCACTTTGAGGTTTATAAATACCCCTTCTTTCTCAAATTGTGAGAACAACCCCTTAGAGAGTTAGATTTTGAAAATAAGTCTTAGGAAAGTCTTGTTCTTCATTTGCTTAAGTGTTCACCTCATTCTTCTTGTGAAATCTTGTAAGAGTGTGAACCACTTGTAAAGGGTTGTAAGAGGGGTATTTGATCCTTCCCCTTCAAAGGATTTGATAGTGGAAGAAGGGAGCCTCATCGGAGAAGGCTTGGAAGTGGATGTAGGTCACTTTGACCGAACCACTATACATCGCTGCGTCTTGATTGTGTGAGTGTTTAAATTTCTGTTTTACTTTGCTGCAAGCCTTTACTTTACTTGCTCCACTTCCTTTTTATCTTTGTACGCATGCTTTAAAGTTAGAACGCAAAAATCGGTTTCAAATGAAACGTTGCTTTCATCATACTGAGTTTCCAAGCTTGTTTTAAATCGCTAAAATCCATCGTTTTATCCGCTGCACTAATTCACCCCCTCTTAGTGCCGCTTTCGATCCCTAACAATTGGTATCGAGCCACGTTCTTTCTCTTCGGATTTACACCCGTGAGAAATGGCTCTAAATGGTTTTCAAGAGGGCTTTTCGGTTTTTCGTCCACCGTTTTTAACGGTTCGGACTACACATATTGGAAAACTCGAATGAGAGTTTTCATGCTTTCAATGGATTTGGATTTGTGGAACATCATCGAAAATGGTTTTCAACTTCCCTCTAAACCGACGAACGAATGGTCGGACTTAGAGAGAAAATCTTTTTCTTTAAATGCAAAGGCTATGAATGCCTTATTTTGTGCTTTGAACAAGAACGAGTTCAATCGGATTTCTATGTGCAAAACGGCTTTTGACATTTGGCGAACTCTTGAAATCACGCATGAGGGAACTAGTAGAGTTAAAGACTCGAAAGTAAACCTCTTGTTGCATGATTTTGAGCTCTTCCAAATGACACCAAGCGAATCTATCGATGACATGTACACCCGCTTCATGGATGTCGTCAATAGCTTGAAAAGTCTTGGTAAAAGTTTTTCGGATTTTGAACTCACTAACAAGATCTTAAGATCCCTTTCAAAATGGTGGGATCCTAAAATAACGGCGATTCAAGAATCAAAGGATCTAAATAATTACTCTATTGATGAACTCATTGGGTCCTTAAAGACCTATGAAATGGAACATGATGAATATGATAAACATGATGAGCACATGAACAACCTTCTAAAGAACAAGAAGGTTTTGAACTCTGAACTATGAAATGCCACTTGAGTAATGACTCAAGTGAAGAGGACAATGAGGACATTGAACACATAACAATGAATGTTAACAAGTTCATTAAACAAAAATTAAAAATACAAATGAACTTGAACGAAGAAAGAGGCCAAGAAGAAGAAGGCTTGAAAAGAAGAATCAAAGAAAGAAGAAGCAAACTACGCTTTCATGGGCTTCACAATGAGGTAAGTAACTTAACTTCCTTGAATTATTTTGAAATTACATGATGATTTCCATGAATGCTTATCTTAGTTAGTAGGAATTTTTTTATGTTTTTCTTGTGTTTTTAGAAATAAAAAAATTCGAAATTATACTATGCTTTTCTTTATAGTAGTTTTGAAAAGTAAAAATATGAATGATGCAAGATTTGTGATAATGCTTAGGATTAATCCATGCATGTGTATCTTGATGGTTTACATTGTCTCCAAATATGATGCTTGATGATTTTATATCATGCATGAGCTTTTGAAGTAATAAAGTGTCATATTGTGATGATGAAACATATTTTTCGAATTTATAAATAGATGCATGATTTTGGCAAAAATTTGAACATGGCCTTTTAACATAAAAATTGAAAGTGTGCTATCATTTTTACATATTTGGTCTTGACGATTTTATGACTAAGCTTGTGTTTTATTTTGATACATGTTTTCATAAAAATTTTGAATATGCTCATATCAAATTGCTTAAAATGAAAATGTATTTTTTCTCATTCTATTGAGATGAATGAATTCATGTTATGAGTCTTGTGAATCTCATAAAAATAAACATGATGAATATTTTAAAAATGTGCCTCATGTTTTCGGTCTTAATGATTTCTCTTGAAACATGCTCTTTGGACCTATATGAAAAACATGAGTATACTCATATGAACGTCAAATCACTTGAAATGGAACACATAAAAAAATGAGAAATTACACTATCATGATGCTTTACGTGTAATGCTTTTGATCTTAATGTGCTAAATGACAACTTGTATTTCAAATTTATACAATGATGGCTTCCATATAAATATTTGAACATACATTATGAAATTATCATTGAAATGAAAATATTAGAAGTTTGTTATCATGCTTAATGACTTTGCGATATTATATCTTGATGACAAACTTATGTTTTGGTTTTAAAATTTGATACTCATCTTTTGAAACATGAAACATATTATCATGATAAATTGAATCTCATGTCTTGGAATAATATGTTGCATTTATGCCTTGACAATTTTTATGATAAAGTTTGATTTTCAATTTTTGATGAAAGGCAAGTGATAAATTTATTTATGATATTTTATAAATCATTAGAATTACGAATGAGATTTTGATGATACGGTAATGACTTTATTCATGATTTTAATCTAAAAAATAATAATTTAATTATGAGTCTTGAGTTGATAAATTGAGCTTGAATGATTTTTCTTTTAATGATTCTTGAATCTTCTAGAATTATGACTTGTTAAGACATATTTAATGCTTGAATCAAGTTCTAAAAGATTTCATTTTGCTATAAAGAAATTTTATTGAAATCATGATCTTGACAACTATGACTTGAAACTCTTTATAAATCAAGATCTTTTACCATGCTCTTTTCATTTTATCAAAAGAAAATTCTTTAAATGAAATGTAACTTGTCTTTTGATTTCTCGAATTCAATCCTTGAATTTTTATGAATTTGTGATCTTGATATCTTGATTCTAGGTATGAAATGTGATCTTGATGAAAAATCTTATACTTGAATCAAGTTACTCTTTATGCTATACCTTTTTAAATGAATCATGAGTCTTATTATCATATATTTCATAATATAGAAATGACAAAAATTCTTTGGCTTGTATGTCTTATGTGGCAATTGAAAAATAGATAATTGAAAAGAAATTTGCCTTATGATGAATCAATGAATCATGACTTGATCTATGAGAATGATATGTTTTATGCATCATGATTCAAGATAATATACCCTTTATCATGAATTGATATTTGCCATGTAAGCCTTATACGATTAAAAATTTGATGAAAAAGAATTGTGCTTAATACTTGAATCATTGATTTATTCTTTTATCATGGTTTAAAAATGAATGAAAAGAAAATATGTTAGCACTTGTAATCATGATTTGATCCTTAATATTGATATGCTTTCATATATCATGATTCTTGGTTGTATGACATTTATCTTGAATTAAAAAATGATAAATATGAATTTTGATCTTGCTAAAAAGAAAATTATGAATCATGAATGATATCTTTTGGTTGTGATCCTTGTTGAATTTATATATTGATATCCGTCATGACATGATTTCTTTGCATTGTTGTCTTATTTGCATCATGTAATGATTGAACAATTGATGTATATTTTTATTGATGCAAATTTATAATTGATATGAAAAATGGCTTGTATAATGATTGAAATTCTTAGCCATTTAGTCCTCCCTTCTTTTTGACAAAGACAAAGGGGGAGAAAAATTGCTACCTTGCAATTTCACAAGAAGAAGAAGGATTGCTATTTCAAAGGATGCAAATATTGCTATCTTGACTATATCAAAAGAAGCAAAATGCAAAACTTCAAAATTTTGAAATGTTACATGCCTTTATGTTTGTATGTTTAAATGAAAAGTTAGCATATATGTTTAAAGTGATCATACATAATTGCTAGCTCATTGCAAACAAAAGTTGATAGCTTGCAAAGGTGAAACTTAGTTACAAAAGAGAAGAATTGAAAGGAAGCTAACTTGCGTGTCACAAAGTATGTTAGCTTGCTTATCATTATTGATTGCTTGCTTATCATCTTTTTATCTCATATCTTGATTTTTGACTCCCTTGAATTCATGACTTAATATGCTAAAAATTCATATTGTAAATTTGTTATTTTGTCATGATCAAAGCATTGGCTATTTGTACTCTACTTTTGACAAAACAAAGAGGAGAAGAATTATTGCTAGCTTATGTATTGCAAAGAAAAATTTTGCTAGCTAGAATATGCAAAGGAAGCAAAGAAAGTGCAACTTGCACATCTCAACAAGCAAGTGAAAATTACCATCATTGCCCATCTTTGAAACTTGCTATGATTGAATGGTATTATTTGATGTTGTATTGTATGATGTGATAAATAGCTAGTGTGTTGAAACTTGCATATCTTTTAAACTAGCTATGATGCTATTTCTCCTTTTTGTTGATGACATAGGGGGAGAAGTAGATTGATGACTTCATGCAATGTAATGATGTTTGGATATTTTATATATTTGCATGATGGTTTTGTTATTTTCTCTTAACATTGTGATGAATGTTACTTGGATTTGGGATAATCCAAGGGTTCTATCAATTGCATATTGATAGGGGGAGTTTGTGTTAAACTCCGGGGAGTTATGGTTAACTCGTTACGGTCATCAATTAGTTGTCATCATCAAAAGGGGAGATTGTTGAATCTCGGATTTTGATGATGAAACTAATTGAGTGTGATTGTGTTTTGTTGTCTAACTGCGTTTTGAGTTACGCAGTCTACTATCGATCGAGAATAGACAGATTGACGCTGGAGGAATTGACGCGTTGCGCCGAGGTGATCACGTCAGATATTGGATGTCGAGCCGGAGGTTCGGCCGACTATCGGCAGGAGGCTTCGACGTCGGGCATCGGGCCAAGAGGTGCGGAGTTGCGCCATGGATATCGAGGTTGCGGAGGTCAACCGTCGATTGGGCAACAAGCCGCTAGAGAGGGTGATGTGCGAAGGATCGGACGGCGCCGACCAATGATGTGCCGAACAACCAATGTCAATTCGCGTTGTAATAACTGTCTAGATCGAAGTAGAGTTTTTGGTGTTTGTTTGTGCAGGAGTGACTACGATAGGAATGAAGACGTAAAGCGAAACAAAGGGCCAAAGACAAGTGTGATGAATCATTGGGAGTTCGAGTGTTCAACGGAAGTCCGAAGATTCGTTGGGAGCGTTGCCAGAACCGGCCGAAACGAGTAGGAGCTTGCCGAAGGGTTTTCGGAAGTTCGCGGGAGGTTCGTCGGAAGTTCGCGAGCTTGCCAAGAAAGATCGGAGCTTGCCAAAGAAGCTCGGAGGAACTCACCAAGATCATCGTGAAGTCCGAAAGCTTGCCGTGAGTCCGCGGAATGGTTTCCGAAGGTTTGTCGGAAGACCGTCGGAAGTTGACCGGAAGCTCGCCGGAAGAAGTTGTCATGTGGACTTTGTAATAGCTTAGGAAATGTCTTTAAAATTCGTAGTTAGCATGTATTTTAGGTTAGGATTAGATAACCCAAAGTGGGGCCCATTGGCCCTTGATTAGATGAGTTTGGGCCAAAATTTTGGCCCAAACCGAACTCAACTACGTGCATGCATGCTATGTGCATGCTCTCGTAGTCTCGGCATCAGAGTGGGGTATCAGAGTCTGCATCAGCAAAGCTCTTATGTGCGGTAGCACCGCTTTGCTTGGGGCGGTAGTACCACCCGCTCTGTCGTAGCGAGCGGTAGTATCGCACAGCGCGAGTAATCCGCTGCGCGTAGTACCGCTGCGCGTAGTACCGCTGTGCGTGGAAAGCCAGCGGTAGCACCGCTTTGGTGAAGCGGTAGTACCGCCTGGTGCGTGGAAAGCCAGGCGGTAGCACCGCCTGGCTGAGGCGGTAGTACCGCCTGAGTGTGTCAGTCTGCCAAGACTGACAGCACCAAAAAAATTCAAAGAGATTCAAATTTTTGGCTCCAAGTTTAGGCTCCAAATTTGAATCACTTTGAGGTTTATAAATACCCCTTCTTTCTCAGCTGAAAGAACAACCCCTTAGAGAGTTAGATTTTGAAAATAAGTCTTAGAAAAGTCTTGTTCTTCATTTGCTTAAGTGTTCACCTCATTCTTCTTGTGAAATCTTGTAAGAATGTGAACCACTTGTAAAGGGTTGTAAGAGGGGTATTTGATCCTTCCCCTTCAAAGGATTTGATAGTGGAAGAAGGGAGCCTCATCGGAGAAGGCTTCAGAAGTGGATGTAGGTCACTTTGACTGAACCACTATACATCGCTGCGTCTTGATTGTGTGAGTGTTTAAATTTCTGTTTTACTTTGCTGCAAGCCTTTACTTTACTTGCTCCACTTCCTTTTTATCTTTGTACGCATGCTTTAAAGTTAGAACGCAAAAATTGGTTTCAAATGAAACGTTGCTTTCATCATACGAAGTTTCCGAAGCTTGTTTTAAATCGCTAAAAAATCCATCGTTTTATCCGCTGCACTAATTCACCCCCCCCCTCTTAGTGCTGCTCGATCCCTAACAATTGGTTGTCATCATAAAAAAGGAGGAGATTATTGAATCTCAGATTTTGATGATGAAACCAATTGATTGTGTTTTGTGATCTAACTACATTTTGAGTCACGCAAGTCTACTTTCGATTAGGATTAGATAATTGAAGCAGGAAGAATCGATGTTGAGCCGGAGAAAAATATGTCTGAAGATTGGACATCGAGCGAAGGATCAATCGACGTATTGGCAGAAAGCTTCGGACAAAGGATTCGAGTATCGGGTCAAGAAAAGCAAAGTTGCGCCAAAGAGATCGGAGTTACGACGGACAACTGTCAATTGGGCAACAAGCCGCAAGAGAGGACGATGCACCAAAGAACCGAATGAAGCACTAATGGACCAATGACATACCGAACAAATTGATTTGCTTTGTAATAATTGTCTAGATTAAAGTAGGATTATATCTAATTGGGTTGGAATTGGGCCAACTCAGTTAGGGGCCAATTGGGCCCATACCTGGATGGGTTTGGGTCGGACTCAAGGCCTAAACAGTGTTGTTGAACCCTATCTGGCGATGGCACCATTAGACTAAGGTGGTAGAATAGCCTAGGGTTCAGTATCCTAAGTGGTTTGGGCGATGGTATCACCCAATGTCAGGTCCTTGGGCGATGGTACAACCTATGTCAAGCAATTTGGGTGGTGGTACCGCTAGACTAGGGTGGTGGTACCACCTAGTGTTAGTGTACTAGGCAGTGGCACCGCCCAGCACAGGCGGTGCTACCGCCAGTACCCTGAAAATCGGGGTGATTCAAATTTAGACTCCAAATTTGAATCCACTTGGGATCTATAAATGCCCTAACTATTCTTGCTTGGGATAGCAATAATGGAGCTAAAAATAGAAGCCAAAACTCTGTTGAAACCCTTGTAATAACATAGTGTCCCTCCTCCTTAAACATAGAAGTGTACTCTAAGGGAGAGTGAGAGAAATCTTATAAAAGAGGGCTGTAAAAGGGAGATTAGTCTTCGCTCATTGAAGGAAGACTGGTAGTAGAAGCCAGTGGCCTCATGTGAAGAGGAATCGGGAGTGGATGTAGGCCGGATGACCGAACCACTATAAAAATCTGTTTGTGTTTACTTCTTGCTTTTTATTCTTATTGCAAATCTATTTACATTGCTACTCTACTTCTTCACCACTTTCTTACAATCGCCTTCAAGTTAAACATGTTTCTAATAAGTTTACAATCGAAATTGGTTTTTATCGTACGAAATTTTCTGAAATCGTTGAATTTGTCATAATCTTTACCATTGCACTAATTCACCACTCTCCCCCCCCCCTCCCCTCTTAGTGCCAAACTGATCCTAACAAGACTTACTATCATCTACATCGGACTAGAAACTTAAGTCCATGTAGCCCTCAACCCTGAGGCTACTTCCTCCATATACTAGTAAAATATCCTTAGTCCTTATCAAGTATTTAAGGATACATTTTACTACCTTCCAATGTTTCAAACTTGGATCCGCTTGATATCTGCTTGTAACACTGATAGCATACACTATATCAGGTCTAGTATATAGCATAGCATACATGATAGATCTTATTATTGAGGCATAGGATATTCTATCCATATGTGGCCTTTCTTTAATTATCTTTAGGGATATACTCATCAAAAGTAATATTCTATATCTCATTAGTATAAGACATCTCTTGAAATTTTTCATGTCAAACCTTTTGATAATGGTATCTATATACTTAGAATGGCACAAGTCATGCATCCTCTTAGATCCATCTTTATAGATATGAATCCCCAAGATATAGGATACTTCCCCTAAGTCCTTCATGTTGAATCTTGGATTTTGATGATGAAATTAATTGATTGTGATTTATTATCTAATATTGTTTTGAGTTATGCAAGCCAACTATCGATCAGGATTAGACAATTGACAGAATGAATCAACGTTGCGCTAGAGGAAATTATGTCAGAATATTGGACGTCGTGCTAGAGGACCGGTTGTCAATCGGTGGAAGGGTTCGAACATCGGGCATCGGGCCAAGAAGAGTGGTGTTGCACCAAGGAGATCAGGGTTGTGGAGGTCAACTACCGATTGGGCAACAGGCCACAAGAGAGGACGATGCATCGAAGAACTGAATGAAGCGCCGACCAATGACGTGCCGGGCAATAGAAGGTTAAATCGTGTAACTAACTAGATCAAAGTAGAGTTAAGTTTTATGTGTGCAGGATTAACTATAGTAACGATGAAGACAAAATGAAACAAAGTGCTGGAGTCAAGTGTGATGGAATCGTTGGGAGTTCGAGAGTTCGAAAGAAGTCCGAAGATTCATCGAGAGTGTTGTCGGAACTGGCCGAGAATGAGTAGAGAGCTTACCAAAGGGTTATTGGAAGTTCCCCGGAAGGTTCATCAGAAGTTCACGGAGCTCACCGAGAAAGATCAGAGCTTATCGAAGAAGCTCATCGGAACTCGCTAAGATCAATCGAGAAGTCCAGGAGCTTGTTAGAGTCCGCAGAATGGTGTCCGAGGGTTCATCGAAAGACCACCGGAAGTTCACCAAAAGCTCATCGGAGAAAGACTTGATGTGCCAGACTTTGTATTAGCTTAGGAAATATCTTTAATTTCATATTTAGCACGTAATTAGGGTTAGGATTAAATGTTAATCCTATAACCCTAGTAGGGGCCAATTGGGCCCTATAATGGACTAGTTTGGGTCGAGTTTAAGGCCTAACCAAGAGTGCTAGACCTATCTGGTGGTGGCACCACCCAGGTCCAGCTCCCCAGGTTATACTAGGCGGTGGTACCGCCCAATGACAGAGTGACTAGGTGGTCGAACCACCCAGTACACTGACCGAACGATGGTATTGCTCAGTACACACTAACCATGTCAGTGTGTCAGGTGATGGTACCACTAGACTGATGGCAGTATTGCTAGTGTTAGGGTCAAATTGGTGATGGTACCGCTAGTGACAGCGATGGTACTGCCAGTACCCGAAAAAATCAGGATGGGAAGTTTTTTAGCTCCAAGTTTCAATCAAATTGGAGCCTATAAAAATCCCTCCTATCCCTAGTTAGAGAACACAAGCATAGAGATTTTAAAAGCAAAAAAACACTATAAAAATCCTTTTATACATCCTTCCTCTAGTTCCCATTTATATTCTACTGAAAGAGAGGAGTGAAAGTGCTTGTAAGGGTTACCTCCTAAGCACATCAAAAAGAGAGAGTGCTGTAAGGGACTTGTCTTCACCCGTTGGAAGGAAGACAACTAGTGGAAAACCGGTAACCTCAAGTGAAGAGGAATCAGGAGTGGATGTAGGTCGTATGACCAAACCACTATAAACTTGGTTTACATTTACTTTCTTATAATTTACATTTCAGCAAACCATCTTCATTTGCTGCTCTATTTCTTTATCTCTAAATCCTTGCAAGTTAAATACATTTCCAATATACTTTAATCGAAATCGATTTTCATCAAAACTTAATTTTGTCATACGAAGTTTTTAACATACGAACTTGTTTAAATCATAATAATTTTTTATTATTAACTACTGTACTAATTCACCCCCCCTCTTAGTTCCACTAAGATCTCAACACTTCAAGGAGAAATGTATAGATAATCAAGCCTTTACTGTGGAGAGCATTCCTACATCATTCCTAATGATTAAGTTATCATCCACATATAACACCAAAAAGGTAATATCGCTCCCGCTTATCTTTCTATACATACAAGGCTCATCTTTGATCTTAAAGAAGTTATAAGATCTAATTACCTCATCAAATCTTATGTTCTAACTTTGAGAAGCTTACTTTAGTCCATAGATTGACTTAAGCAACTTGTACACCTTATCTAGACTTTTCTTGGATACAAATCCCTCAGACTATATCATATACTCCTCCTCCTCGAGGTTGCCATTGAGGAACATGAATTTCACGTCCATCTACTAGATCTCATAGTCATAGTGAGTTATAATAACTAACAGAATTAGGATAGATTTTAGTATAGTTATAGGTGATAAGGTTTTATCATAATCAATGTCTTACATTTAACGATACCACTTAGCCACTAGCTCTGCTTTATAGGTCTCCGCCTTTCCATCTACTTAGATCTTCTTCTTAAAGATCCACTTGCAATCAATAGGTACAATACCCTTAGGTACATTAACTAGGTTCTGAACCTTGTTAGTGTTGAATCTCAAATTTTGATAATGAAATCAATTGATAGGTTATTTGATCTAATCCATATTATTGAGATAAGTGTGTAGGATTAACTATGATAGCAATGAAGACATAAAGCGAATTACCGGAGTCAAGTTATTGGGAGTTCAAGAATCCACCGGAAGTCTAAAGGATCGTCAGAAGTACTATCGGAACCAGTCGAGAATGAATCAGGGACTTATCGAAGGTTTCAAAAGTTTATCAGAAGATCGTTGGAGGTTCACAAAGCTCACCAAGAAGGTTCAGAAGCTTGCCAAAGATTCATCGAACTCACCATAAAGTCCGGGAGGCTACTGAGAGTCCGCCGAAAGATCGTCGGAAAGCTCGCCGGAAGAAGACTCGATGTTGCCAGTTGTTAATTTGCTTAGAATATATTTTCAATTTTGTAGTTAGCATGTAATTAGGATCAAAATTAGGTGATAATCCTAATTAACCCTAATAGGGGCCAATTGGGCCTTATTTGGACTGAATTGGGCCAGATTCAGGGCTCATTCAGTAGTGCTAGACTAGGTCTAGCGATGGCACCGCTAGACTGGGGCGGTGGCACTACCCCGGGAACCAGTTCCCAGGTAGTCTGGGCGGTGGTACCGCCCCAGGTCAGCGGTGGTACCGTTAGCGATTATTACCTACCAGCGGTGGTACCACCTGACAAGCGATGGTACTGCCTGATAAGCAGTGGTACCACTAGTCCAAAGAGCCCGAGGACTCTATCAGGTGGTAGTACCGCTAGACTGGGTGGTGGTACTGCCCAATACATTAACAGAACAGGGTCAACTAGCAATGGTACCGCCAGTGCCAAGCAGTGGTACCACCAGTATCTGGAAATCTTGGATGTGACTCTTTTTTGCTCCATTTTTTAAGCCAATTGAGTCTATAAATACCCCTCTCTTCTCAACTGGTAAAGCACCTTTTGAGAAGTAATAAAAACTAAGTCAAAGCTATAGCAAAATTGTGTTCGATAGCTTGAGTGTTCACCTCCTACTTTTTCTTTGTCAAAATTCTATAAGAGTGTGAACCAGTTGTAAGAGTTTGTAAGAGGGGTGGTTGGTCCTTCTCCTTTAAGAAGATTTGATAGTAGAAGTTGGGAACCTCATCGGAGGAGGTTTCGGAAGTGGATATAGGTCATTTGACTAAACCACTATACATCGCTATGTACTATTCTAGATATGTGAGTTTTAATTTCTACATCTTATCTTTACTTAGCTGCAAATCTTTCGATCTCCTTCTCACTACTCTCAATCGCATTCACTCGAATCACTTTGCTCAAGTCTCTTTCATCGGACCGAAATTTCTGAACGAACAATTCTTTCCGAAATCATTTTAAATTTATGGGTTTTATCCACTGTACTAATTCACCTCCCCACCCCCCCCCTTCTTAGTGCCGCTCAGATCCTAACAATTGGTATCAAAGCTTGGTTACTCTCATTTGGTTTAAAACCCAAGAGAGATGGCTTATTCCGCATGTAAGAGAGTCATTCCATTATACGTCCACCTATGTTTAATGGGTCGGATTATACTTATTAGAAGACTCTTATGAAGATTTTTTTGATTTCCATCGATTTTGAACTTTAGAATATCATTACAAATGGATTTCAAAAATCTTCTCTTATGATGAACAAATGGAATGAATCGGAGAAGGTTTTTGCACTTAATGCAAAGGCTATGAATGCCTTGTTTTGCGCACTTAATAAAAATGAGTTTAATCATGTTTCGATTTGTGAATCGGCTTTGGATATTTGGCATACTCTTGAAATCACTCATGAATGCACTAGCTGAGTGAAAAAGTCTAAAATCAATCTCTTGGTGCATTCTTACGAATTGTTTCTATTGAAACCAAGTGAGTTCATCAAAGACATATACACCCATTTCACAGATGTCATTAATGGACTCAAGCACTTGGTAAAGGTTTTTCTAATTTCAAACTTGTAACTAAAATTTTAAGATCCCTTCCAAAGAGTTGGGATCCAAAAGTTACGATCATTCAAGAGGCCAAGGACCTTAAAACTTTTCCTCTCGAAGAACTCATTGGGTCTTTAATGACTTATGAAATGACATGTCATGCTTATGATGAGCTAGAGAACCCCCTTCCAAAGAATAGGAAGGATATGGCATTGAGAACACTGTTAGGGATCGAGCAGCACTAAGAGGGGGGGGGTGAATTAGTGTAGCGGTAAGGAACGAGAGATTTTTCAGTGATTAAAACAAGTTTGGAAACTTCGTACGAATGAATGCAATGTTTCGTTTGAACCCGGAAAGATTGTGTTTTAACTTTAAAGCATACGTAATAAGATGAAGATGAAGTTGAGTAAATAAGGCAGCATATGAAAATGGTTTGCAGCAAAGTAAGTTGCGAGAAAGTAAATGCAAACTGATTTATAGTGGTTCGGTCATCCGACCTATATCCACTTCCGAAGCCTTTTCCGATGAGGCTCCCAACTTCCACTAGTAAATCCTTTTGAAGGGGGAGGACCAAATGCCCCTCTTACAACCCTTTTACTAGGAGTTCACACTCTTATAATTTTTTTCAAAGAGAAAGAAGGAGGTGAACACAACCTATTGAAAACTAGACTTTCCTAAGTCTTTTCCTCAATTTCTAACTCTCAAAAGGGTTCCCTTTCAGTTGAGAAAGGGGGGGTATTTATAGATCCAAAATAGTTTCAAATTTGGGCTCCAAATTTGAAATCAAATTGGAGTTCCCGGTGCTGGCAGTGCTACCGCCTATCAGAGGCGGTGCTATCGCCTATGCCAGGCGGTACTACCGCCACTATTACTGTAGCAGGGCGGTACTACCACCCCAAGCTAGGCGGTACTACCGCCCAGGTCATTTTTAGCACAGTGGTTTCGACCGAAAACTCGACCGAAATAGATCCAAACGAAGTCCGAATTGGCTCAAATTTGGTTTATAGGATTAACACATAATCCTAAACCAAATTATGTACTAACTATAAATTTTAAAGATATTTTTTAAGCTTTTTCAAAGTCCATAAGACAAGACTTCTTTCGGTGAGCTTTCGGCGAACTTCCGGCGGTCTTCCGACGAACCCTCGGAAACCATTCTATGGACTCCCGGCAAGCTCCCGGACTTCATGATGATCTTGGTGAGTTCCATCGAGCTTCTTTGGCAAGCTCCGATCTTTCTTGGCAAGCTCCGCGAACTTCCGATGAACCTTCCGGCGAACTTCCGATGAACCTTCCGGCGAACTTCCGATGAACCTTCTGGCGAACTTCCAAAAACTCTTCGGCAAGCTCCCTACTCGTTCTCGGTCGGTTCTAGCAACTACTCCCAACGAATCTTTGGATTTCCATCGAATTCTTGAACTCCCAATGATCCATCCCACTTGTCTTCTGGCACTTTATTTCCCTTTACGTCTTCATCGTCATCGTAGATAATCCTGCACACAAACAAATAAACACTCTACTTCGATCTAGATAGTTATTACAACACGAATTGATATTCAGTTGCCCGGCACTTCGTCCGAACCTTCGGCACATCATCCTCTTTTGCGGTCCATTGCCCAATCGGCGGATGACCTCTGCAACCCTGATATCCTTGGCGTAACATGCATCTTGGCCCGATGCCCGACGTACGAAGCCTTCAGCCGATTGTCAATCGAACCTCCGGCTCGACATCCAATATCCAGACGTGATCACCCGACACAATGTCAATTCCTCCAGCGTCAACTGTCTAATCTTGATCGATAGTAGACTTACGTAACTCAAAACGTAGTTAAACAATAAACCACAATCAATTAGTTTCATCATCAAAAACCGAGATTCAATAATCTTCCCCTTTTTGATGATGACAACTAATTGATGACTAACGGAGTTAACCATAACTCCTTGGAGTTTAACCAAACTCCCCCTATCAATATGCCATTGATAGAAACACTTGGATTTTCCCAAATCCAAGCAACATGTATCATTCATGTAGTGAAAAATATAAATCCATCATGCAAATATATAAAATATTCAAGCATCATTACATTGAATGAAGTCATCAATCTACTTCTCCCCCTATGTCATCAACAAAAAGGAGAAGTAGCATCATAGCTAGTTTAAAAGATATGTAAATTTTTACAACACACTAACTATTTATCACATCATTCAACATTCAATCATGGCAAGTTTTTCAAGGATGTCCAAGCATAGCAATCCATCACTTGCTTCTTGTAATTCATCATGGCAAGTTTACACATTCTTTGCTTCCTTTGCATATTCTAACTACCAAAATTTTTCTTTGCGATGCATAAGCTAGTAATAAATCTTCTCCCCCTTTGTTTTTGTAAAAAAAAAGTGGAGTACAAATAGTTAATGCTTTGATCATGACAAAATAACAAATTTACAACATAAATTTTCAGCATATTAAGTCATGAATTCAAGGGAGTCAAAAATCATGATATGAGAGAAAAAGATGATAAGCAAGCAATCAATAATGATAAGCAAGCTAACATACCTTGTGACACGCAAGTTAGCTTCCTTTCAGTTTTTCTCTTTTATAACTAAGTTTCCCTTTTGCAAGCCATCAACTTTTTGTTTGCAATGAGCTAGTAATTTTTGTAAAATTTATAACATTTTAAACAT
The DNA here is from genome assembly GCA_024322285.1 of Musa beccarii. Classification (NCBI taxonomy): domain Eukaryota; kingdom Viridiplantae; phylum Streptophyta; class Magnoliopsida; order Zingiberales; family Musaceae; genus Musa; species Musa beccarii. The sequence goes on along the minus strand of CM044400.1, from coordinate 43,420,859 downwards.
GCAAGCTCATGAGTTAAAAAATAATGCAACTTTGTAATTTATTTCTTCTTATTTTGAGAAGTGCAAGTTTTGCCTTTTGCAAGTTCTAGCTAGCTATGTTTGTCACTTTCACTTTTGATACATAAGCTAGCAAGCTAACTCCCCCTTTGTCACTATCGAAAAGAAGAGATGAATAATATTTCAATGAAATAATTTAGCATCAATCAATATTTCAATTTTTTCATGCTGCATACAAAACATAGATGCAAAGAATTCATGAAAGATATCAATATGAAATATCAATAAGGATCAACACCAAAAGACATCATTCATGATTCATCATAAAGCAAATTTCATTTATGTCAAATGTTCAATTTACCACACAAGGCAAAGAAATCATGTCACTTTTAGGGTCATAAAATATATGACATCAAGGCTCATGATTCATTTAAAAAGATATAGCACAAAGAGTAACTTGATTCATGTATAAGAATTCCAAGTATCAAGTATTAAGATATCAAGACTTGGATTGTGATAAAGCTCACTCAAGTTCGAATCATCAAAATCATTAACATAGTTTATGAGATTCACAAAAAGACATAAACTTGAATTGTTCTCCTTTTTGGTAAATGATAAAAAGAAGCAATCATTTTCGAGATTCAAAATGCTAGCAATTTGCATTAATCATGACAAGTGATACATCAAAAGTCTATATCATTATTTCAATCAACAAGTCATGAAGCATACAAAGTAGTATTGAAACATGAGAGAAAAGTTCAAATTATCAAATCATAATCAATTCATCGAAATCACTTCTATAATTTATGAGATTCTTAAGATATCATGAAATCATTAATCTCGATAAGATAGTAAATATAATTTCTTTATGTTTCATCATATAAGTATGTCTTTTGCCTTTATATGCCAAATCAAAATATTCAAAACCGGAAGACAAACTTCATTATAAACATTGTCAAAATAACACATTAGTGAACCGATTAGTTCTTCCAATGAAAAATCATTTAAATTTTTAGTCTCTTGTATTGCGGTTGCTTTTGGATCCCAACTTTTTGGGAGGGATCTTAAAATCTTATTAATGAGTTCAAAATTCGAAAAATATTTACCAAGACTTTTCAAGCTATTGACGATATCAGTGAAGCGGGTGTACATATCGCCGATAGTTTCGCTTAGTGTCATTCGGAATAGCTCAAAATCATGCAATAAGAGGTTTACTTTCGAGTCTTTAACTCTACTAGTTCCCTCGTGCGTGATTTCAAGTGTTCACCAAATATCGAAAGTCGTTTTGCACATTGAAATCTGATTGAACTCGTTCTTGTCTAAAGCGCAAAGTAAGGCATTCATAGCCTTTGCGTTTAAAGAAAAAGACCTTTTCTCTAAGTCCGACCATTCGTTCGTTAGTTTAGAGGAAGGTTGAAAGTCATTTTCGATGATATTCCACAAATCCAAATTCATTGAAAGCATGAAAACTCTCATTCGAGTTTTCCAATATGTGTAGTCCGAACCGTTAAAGAACGGTGGACGAAAAACTGAAAAGCCCTCTTGAAAACCATTTAGAGTCATTTCTCACGGGTGTAAATCCGAAAGAGAAAGAACGTGGCTCTGATACCAATTGTTAGGGATCGAGCGGCACTAAGAGGGGGGGGGGGTGAATTAGTGCAGCGGTAAGGAACGAGAGATTTTTCAGCGATTAAAACAAGTTTGGAAACTTCGTACGAATGAATGCAACGTTTCGTTTGAACCCGAAAAGATTGTATTTTAACTTTAAAGCATACGTAATAAGATGAAGATGAAGTTGAGTAAATAAGGCAGCATATGAAAATGGTTTGCAGCAAAGTATGTTGCAAGAAAGTAAATGCAAACCGATTTATAGTGGTTCGGTCATCCGACCTACATCCACTTCCGAAGCCTTCTCCGATGAGGCTCCCAACTTCCACTAGCAAATTCTTTTGAAGGGGAAGGACCAAATACCCCTCTTACAACCTTTTTACAAGGAGTTCACACTCTTACAAATTTTTCAACGAGAAAGAAGGAGGTGACACAACCAATTGCAAACTAGACTTTCCTAAGCCTTTTCCTCAATTTCTAACTCTCAAAAGGGTTCCCTTTCAGTTGAGAATGGGGGGGTATTTATAGATCCAAAATGGTTTCAAATTTGAGCTCCAAATTTGAAATCAAATTGGAGTTCCCGGTGCTGGCGGCGCTACCGCTTGTTAGTCATCAGACTGATAGTGCACAGGCGGTGCTACCACCTGTGCCAGGTGGTACTACCGCCACTATTACTGTAGCTGGGCGGTACTACCGCCCAGGTCATTTTCAGCACAGTGGTTTCGGCCGAAAACTCGATCGAAACCGGTCCAAACGAAGTCCTAATTGGCTCAAATTTAGTTTATAGAATTAACACCTAATCCTAAACAAATTATGTGCTAACTTTAAATTTTAAAGATATTTTTTAAGCTATTTCAAAGTCCATAAGACAAGACTTCTTTCGGTGAGCTTTCGGTGAACTTCCGGCGGTCTTTCGACGAACCCTCGGAAACCATTCTGCGGGCTCCCGGCAAGCTCCCGGACTTTATGATGATCTTGGCGAGTTCCATCGAGCTTCTTTGGCAAGCTTCGATCTTTCTTAGCAAGCTTCGTGAACTTCCGACGAACCTTCCGGTGAACTTCCGAAAACCCATCGGCAAGCTCCCTACTCGTTCTCGGTCGATTCCGGCAACTACTCCCAATGAATCTTCGGACTTCCATCGAACTCTCAAACTCCCAATGATCCATCCCACTTGTCTTTTGGCACTTTGTTTCGCTTTACGTCTTCATCGTCATCGTAGATAATCCTGCACACAAACAAATAAACACTCTACTTCGATCTAGACAGTTATTACAACATGAATTGATATTCAGTTGCTCGGCACGTCATTGGTCGGCGCTTCGTCCGAACCTTGGGCACATCGTCCTCTTTTGCGGTCCGTTGCCCAATCGGCGGATGACCTCCGTAACCCTGATATCCTTGGCGCAACATGTATCTTGGCCCGATGCCCGACGTACGAAGCTTTCAGCCGATTGTCAATTGAACCTCCGGCTCGACATCCAATATCCAAACGTGATCACCCGGCGCAATGTCAATTCCTCCAGCGTCAATTGTCTAATCCTGATCGATAGTAGACCTACGTAACTCAAAACGCAGTTAAACAATAAACCACAATCAATTAGTTTCATCATCAAAATCCGAGATTCAACAAACACAAGAAGACCACTTGAAGGAATCTTCAAGTGATGAAGACCTTGATAATGAACTTACACTCTTAACTTGAAAATTCAAAAAATTTATAAGAAAGAATAAATTTAAAAATGACACTAAAAATAAACTTGAACTTAAAAAGGACCAAGTTATATGTTACGAATGCAAGAAGCCGAGGCACTTCAAAAGCGAATGCCCCCAAGCTAAGAAGAAGTAACCAAAGAGGAAGAAAGCTCTAAAGGCGACATAAGACGACTCAAGTGGCTTCGAAGATGAAGAAGCAAGCAATAAAGAGGAGGCTAACTTCACATTGATGGCTTTAAGAGATGAGGTAAGTGATTTATTTAATGAAGATTTATCTTTCGATGAACTTTTAATTGCTTTTCATGAATTATTTGATGAGTGTAGAGCTATTAGTAAGAAGTTTAATTCATTGAAAAAGGAGCATGCTATCTTACTAGATAAACTTGGAAGTCTTGAACTTGATACTCCCTCTTTACCCTCATGCTCTAAGTGTGAACACTTAGAGGTAATCCAAAATGAAAACTTGCTATTTAAAGAAACCCTAAACAAGTTTAAGGTCAGTAGCAAGGGCTTGGACATGATCCTTGCAAATAAGGGTCACATCGAAAATAGAAGTGGAATTGGATTTGTGAGTGGATCTCATTGAAATCCTACCACCTTCATTAAAGGACCTATACTACATATTTCATCTCACTCAAAGTGTAACTTTAGTTGTAAATCTGGACATGTGGCTTATAAATGTCCGTATTAGAAACTTATCCCACAAAGGTTAATATGGGTTCCTAAAGGAACAATAAGGAACTCAATGAGCAATGACAAGTTTATTAGATCAATATTTGAAGCACCCAAGTTCAAATAGGTACCTAAAAACTATCCTCTTTTGTAGACATATTCACCCACACAAGCTAGGAGCAAGAGATGGTACCTTGATAGTGGATGCTCAAGACATATGACCAGAGATTCATCTCAATTCTCTAAGCTCACTAGCGAAGACGAAGGATATGTCACCTTCGGAGACAACAACAAGGGTAAAATCATTGGCAAGGGAACTATAGGTAACAAATTAAGTTTTTCAATTGATAATGTATTACTGGTAGATGGTTTAAAGCACAATCTCTTGAGCATTAGTCAATTATGTGATAAGGGATATATTGTGAAATTTAAATCTAATGCTTGTATCATTAAAAAACCACACAACAACATATCTATGATTGCACTAAAATAAAATAATGTCTACACCATAAACATCAATTATCTTAGTAATGAAATGTGTTTTTTGGTTTTGAATGATGATGCTTGGTTTTGGCATAGGAGATTAGGTCATGCGAGCATGAAACTAATCACTCAAATCACATCTAAAGGTTTTGTAAGAGGCATTCCCAATGTTAAGTTCATTAAAGAAAAAATATGTGATGCATGTCAACTAGGAAAATAAACAAAATCTAGCTTCAAACCAAAAAATTAAATAGGCACCTCTAGACCATTACAATTAATCCATATGGATTTATTTGGACCGATTGACACAACAAGTTTAGGAGGTAGCAAATATATGTTCGTCATTGTAGATGACTATAGTAGATACACTTGAACCTATTTCTTGGCTCACAAAAGTGATTGCTTCAAATGTTTCTCTAAATTTTGTAAACTTGCTCAAAACGAAAAGAGTTTCATGATTTCATCGATTCGGAGTGATCACGGTGGTGAATTCCAAAACTGTGACTTTCAAAAATTTTGTGAATCTAATGGATATAATCATAACTTCTCTACTCCGAGGAATCCTCAATAAAATGGAGTAGTAGAAAGAAAGAATAGAAATTTACAAGAAATGACAAGAACCATGTTAAATGAACATAGTTTACCCAAATACTTTTGGCTGAAGCCATTAATATGGCTTGCTATATCATGAATAGGGTTCTAATAAGACCATCTCTATCCAAAACCCCTTATGAATTGTGGAATAACAAAAAATCAAATGTTTCTTATTTTAAAGTTTTCGGTTGCAAATGCTTTATCTTGAATGAAAAGGATGCCTTAGGAAAATTCGATGCTAAATCCAATGAAGGCATCTTTCTTGGTTATTCTTCCGTTTCTAAAGCCTTTCGTATTTTTAGCAAAAGAACCTTGGTTATAGAAGAGTCTTTTCATGTAGTTTTTAATAAAGTTTTCGAATTTAAGAAAAATGATTTTGGTGATGATCTTGGTTTTGATGGTTTGAATTTGAATGAATCCTCTCCTTAAAATAGTAACTTGGATGTATCTTCTTCCCAAATTTTCTTACCTAAGGAATGGAAGTATGAAGATGCTCATCCAAAGGAGGTAATTATAGGAGACACATAAAAAGGGGTTCAAACTCATTCCTCTTTTAAGAATTTTTGTGCCAACACTGCTTTCCTTTCTCAAATTGAACCTAAGTGCATTGACGATGCCTTAAAAGATGATTCTTAGGTTATCGCAATGCAAGAGAAATTGAATCAATTTGAGAGGAATAAGGTGTGGAAACTTATTCCTAGACCAAGTGATCATTTAGTTATAGGTACTAAATGGGTATTTAGAAACAAGCAAGATGAATTTGGCATCATGGTTAGAAACAAGGTTAGATTAGTGGCCAAAGGTTTCGACCAAGAATTTGGTATCGATTACGAAGAGACCTTCGCTCCTATGGTAAGATTAGAAGCCATTAGGATGCTCCTTGCCTATGCTAGTATTAATAATTTTAAGTTGTTTCAAATGGATGTCAAAAGTGTTTTCTTAAATAGTTTTATTTCCGAAGAAGTGTTTGTTGAACAACCACCCGGTTTTGAAAACTCTCTTTTTCATAATCATATGTTTAAATTGACTAAGGCACTCTATGGGCTAAAATAAGTCCCAAGGGCTTGGTATGAAAGACTTAGCTCATTTCTAATTTCAAATAATTTTACTAAAAGCAAGGTCAATACTACATTATTTGTTAAATATTTTAAAAATAATTTTCTTATTGTTCAAATTTATGTTGATGACATTATCTTCAGTTCTACTAATGAATCACTATGTGAATCATTTGTCAAGTATTTGAGTCATGAATTTGAAATGAGTCTAATGGGTGAACTAACCTTCTTTTTAGGATTGCAAATTAAACAACTTAGTGATGACATATCTCTTAATCAATCTAAATATACATTAGAATTGTTAAAATCATTTAACATCGATGGTTCAAAAGCATAAACACTCCTATGAGTACTTCCACTAAGTTTGACTTGGATGAAAGTGGAGAAAACTTTGATCAAAAAATATATAGGGGAATGATAGGTAGCTTACTTTACCTCACCGCAACTAGACCGGATATCATGTTTAGTGTAGGACTTTATGCAAGATTTCAAGCTAATCCTAAGTTATCTCACCTTAAAGTCATTAAATGAATTCTTAGATATCTTAAAGGAACTCGTAACCTAGGATTATGGTATCCAAAATATGATGACTTCGATTTAAAAGCCTATGTGGATGCGGATTTTGGCGGATGTAGAATAGATAGAAAAAGCACATCCGAAACATGTCAATTTTTAGGATATGCACTTATTTAGTGGACTTCTAAGAAATAAAATTCGGTTGCACTATCTACGGTGGAAGCCGAATACATAGCTACAAGTGCACGTTGTGCACAAGTTGTTTGGATGAAAAATACTTTAGAAGACTATGGAATTCATTTAAAGAATATTCCCATAAAATATGATAACACAAGTGCTATTTGTTTAACCAAAAATCTCATTCAACACTTTAGAACTAAGCATATTGACATTAGGCATTACTTTATACAAGATCATGTCAATAATAATGATGTCATTCTAGAATTTATTAATACAAAATACCAATTAGTGGACATCTTCACAAAACCCCTAAATGAAGAATAATTTGACTTCATTAGAAGAGAATTAGGTATGCTAAATTATCCTAATACATGATGTTGTATGTTTCTTTTGCGAAAATTTTCAACTTCAGTTTTCATAGTCTCACCTTGATATTATCTTTTAGGATTTTGGATGATATCTTTATATCATATTTTGATTAAAGCTCTAATTTTTATCCTTCAATCATAATCATTTTTTTATTCTCCTCCTTCTTTGATTGATGAGCTTTAAGTAATATCATGCCTTTTAATGATGTGATAAAATTGGTTTTATACTCCCTCTACCTCTATTTGAATGATTAAATGGATTTCATGACTTTTGTATCATTTAAAGCTTGACATATGCAACTTAATGTTATGAACCTTGCATAAAGATTAGGCTCTTAAGTGTTTATACTCTCTTCGGACTTTATTCTTAATTCTTATGCTAATCTCTACGATTCGAGCTTTTATGACTTATTTATCTTCCATCTCATGAATTCTTATGAGAATGCCAAGTTAAATCCTTCTATGAAACTTTTGATGTTGATGTGTTCCACTTCATGAATTCATAAATCCCAAGTTGAATTTTTATGAATTTTGATATCTCTCTCATGAATTTTACCTTAAATAAATGACATGAGATCTTGTTAATATCGAATGACTAAATGTTTGATGAATGGCTTTAATGATCTATCCTTCCACTTTACAATTTTATGCTTGAATTTTCAAAATTGCATCTTGAACCTTTTATCCTCTTTCATGTATGAATCTTTCATAACTTGATAAATGATAAATGATCATTTTTTTGGATTTCATAGACATGAATAAAAATGATCAAATCATTTTTTGGGTTTATCCATCTCAGATGACATATTTTGGATGATGTTCAACTCGTTTTTCTAAGCAAATTTTAGCCTCATGTATCAAATGTGTTTGATGACTATCTTTATAATTTTTTATATGGTTGATAAATGACTAGCTTCATTATACCTTATGATGACTATCTTTACCCATTTTTTTTAATCACAATTCATCTCCTTTTTGTTGATGACAAAGGGGGAGAAGAATGTGGCAAAATGAATTGATGACTTGATAAATACATGCATTGTATTGAGAAGAATATGGCAAATGAATGACTTATATGCATTGTATCGTATTGTAATGATTTGATGGAATAATAAATGTCTTATATCTTTTGTACTGCAATATGATCGCCTTTGCCATGCTTTGTATTGAAAAATTAGTTGCTATCCTCAAAAGCATCATAATTTGTAGCGTATCGCAATATATCACATGTATCGTAAATGGTTCATACATGCTTAACATGAAATTTTTTTGAAAGATTGTTTATCATATCATGTTTAAAATTTGGTATCTTTCATTGATATGATAAGATATCATCTCATAATATATCAAAAAATGATATCATACCTTACATTTGTGCATTTTTTTATTGATATCATATGATCCTTGTTGTATTACAAATTATAATTTGTATCATTTGTCGAAGTGATAAATGTCTACCATCATTCAACTTGAAATTAGGTGTCATGCCTTGACATTGTGAAAAATATGAAGTTTCATATTTATGAATGAAAAATCATGCTTGTTAAGCATGATGATAAGTTCAATGAATGAAACTTATTGGTTTCGGCCTGAATTCAAGGAGATTGAATTTAAGTGTTTCCCTTCTCATAATATGGCATGTAGATAGATAGGGGGAGTTAAGATTAACTCCGTCATCAATTGATTGTCCTCATAAAAAAGGGGGAGATTGTTGAATCTTGGATTTTGATGATGAAATCAATTGATAGATTATTTGATCTAATCCATATTATTAAGATAAGTATACAAGATTAACTATGATAGAAATAAAGACATAAAGCGAATTACCGGAGTCAAGTTGTTAGGAGTTCGAGAATCCGTCGGATGTCCGAAAGATCGTTGGAAGTGTTGTCGGAACCAGCCGAGAATGACTTGGGGACTTGCCGAAGGTTTTGAAAGTTCACCGGAAGATCGTCGGAAGTTCGCAAAGCTCACCGAGAAGGTTTGAAAGCTTACTAAAGATTCGTCAAACTCGCCATAAAGTCCGGGGGGCTACTGAGAGTCCGCTAGAAGAAATCCGAGGGTGTGTCAAAAGTCCGCTGGAAGTTCATCGGAAGAAGACTTGATATTGTCAGTTGTTAATTTGTTTAGAATATATTTTCAATTTTATAGCTAGCATATAATTGGGGTTAAAATTATATGATAATCCTGATTAACCCTAATAATGGCCAATTGGGCCTTATTTGGACTGAATTGGGCCGGATTCAAGGCCCATTCAATAGTGCTAGACCAAGTCTAGTGATGGCACCGCCAGACTGGGGCGGTGGCATCGCCCCGAGAACTAGTTCCCAAGTAGTCTGGGCGGTGGTACCACTGGATTTATTACCTGCCAGCGGTGGTACCGCTAGTCCACAGAGCCCGAGGACTCTGTCAGGCGATAGTACTGTCAGACTGGATGGTGGTACCGCCCAATATACTAACAAAACAGGGTCAACTAGTGGTGGTACCGCCAGTACCCAAAAATCCAGGATGTGACTCTTTTTTGCTCCATTTTTAAAGCCAATTGAGTCTATAAATACCCCTCTCTTTTGTTGGTTGTAGGTGCCCTACAAGCCAATCACGTGAGTGATGGCACCTGTGACATATTACGTCGATCTCTTCGCATATTATTATTGATATTTCCTCACATTATTTGGATAAATATTGTGATGTCCATGGATCTATGCAATGGGAATCGGATCGTGATAAGATCATGATAATAAGACCGATATACCTTTAAACACAGATCCTAAATCATCCTGGTCATAGGTTACTCGATGAGGACATCTAGATAATCGGATAGACTAGTACGCTGTATACTCATCTATATGATGGAGGTGACTGGTCTCATAGTCACTTGTGTGGGGACACTAGAGGTATAATGCAAGTGCTCATTAAAGAATGAGTTCACTAATTGATCCGCTTACAGAATACTGTATGGTTAATGATACTTAATGTCAGACAACGATTCCATAGTCCCAGTAGTGTGTCTGGTCCTTAGTCTTGAGGTACTAATTATGTCTTGTTTGAGTACTCCATTCTTTGATGCCGGATTTACAAGTTTGGAGAGCTCCAGATCTGGTATAGCCAGTTCTCGAGAATGGTAGCCAACCTTACGAAGGCAATTGTGTGTCAATAGAGGATCATCTACTCTCGGTATCATGAGAGATATATCCCGCGTGTGCTCACTCAGGCAAAATCCCTGGCCAAGGTCGTTCGGATTGAGAGAGAAGGAGTTCTCCGGGAGAATCCGATTAGAGCGAGACTCGAATAAGATTCCATATGGGCCTGACTTTACCATGCCCAATATACGATCTTTGGGATATTAGATGGATGAGGGACTATAGATACATGGTAACTAAGGATAGATAGGTCCAATGGATTAGATCCCCCTGTACCGTCTAGGGATTATGCTGTAGTGGCCTAGTACGTCCATAGTCGATGAGTCGAGTGAATTATTATGGAGATAATAATTTACTATATCAGAAGGTGTTCTGAGTCAGAAGGAGTTCTGACGGGAGCAACTCACGGCCAACTCAGTATCGGGCCTAGAGGGTCATACACATAAGGTGGATGTTGCGATGAGTAGAGGTGCAGATATGAGATATCTATGAAGCCGCTGCTTTGGATCTTGTGGATGAGATCCAATTGGGTAATTGGATGAGATCAAATTGGATCCTATGGATAAGATCCAATAAGATCCAACTGGATAGAGATCTAGTGTGAACAGGATCTGTTAATGATAAGCTTCCTCCACCTCTATAAATAGAAGGAACCTCCTGGTTTATAGGCTGAGAGCTCTTGGTAGACATCCTCTTATTCTCCTTAGTCTCCTCTCCTCCTCCTTGGCTCTAGCAGTCTTGTGGTGCACATGGAGAGAAATTCAGCGGTGATCTGAGGAGCATCGTTGCTGCGTCCGCTGTGTGAATTACCACTAAAGAGGAGTACGCTAGCACTCCATCTTCTTCATCGGATCTAGAATTTTTGAGGATATACGATCTCCCCAAGTAATGCTTCTGATATGATACATGTAGATTTTTTGGATTTACGATTTTAGCGCACCAATCATCGCACGACGGCCAAGTACGTAACTATAGGAAATCCGATCTTGTTTTTGTTTTCCACTACGCATGAGATGTCGAATCTCCTGATTTCCTAGTAGTGGTATCAGAGCTAGATTCGTTGTGCGATGATTGGCTTATAAACTGCATGTGTTGTATTTTAGATGCGCTTTTGACTCCAAAATAGTTGACAAAAAAGATGAGAGAGGGCAGCAACTATTGCTGCCCTCGTAGTTTGGCCAAGGCTGCTTGTAGCCATGGCCATATGCATAGGGTCGGCAGTGGTCGTCTGCCCACAGTAGCAGCATTGGCTACATGCACAAGGAGCCCGCAGGGGTAGGCGCCACCCACGGAGGCAGCGCCGGACCTAGTAGGGGCGGTGCCTGCGGGCACTGGGCTCGTGGGCGGCCTGTCTGCAATGGAGGGTAGCGCTAGCACCCGCGGGGGGCAACACCGGGGGGGCATTCGCGGGGGGGGCCCACGAGGCAGCGCTTGCGGGTGAGCCACTCGTAGGCACGGTGACACCCCTCATGGCGCCCAAGACGCATGGCTACTCTTTCGATGAGGGGCGGCTGAGCTTAAATATAGCGCTGCAGAAAGTAGAGGGAATGAGAATTAGGATTTTCAGCCAAAAGATAGTTTTGCCCCTCGAAATTTTAGAAATTCTAATTTTATCCCTTATGATAGAATGACCAAAATACCCTTCAGAATTTAAAAAATTTCCTACGTGTCCTTGGTTTCAAATTTTAGTTATTTAAAAGGTTTAAGTAACTATTATTATTTATCTAATAATCCTACATGATATATACATGTGATATGATGTGAAAAGATGATCATAGACTTTGTGATGTGTGTATGTGATTATTGAGGCCTGCGAGCCTTCATTTTTCATTGATTCTCAGGCCTGCATACCTGTAATTATGTTGTAATTATCCTATAGGCACGATGGAAACCTGAAGGTGGTCGCGGGGCCCTGAGGCTGATTCAAACGATCGCGACACATGGAGTTGATGATACTTGTGACTTGATATACACTCTTTCTTTTTGCTTATTATTATTAGGTATTTTATCACTTTATATTGCGTGTTGCATATATTGTGATGTCCTTGGATCTGTGCAATAGGAATCGGATCGTGATGAGATCCTGATAATAAGACCGATTCACCTTTAAACATAGACGTTAAATAATCTAGGTCATAGGTTACTCGAGAGGGATATCGAGATAACTGGATAGACTGGTGTATTGTATACCTGTCCATATGATGGAGGTGGTAGGTCTTATAGCTACTCGTGTGGAGACACTAAGGATACGGTATAAGTGCTCATTAGAAGATGAGTTCACTGATTGATCCGCTTACAGAATGCTGGATGGTTATTTATACCTCACATTAGACAGCGATTCCGTAGTCCTAGTAGTGTATCTGGTCCTTAGACTTGAGACACTAAGGATGTCCTATATTAGTACTCCACTCTTTGATACCGGATTGATAGGTTTGGAAGTTTTAGATCTAGTACAGCCAATTATTGGGAGTGGTAGCCAACCTTACGAGGGCTATTGAGTGTCAATAGAGGATCATCCACTCTCGGTATCATGAGAGGAATATCTCATGTATTCTTGCTCGAACAAATCCTTGGCCAAGGTTATTCGAATTGAGAGAGAAAGAGTTCTCCGTGAGAATCCGATAAGAGTGAGACTCAAGGAGAGATCGTATGGACCTGACAGCACTATGCCCAATATAGGGTCTCTGGGATATTAGATGGATGAGAGACTATAGATACATGATAACTGAGGACAGATAGGTCCAAAGGATTAGATTCCCTTGTATCGTTTGGGGACTATAGCATAGTGGCCTAGTACGTCCACAGTCGATGAGTCGAATGAATTATTATGGAGATAATAATTCACTAAATCAAAAGGAGTTCTGACAAGTATGACTCACGGCCAACTTGATATTGGGCCTAGAGAGTCATACACATATGGTAGGTGTTGCGACGAGTAGAGGTTCGGATATGAGATATCCGTCGGAGCCCCTATCTTATTAGATATCTAATAAGCCCCTGAATTATTGGATCCTAAGAAGAGATACAATATGAGCTAATAAGAGATTATTGGGTTGAGACCCATTAATCTAAGAGGCTTGGGTAATTGGATAGAGATCCAATACCCCATAAGGCAGGATCCTGTTGGGAAATCCTTTAGGGGAGCGACATCACATGTGCAGCGGAAGAACAAAAAACAAACCCTAGATTTTTCGTAGAAAGTTTCCATCGTCGTGCGAAGATCGGTGCGTCAAAAATAAATCCGCAAAACTGCACGTGTAAAAGAAGATACCTAGGGAGATCGTATATCCCTGAATTCCTATAGATCTCTAGGAGAGGATGAAGGAGGTCAAGCGTCCTCCTCTCTAGCGGTATCCACACGGCAGGGATTGCAACGATGCACCTCTCTCTCTGGGGAGAGGAGAACAAGAGGTGGCAACCAAAAGAAACCCCCAGCCTATAGAGCTTTGGTTCCCTCCTATTTATAGAGGCCCCCTGAAAACCCTAATGGATCTTTTGCCCTATTTGGTATTGGATCTCTATCCAATTACCTAAGCCTCTTGGATTAGTGGGTCTCTACCCAATAATCTCTTATTAGCAATTATTGGATCTCATCTCAGCATCCAATAATTCAGGGGCTTAATGGATATCCAATAAGATAAGGGGGTTCAGCGGATATCTCATATCCGAACCTCTACTCGTCGCAACACCTATCATATGTGTGTGACCCTCTAGGCCCAATATCGAGCTGGCCATGAGTCATACTTGTCGGAACTCCTTATGACTTAGTGAATTATTATCTCTATAATAATTCACCCAACTCATCGATTGCGGATGTACCAAGCCACTACGCCGTGGGCCCTAGACGATACAGGGGAATCTAATCCTTTGAACCTATCTGTCCTCAGTTACCATGTATCTATAGTCTCTCATCTATCCAATATCCTAGAGACCCTATACTGGGCATGGTACTGTCAGGCCCACATGGTCTCTCCTCGAGTCTTGCTCTTGTCGGATTCTCCTAGAGAACTCTTTCTCTCTCAATCCGAATAACCTTGGCCAAGGATTTGTTTGAGCAAGAACACATGGAATATTCCTCTTATGATACCGAGAGCAGCATATCATGTCACAAGTGCCATCACTCATGTGATTGGCTTACAGGGCACATATGACTAGCAATCTCCCACTTGACCTAAAGCCAATCACCAATATGTCGGATCCCCATCAGACCTCTGTGATTCTCAAAGACAATCTGAGTCAATAGCTTTGTCAGTAGATCTACAATGTTATCTTCGGATGGAACTCTTTCCACTACTACATCTCTTCAAGCCACTATCTCTCTAATAAGTTGGAACCTCCTTAAAACACTTTTGATGAGACCCGAGTTCCCTTATTTAAGCAATCATCCCGTATTTGTCGCAATATAAAGGAATCAGCTCCTCGCTGCTCAGGATGACTCCTAGATCTATGATAAACTTTTTCATCCAGACTCCCTCCTTTGCTGCCTCTATCGCAGTAATGTATTCCGCCTCTGTGGTCGAGTCAGTAGTAGTGTCTTGCTTGGAACTCTTCCAGCATACTGCTCCTCCATTTAGGGTGAACACATACCCTGAATTAGACTTACTATCATTGACATCGGACTGGAAGCTCGAGTCCGTGTAGCCCTCAACCCTTAGGCTACTACTTTCATATACTAGTGAAAGATCCTTAGTCCTTCTCAAGTACTTAAGGATACTTTTTACTACTTTCTAGTGCTCCAAGCCTAGATCTGCCTGATATCTGCTCGTGACACTCAGAGCATACGCTATATCAGGCCTGGTACATAGCATAGCATACATGATAGATTCTATCGCTGATGCATATAGTATCATATCCATGTGTGCCCTTTCTTTAGGAGTCTTTGGGGACATACTCCTAGAAAGTGATATTCCATGTCTCATTGGTACGAGACCTCTCTTGAAATTTTTCATGCCAAACCTTTTGACAATGGTGTCTATATATCTTGACTAGGACAAGCCATGCATCCTCTTGGATCTATCTCTATAGATCCATATCCCCAATATACAGGATGCTTCCCCTAAGTCCTTCATGGAGAAGTGCCTAGATAACCAAGTCTTTACTGTGGAGAGTATTCCTACATCATTCTCAATGATCAGAATGTCATCCACATATAATACCAAAAAGGTGATAGTGCTCCCACTTACTTTCCTATACACACAAGGCTCATCTTCGTTCTTAATGAAGTCATAAGATCTGATCGCATCATCAAATCTTATGTTCTAACTTTGAGAAGGTTGCTTCAATCCATAAATGGACCTAAGCAACCTGCACACCTTATTTAGGTTATCCCTGGACATGAATCCCTCAGGCTGTATCATATACACCTCCTCCTCGAGGTTACTATTGAGGAATGCAGTTTTGATGTCCATCTGCCAGATCTCATAATCATAGTGTGCTACAATAGCCAATAGAATTTGAATGGATTATAGCATAGCTATAGGTGAGAAAGTTTCGTCATAGTCAACACCTTGCTTTTGACGATACCCTTTAGCC